>JBAIZL010000001.1:19035000-19040000 GCA_036971475.1 Prosapia bicincta | reverse complement strand
ATAAATATATAGAGAGAGAGAGAGAGAGAGAGAAAGTGGTAACTTTATACCATTGTCGCAAGTTTACTATTCGTAGCTAATAATAAATTCATTCTCTAGTGAGAGATGAGACCATATGAATGTCAGCTGAGGGTTACTCCAAGAATGAAATAATGTAGAAATTAATTACAACGGTTAAAAAATGTCTGAAAAAAACCCAAAAACAAATAAAACAGATTTTGAAACTTTTTTATCTAACGAAAGTAAATTATCAGGACCTTGTTGAAAGTATTTAAATATTAAAATGTTTTTATAAAAAGTATTTTATGCAACATTTATAAGAATATAGCGAACCTTATACTATTATAACGTGTGCTTATTATCTAACACTATACCTATGTAACACTATTTAGCATGTATTTTACTATTAAAATATACTATACTACATATTATTCTTATAACATTAACTACGTAATACTAATACATACCTACACTGGTATATAGTATACTAGTATGGTAGTGTATAATCATTAGTCTTAGTGTATCTTGGATAAAGCTTCGTTATCTCCAATATATGTTAACGTAGATCATTCTTCTGTAATAAATGTGATTTAGTTGTAGGTTTCATCTTTGTGAAAATTCTACTGGGCCTAAAGTTGTACTAGAGGTACAATCAAAATTTCACAATGTTCAAAATCATAATTCTTGTAACCGATCGGTGTGTGGACATTTTTAAATTTAGAGTTTACTGTACAATTGTATTTCCTAAAAGATGTAAGAAAATTAAAACGTAGATTTACATTTGTGAGTTGCAAGTTATTTTCAATGCGGGTATGAAAGTGAAAAAGTATATTTTCAAATTATAAAGATGAGTTTCAATAATTTTCAAATATTTTTTCTCTTCTTTAAAGAAAATCATAATTCTTTTATAATTTTGATACAGTTTCTGTGACATGAAAAGTTATTCAGTGGCACAGGTGTACAAAAGTGAACACTTCGTTTGAAGATTCTACATGAATGTACATAAAGCGGTTTTAGTAGAATATATTTAATGTAGTTAATAATAAAAGAACGCGGTAAATATAAATCCGTTAATAGATTTTTTGAATCTAATTTATACAAATTGTATTTCAGAAATTTATCTTACATCTGTCAAGTGCGCCTAAGAAAGTTTTCATTAAAAAAATTAAATAAAATTATATAACTCATCATTAGACTGAATAATTACAGAAGGATTTATTTAAATATAAATAAAATAATAGATTCATTAACTGATAGAAAAATTTGTAAAATCAGCTGTTGTATGAAATGATACATTATCACATAACTTTAGCTAAAATATGAATGGAGTCCCGTGATGCATGACGGAAAGGCAGACGTTTGTCTTGTACAAAACATACCCAGCAAACGCATTCACTTCAAAAACCTTTACATCTACAGTATTACAACAGACATTATTGAAATATAATTTAACGAAGGCCTTTATACATAAGAAGGAGTAACTGAGGGCTTTACATTCAGTTCGAAAATGTCTCGCAAAGGAGTTGTTAAATCCAGTAGTATTCCCTTTTGCGTATTCGACACAGAAACAATAGTTTCCAATCACAACTTTATAATGCAATCTCTAGAGTATAGTAAGGTTTATATGTTTGTAGGGTTGTGTTTGATTGAAAAGTTTTAATTTAAAAAGTTTATTTAGTTAGGCCAATAGTTGAATTATTTTAATAATTATTATGTACAGGTTGCGTACCCATGTGGAATACCATTTTATTTTTAATTCATGAAAAATTATTTTGTTCAATACATCATTGAACTGATAACTCATTAGGCCTACATTTGCTATATGTTATAAATTACCAAAATATCGAGTCTTTTATTTATATAAATCACGAAAAGTAACTAAAACCAAAAGGAGGGATATTTTTCAATAACTCTTAGAGTGTTGCAAATATGGAATAGACCATTGAGTTATTAGTAAAGAAAGTAAACAGTTTTCTGTGTTACGTAAGTAAAAGTAAATATAAAAAAATCGTTTGATTGTATAATGTATATTACATTAAATAAATATTTATAAATTAATAAAGACATACAAGAACAATATAATCCGTCTAGTTTTTTCAAAGGAATTCTTTTTAATTCTCTGAAGTACGTTTTAAATCTGAATATAGATAATAAAATGTATTAAATTAACTTTAACATTTAAAGTACATAAAAATTGACTTAATTCAAGTATGGTTAAGAAATCAACTGGTTTCTTAATATTTTTAATACAGGCTTAATATTTTCTTAAATAATAAAGCTACTTTATAGATTATAAAGTATCGCACCAAGGTATGGGTAATGTTGCAACATATACAAAGGTTTTTATTATAGACATTTAGAATATTTAATATATAAAATTTTGAAGAATTAAATCCTGAGGAAAAATTCTTCCCAGGAATTTAAATACAACAAAGCAATATGACAGGGATTTCGTTTTTAAGGGAATCTAGGTTTTAAATAAAGCTTAATTTCCAAAGGTATATTTATACCTGAACACAATAGACAGCTTTTAATCTTCAGGGTGAATTATTTTTCTATGCACTACATAATCATGTTTTCCCAGTCAATGAATGCATCTATCCATTGGAATACTACAAATGCATGGGGTTTAATAAAACAAGGAATCATGCAACCAAGTGATAATGAAGAGTCATAATATCTCTTTACAACTGAAATAAGCTATGTAACTACATATCACATCTGAAATATACATAAATATAATGATTCACAAATAATATTCAAACTAAACAGGTAATGAAATAGTACCATACGTCAAAATCATTATTTCATAAAATAATATATGTAAATATAAACGAAATAAACAAATTAATAAATTAGAAAGTAAAAACAAAATACTGCAAAATAGTCAAATTCCAATTTTTGATGCAAGTTAGTAGATTTAAAAGTAAATAGGTAAATGCGTACAACGCATTTTGTAACACATTGCATCAATATTACCTGTATGGATTCCGTACAACGCATTTTGTAACACATTGCAACAACATAAGCTGTATGGATTCCGTACAACGCATTTTGTAACACATTACAACAACATTACCTGTATGGATTCCGTACAACGCATTTTGTAACACATTACAACAACATTACCTGTATGGATTCTGTACAACGCATTTTGTAACACATTGCAACAACATTACCTGTATGGATTCCGTACAACGCATTTTGTAACACATTGCAACAACATTACGTGTAAGAATTCCGTACAACGCATTTTGTAACACATTGCAACAACATTACCTGTATGGCTTCTGTACAACGTATTTTGTAACATATTGCAACAACATTACCTGTATGGATTCCGTACAACGCATTTTGTAACACATTGCAACAACATCACCTGTATGGATTCCGTACAACGCATTTTGTAACACATTACAACAACATTACCTGTATGGATTCCGTACAACGCATTTTGTAACACATTGCAACAACATTACGTGTAAGAATTCCGTACAAAGCATTTTGTAACACATTGCAACAACATTACCTGTATGGATTCCGTACAACGCATTTTGTAACACATTGCAACAACATCACCTGTATGGATTCCGTACAACGCATTTTGTAACACATTACAACAACATTACCTGTATGGATTCCGTACAACGCATTTTGTAACACATTGCAACATCACCTGTATGGATTCCGTACAACGCATTTTGTAACTTCTAAAATGCCATTCCAGAAAAATAATTTATATTTATAATTGGTTGTTGTAATAGTCTTGGTTTCATTGATTAATTCATTAGTAATTATTTTAAGTTTTCATTTTAGTAGTGAAAGGTTCATTATTTTAGTGTTTTTAGTGTAATGTATGAATGATTAATTATAATTGATTTGAAGTCAACACAAGCTGCAGCGATGATTAAATCGCTGAATACAGATTTTCCGACTTATGGTCGTTAATCAAATGTACGCCATGTGCACGGATTAGAAACGCATGTGTCATTAACCAATACAAGTCATTTAAATATCTCGAGCACTGTGTGCTTAGCGAAGGGTTTACTGTATGCCATTGGGGACCTAATAACAATACAGTTAAAAATCTGTTATTTAAAAAAGGTTTTGTTTTAAAACAACGGGAGGTCGAACTAGTCCGATGGTTTGCGTATGGGTCAGCTTGAACTGGTCCGATGGTTTGCGTATGGGTCAGCTCGAACTGATCCGATGGTTTACGTACGGTTCAGCTCGAACTGATCCGATGGTTTACGTATGGGTCAGCTCGAACTAGTCCGATGGTTTACGTATGGGTCAGCTCGAACTGATCCGATGGTTTACGTATGGGTCAGCTCGAACTAGTCCGATGGTGTATGCAGGGGTCAGCTCGAACTGGTCCAATGAGAGCATGAACAACATGAACATACAATAGAAATAATTTGTTAGGTCACTTTAGGCTGGGTTAAGTTAGGTTAGGTCAAGTTGGGTTATTACTCACTCAACACAGAAAACATCGTATACTCTTTCTTGTCACTTGTAACGCCCACCATGACTATCAAGATGAGAACCGGCTTATGAAAGGGAGTGAGGGGATTGCTACAGGATACTTAGGTATCCCTTCCGGGATTTCCTGCGTCTACGTGCTTATTAATCATCGGACCACTTCAAGTGTCACCCTTTCTTAAACAACAAAAATATCATTGGGATATTTTTACCATCGGACCGGTTCGGTACCACTCAATTCGAATCATTATATTTATATTAGTTTTAGTATTGTTGAAGGATATAAAAGCTGTGGAGTTAAAGGTTACGCTAAGAAAATATTTAAAATTTTATAATGGTAAAATCTGTTAATAAATTTTATCCTTTAATGTTAAACACTTTTAATTTTGTCTAAGATATTTACGTGTGCGTGAGTGCTTGTGAGAGAGGGCAGATTCGTTTTTTAATTACTTTTAATCGATGGTTTTAGAAGTTTATGCGTATTTAAATGCTAAGTCTTCATAAATGCTCTTATCCCG
>JBAIZL010000001.1:18962500-19027500 GCA_036971475.1 Prosapia bicincta | reverse complement strand
CTCAACAGCACAAGGAATAAACGGTGAAGGATTTAAATACATTAACAGTGAAGGTATTGACAATATTTTGAAAGGTGGGAACACAGATTTGACGAAAGAAGAACTAGAAGAACTTATAACCGAACCTGTTCCTATCTCAGATAATAAAAAGAATGAAATAGCAAAAATGTATCGCCGAAGTTGACATTAAAATCTGTCGGTGAAATTCAATATTTGGGGAAACAGCTGGAGCCGTTACTGAAATTGATCCCTCTCTAAAATTAACATTAATTTTATAGAGTAGGAAGAAGCACTGATGCGATGAATAGAAGTGTGTAAAAAACTACAGAAAATCGTGCATTAAGTAAAATTAATGTTTTAAAAATCAAATTAACTGGTTTAAAAGATTATTTATCTAAAATTAGGTGTTTAAAAATTGAGTGGATAGTGTTTAGCAATGAAGAACACGCGCGCGTGTGTGTATGTATGTATGTGTGTGTGTGTGTGTGTGTGTGTGTGTGTGTGTGTGTGTGTGTGTGTGTATGTGTGTGTGTGTGAGCATCGCTATTTAATAGATGTTTAGTGTTTTCGGATTGGAGGAAAACGTAAGTAAACCATTTATAATGTTTATGTAATTATGTAGAATTATACCATATTGTATTTTAAGTGTACAGTATAGCTGTAACTATTGGTAACATGTTACATGTGGAACATAACCCTCCTTTCTATATACAGTTGGTTTCAGTATTGGCGATTTTACTATTCGCGGTAAGTTCGATGAACGACACCTCGCGAATTGTAAACTCTTTACTATTGTCACTGTAATGTAAACTATCCTGTGTAGTTAGAACGTGTATAACAACAGCCTAGCTTACAATACTGTAATTTACAATGGTTACAACGTACTCTGGTGCTATAATGAACCGTTGACTAAGTTTAACCAAACAATTAAAAGTTTCTGTCTGTCCTACCGAGGTAATTATAAGGGAGCAGCTGGGCTAAATGCAATCTGTAGAAACACTTGCTCTAGCCTTAACTCAGGAACACATTAGCGTTAACTCCTGTATTCCACTGTTAACAAATGTTAAGAGTATATTTTCCCATTAATTTTTTTCATAATAGAAAAGGAGGGTTTTGTGAATAGATGGTTGAAGTTATTTTATCCAATTCAAACAATTATTTCAAATTAAGGTTTATCTAATAGGAGAACTTAATAATTATAATTATTTAAATTCCTTAATAGTGGCACTATTAAAAAGTAATAAATTAATAATTAAATAACTAAATATTTGTATAAGTATTATATCATTTTAATTTTAAATCATATAACAGTAATATGAATTTATCTTTTTAAACGTACCATCAAGTAATACATGTTATACAACTTGACGTTATAGAAATCCATATTGGTGATGGGGTATCTAGGAGGCGTATATTTCAAGTATCTAGAAGAGCTCTTGAGAAATATTGAAATATTTTACGAAGCCCTTCAAAATGCTTTCATTGAAAAATAATATTAGTTGTTATAGTTGTGGATGCAACAGACTATCCAGTAATAATTTATTTTTATAGGTTATATTACTGATATATATATATATATATATATATATATATATATATATATATAATATATATATAATATATATATATATATATATATATATATATATATATATATATATATTTTAAAACAACACAGGTTATTCAAATACAAGAATAATAATTATTCTTGTATTTGAATAACCTGTGTTGTTTTAAATTATTAAACAAGAAAACGTATTTTATATTTATATATATATATATATATATATATATATATATATATATATATATATTACATACACATATCCATATTGTGAGGTTGAATGATGAGTTATTAATTTTCTATTTATTTTGGTGAATCGTTTATAGTTTTTGTATATTGCTATGCCATGTTGACCATATTGTTGGCCATGGTCAGAGGTTTGGGAATATTGTTTACACTTTTCAATTAATTGTTTTACAGTTTTTACTATCAGGGACCATTAGGTTTTATAGTGTGCTTTTTATTATTTAATATAATTATCTGTTTGTTGCTTTGTTAACTTATTAATATTAAACGTAATTGTACAATAAATGTTTTTGATTTAATAATTTTTTTATGGGCATTTTTAGACGTAATTGTAATTCTGTCTCTTGTAGGCCTGAACGAGGACAAAAATTTAGTTGTCGACAAGTAGCTGAATTTTTAATAAATCAATTTTCCTTGATTCACGTAGCAACCTAGTTTTTGTTCAACAATTTTAATATTTTTTTGTGACATTTTAAAACTATTAAAGTTGGTGGGGAACTGTTATTTTACCACTTAAAACATTAAAATTCTGTAAATGATTTATAAAACTTAAATTTCAAACAATTCGATCTACATTAAAACTAATAGATTTTATAAAGTTTAAACCTCGTTGGATATAAACGCTAGGGAAGGAGAGGTGATTAAACAACTACTTGCAATTACTTTATAATGCATAAGTGGTAATTAGCAGCTCTTTGCAAAGGAAAAGAAGTCCTTAAAGCTTCGCTACGCTTAGAGTAGATTTACCGCGTGTGGAGCCATTTCTATTTCTCTCTTTTCATTTAGCGGAACGGAAATTAATGCTCGTTTCGAGGTCATGAGTGGAGGTTATATGACGTTATATTGGGATCAGTACAACTTCACCAATATAAATGGTTTCAGTTCTGTTGGTTGTAAGAAACATTATTGTTCAACATTTGCACAATTGTTGGAAATAATTAATCGTAAACATTACAGAAATGAAAAGGTTGTACAAAGTGTTTTTCAAAACCTAATAAGAAACTTTCAAGTATATTATCTCAAAATAGAGAAATTCAAATACCTCATTTAATTTCTAAGATACTGCATAACTTCCATAAAATAATTGACTGAAACAGTTGACTTCGTTGGAAAAAAGAATATTTGAATTAATTTTTCAAAAGAAATTTTGTTATACTTATTTCCTCCAGATAACTTTTAACTATGTTGTGCCATTAAAACTATACCCTATATTGGTAGCATTCAAGTCACCATTACATAGGCCTACATAGGGACTTTTTGTTAAGCAATAAAATTAATAAAGACTTGAAAAACATTACAAATTAGCCGTATAAACATTGTATGATTATTTGAATATTCCTAACTCGAAAACCATCTTTTTATTTTAAACCATATCATATGAGTGAAAAAATTATAAATAAAAAAAAATTAAACCCAAGAAGTGAGAGATAGTGAAAGATAAATGGTAGATATAACCTAATTGTAAAAGTGTCACTTATAAAATTATTATTTTAGTATAAAATATTTTTTAAATCATTATAAGTCTATGATTCATAATATAAATTTATTTAAAAATGTATTGGTAACTTCACAAAAACATTTTAGAATTCATAACTGGATTATGCTATTATATTTGTAAATAGACTTTTCCGCTTGTATCTCTATTTAGTTACACTGAATTATTTTCGATTTTATTTCCTTGCATTGTCCCATCATTTTCATAGATGCAGAAGTAATTCGACGATATCATTTAGAACAGAAAGATTTCCCTACGTCCCTCAGGACTAGTTGTTCACTTGAACTGATTCTACCAATACTAGCAAAGGGAACAATAATCATCCGGAACAATAATTATAATCTTTATTGAAAATCGTATTCGATTTATGCATTTAACATTGTTTCATACAGTGTCATTAGTTTCACAAGGCAGCTGTATGGTGGAAGGTGCTGTACAGCGTCGCCTGTTTGTAGCAATATGATGGATCGTGATAACGGAGTATTTGTAGTAACAAAAAATTAAATTTATTTTACATTTTAAAACACTACTTTCATACTGAAAGTAACGTTGTAGCGTATTAAATATAAAGTAACTCTAATGTGAACATCCGTTTTTTTAAAGCCAATTGTAACTCAGGTAAAAAAAAACATATAAATAAAGTGACATAATATTCATTTAATAACAGCGTTAAAACAGCTGTTCTATCTCATAACCTACAACATAAAACCAGGTCTGTCATGAAGTCATATCTTATCATTTAGGTCTATTTTAAGCCATTTGGGTTGAAATAACTATATTCCATACCTTATACCTTATGGTGAAAAGTTTTCGCTCATATAAACCTAAAATAAATTCATTAATAAATTAATATTTGATATTTGTTTGACATTAATTGACATCACCTAGAAGTTTAAAAAATTTATTTGAACTTAAGTGGATGAGTAAAATGTATTTTATATACAATTGAACAAGATATATATATATATATATATATATATATATATATATATATATATATATATATATATATATATATATATATATAAGGAGAATTTTAACTTATAGAAGGCATTAAAAAAACTGACATTCAAGAAATGAAAAAACCTATTAAACTTAAATAAATATAGTTTAAATTTAGATTTAAACTAAAATTGAAATTGAAACATTAAATTTAACATAAAATATTGTGATACTTACAATGATAATAAATTTCGATTGTCCCTTCAATAATTTTTTACAAGTGATAAACACGGGCAAATTTAATCTCATATAAAAGATAATTACTTACAATTCACTGTTTTGTTCAAGTAACAAGTTTGTTCCTCCTCTCACCTTTAAATCTCTCTGATAATGTGTTCTAATTATTAAGAAAGTAAAATGGTCGTGTGTAGAACCTTAATAATTCCTAATAATGTAGTTATTGTCGTTAAACAATATATATATATATATATATATATATATATATATATATATATATATATTTATTAAATTTTTAATGTTATTTTTTTAATCAGAGATAACTAAGTTTAAATTGTGTTTTATGCATGAGCTAAAACATGTGTTATATATGTCACGAGTAATCGTAAAGTGCAGGAGCTTTTGCATTATAAAGGAGACATATTTCAAATAAGCAACAGTTTATTCGCAGCAAAATACAGACGGTCTCAGGAGGTTTGTCCATTAATTTACATTAAGCAGGATTTTCCATTTTAGTAGACGTCAAGTTGTGAGTTACATTTATGAAATATAAGGCTCCTTTGGGTGTACGAGGATTTGATTTAATTGCTGAATGGAGACTCCCAATTAAATTTCAGTATGAATACTGATCTTATAGATGGAACAGTTGCAAAAAAATAAGGAGAAAATACTGTATTATTAATGAAAAATAATAAGAATAAATAAGCACACTTATAAAAATAATATTTACTTAATCTCCCAAATTATAATAGTATTTTTAAAATCATTATATTTTTTTATAGGACTCTTAAAATTTATTACATTAGTCTTGTTACCAAGTTATTTCTTAAAGTAAATGATTTATTATAAAATTTGGTTTCTGAGAAGAGGGTTGAGCTTATGAGTACCAAACTTCATTGTCTTTGGTTCCCCAAGTCAGGTAGCTTCAAGGAGAAAAAAGGTTCTACTGTACCGGGCATAAGGTCACTTCCCTTTACTTTTTAACAGCCTGAAATTGTCCAAGAAGATATTAATTTATATACAATAATAATGAAATAATAAATAATATTAATAAAGATAATACATAAAAATTATTTATATTAATAAAGATAATAATAAATAATAGATATAGTATGTAAGAGTAAATAAATAATTTCGGTACGTCAACGAACATTAAAGTCAAATAACGCAGAATCAGGGAGAAGAAATCTCTATATGAATTGATAGTTTTTACCATAGATATAGAAATTTCAGATATATTAGATACAATAAATAAAGCCTGTAAGTCTTCAGTATTCAAAATAATTATAAATAGTAACCATTTTTAAAGCATATTTTCAAAACGTTTTGTATTATTATAGAAATGTAAACAATTAAAGGCACAGTGAAGCCAAACTCCAATGGTTATGCTTTATCATTACTTAACAAATATGTTTTTATCTTTATATTTATCGGACACAACTTTAAATTAAATACGTCATTATTACCTATTAGATACTTGAGAAATAAGCAAAATGTTTTATATAAATTTTATGTGTTTAGTACATTTAATATTAGCAGACAGGTTTATAAAAAAAACCAGAAAACAAATTAGGAACTGTATGAGGAACAGATATAATAAAAAGAATCTTAAGAAAATCTTCAAAGTTTGGATTGATTAAATGAATATTTTTGTACTTTTTTTTATTTCATCATTCAATTTGTATATTTCTGAGAATTTATTGAAAGAAAATTTTAAAGTAACATAAATATATTTTTAGTCGTTAAAATGTAATTTAATTTAGTTAAAATTTCAAATAAATAAGTTATCTACATTATTTGGAACCCAATTTTAAAACCTGATGTAGTTTAACCAGCGTAAAGCGTGATATAAATGTCTTACAATCTTATTACATAGGGAAATTGTTATTAAAGAATTCAACATTGCGAATACTATAAAAATTTGAGCCAGCATATTGAAAGAGTTGGTTTTTTAAAAGTAAGTCTAGGGATATATTTCATCAGTTTCAAAGTTCACACTTGGTTAATATAAGTAATGTAAGGTAGGGTCATTTTTTGGCCCAGCCTATCAGGATATTTAGTCGTTAAACTGGACACAGCGAGTATCTAAGAGGAATCGATGTATGACATATATTTCAGCTGGTTGTTTTAGGAGCAACATATGATGCCAACATCGATGTTTCACCCTGTAACACCTATATATAGAATTTAGCTGATTTTCATCCTCTAAACCTCTAAATCTTAACAGCTTACAGGCCCATTAAGTACATTAAAACCACAGGTTCATATACATTTAAGTTGTATAGGCAGTAGGACTTGAAATATATAAAGAGTGGATAGAATTGGTCGTGGGTATACTTTATCACAGGAATCATCAATTTAAGTCCTCTATTTACACTGTTTGAAGTATTATAGATTTAACTTTAAAACTTCCTGCTTTATTATTCCGTGCTTTCAAAGATCGATTAGTTTTCAATATTGTCGGTGTGTTGGTGAAAAGAATTGGAGGGGTGACGAGAGGTGTCTAGCGTTACGACTTCTTACTCCAACTCGGAACACAAATAGTGCAAATGTTTGGCGACCATTCGTGTGCAATCATGACCCCAAGAATCTCAACCCAGTGTTTTTATGCACACACACACACACACACACACACACACACACACACACACACACACACACACACACACACACACACACACACACACACACACACACACACACACACGCACACACACACACACACACACACACTGTGACGGGCAGTACCCTGTCACAATTGCCACCAAGAGGGAAAATAGTTAAAAGTAAAGCCAGGTTAAATTTTTTTGTTATGACATTAAGCCAAGCCATTGAGAAGGGGGTTAAAAATTTAAAGTAACTTATAGGGGGTCATTTGCAAGGGGAAAATTGTCAAATTCGGCCTAAAATTACAAACGATATTTCCATAGATGCAGAACAACAAATAAAGAACAATGACAAGAATAAGAAAAAATCGTTAGAAGCACGAGAAAAGAGTTATGCAGCCCGAAAAGAAAACAAGTAAATTAATTTCTTTTTGGATGTCATTTCCTTTCTCACGCTCTGGCAGTGATGACGACAGACGCGCGCATCTATGTATGCAAAGTTGGAGAGATATCGATTTTTGATTGGTCTGATCGAAACGCGGGAAAATTACTACAACAAGGAGCCCAACAGTAAAGCGTTACTTGGCATCGAGAGACGGCGTTAGAAGGTTGGTCAAGCGGAGTTCGCGTGAGTAATAGCCGCGAAGAAATGAACTTTTGTTTTAGTGAATAACGACGATAAAAAACGATGGCATGCTAGACGGTTGTGTTTCGCTGAAATGTAGAAAGTGCTGTTTCATAAATGGGGCCCTTTCGGATTAAGATCTATCCGAAAGCGGTGTTCATAACTAAGACCTAAAGATGCTGCGTCGTAAGTCTTAAAGTGTTTCGGAATAATATATAAAAATGAAACTTTACTTGTGGTACGGACAGGAAAGTATGCAGTGTTTTAAATAGGGACAAAGTTTTTTAAGAGAAGAACAGTTTTAATTTTGAAATAGTAAAAGTAGAAAATTAACGATAAACTTTGTAAAAGCTTGTAGTGTTTTAAAAATGGTGTTTAGAACAGTGTTTCATTTAACTTGCAAATCAAAATTTAACCATCAAGTGCTTAATATCCACAAGATGCCCATGCAGAGGATGCGAAGACAGAGGACGACACCGTGGGAACAGAAAAGGAGCTGTATGCAGGGCGTTGGCCATTTCAAACAAAGGGACGAGGGCTTTCAACATGGCGGACTTCTCTTTTTCAATTTTGGAAGGAGCTGTAAGCGTCACTTGGAGCCGGCACGAAAGCAACCCCCCACTTCGATGTTCCATAGAAACACCTGAGGGAGAGGGAAGACTCTCAAGCCTTTGTCCAACGGAAAATTTAAGGTCAGACCTGTACAGTTTTCTTTTTGCAGATGGGAGTTTTAGTTTTGATAAAATTTTAAAAGGGGAA
Organism: Prosapia bicincta; assembly: GCA_036971475.1. Lineage (NCBI taxonomy): Eukaryota > Metazoa > Arthropoda > Insecta > Hemiptera > Cercopidae > Prosapia > Prosapia bicincta. The sequence continues at coordinate 19,019,026 of JBAIZL010000001.1, read as the reverse complement.
ATTTTTCATTAAATTAAATTCATTTAAAAATAGTAGATTCCAAATTGTTTAAATTAAAAGATAGGAGCTGATGGCTTTGTTTAAGGGTGGGGAGAAAAGAAACATAATGGCGCAAGACTCATGTTAGAGTATAGCATTTAAATTTTAAAAAGATATTTTAAAAATGTAATTTTGAAATAATAAATTCTTAAAGGGTTTAAACTTGAAAAAAATTAAATTGAAAAAAATATGTTCAAACTTATTAACAAACAAAATTAGTAGAAAGAATAGAAAATAGAGTTTAAAAATAGTTGTATTTTAAAAGTGTAAAAACCAAGTTCTATGTTTCAAGATGGCCGCCAGTAAGATTGTTTATTTACATCAGCTGACTGGAAGGTCATGCGTTACTATGTAGCATTTGAAGAAATGAAAGGACTTTAAAAGAAATGTTTGTTTTTGTTAAAAGGAGTTGTTTAGTAAATGACAATTTTAAATAAATGGTTTTTCGTTTTAAATATAAATGTTTTTAATAAGAATTAAAATAATATTTTCTGCTTGTTTAAAAAAGGGTTATATCGAAATTTCAAATTTTTATAAAATAAATTTTTGGGTATAAATAATACAGATTGAAATCAATGGTTGTTTAATAAATTATATGAGGTAAATTTATTAACAAATAAAAATAAATTACATTAATTTGAGATAAGAAATTTTGGTTTAAATTAAGAAAGGTTTATAAGGAACAAATAATAAAGCAAATATGGAGATAATATAATTTTAAAATAAATTTTAAATTTTTTAAAATTGAGATTTAGTAAAGAGAAAAATATAACTATCAACTATGAGTTTTCATAGGATTAAGTGGGTCTAGTAATTGTTCATATAAATAATAGGTATTTTGGTTCATGTTTTAGATGTAAGGAATAATTTGTTTTGTTTTGGTATTAATTTATATATAAATAATAAGATGTTTTTTTTTGTTATTTCAAAAAAGAGATATATAAAAAAAGTATTGCAAGTTTAAATTGAATAGTATGATTTTGTTTTTATTAACTAAATTCATTGTTTGATAAATATTAATTAAAATTTTATGAAAATACAATTTTCCTTCAGAAATTCTGTTGTTTACATTGTTGTAAAGGTTAATTAAATGTCAATGGATTTTATTTCACAAAAGGAAAGGAATAAAAGATTCATTTTGTAAAAGGGGTAAATAAGGGGTTTTGTAAATGTGTTAAATGATTTTCAATAACTATAATAATGTTTTATATCAGATTCAATCATATAATTAGCTGAAATTTTGGGTTTTAATGTTTCAAACAAATATGGGTTTTTCTCTCAGTAAATGAGTCAACATTGTTAAATATAAATATGAGTTTTTAATTAATTCAGATGACAAGCTTATAGCGTTAAATAGGTGCATTTGTAAGGTTATAACATGGATTCTATTTCAGAGGAGTTGGATAAATTTTAATTTATGAAAATAATATAATTTCAGGTGACTCTTAGAAATTAATTGGTAAAATATTGTTAATAATCACAAGTCGTTGGAATGTACAAAAGGGTAAAACTTTCCCAGTTAGAAGAAGGGTTAAAATAAAGATTTAAGATTTGTTTTTGATTTAAAGTAAAGGGTTAAATTGTTTAAAGATTAAATAGTTTAAATTCAAAGATTTTGATAAATGAGTTGGAGATAAAGTTTAATCATGTAGTTAGTTGTTTTGAGGTTTCTTTTTATGAAAATAGTTTTTAATTTTGTTATATATAAATGTTTTAAATTGGAAGGGTAAAATTTAAATATATAATAAAAAATCAATTGGGAAAGGTTTTGCATTTTGCTATATTCTTGTCGACTGTGAACAAATTTCAAATTAATAATTAATTGGTAAATTTTTCTGATAAAATAATATAAGCAAGTAAGATGTTTTCAATGTTAAATTGTTTTAAATTGATAGGGTTTTTCTGGGTAAAATGTAGTGCATACTGTGCCATGCACATTCAAATAAATAAATGTAATTTTAAAAAAATAAATATTTTTTAACTAACTTGCAAACATATTGAGTTTTTATATAAAAACGTTTCTTACACTATCCTACAAAGATTGTCATTTCTCCGGTTATATGCCTTTCAAAAGAACTCCTCCCCGGGAAGTCTCACCCAAAGGGTTAATTCTCAGCAAGTTAGGTTTTTTGTTTTAAGCCCAGGGATTTATCCACTGGCAGAATTTGGCGAGCAATGCACAGCGTCCGTAACTTCGGCTACGAACGGCTTGTAACAAATTTCTTACCCTGCAGCGGGCGCGAGTGTTGGTCATGCGCTTGGAGTTGGTCGACGGAAGGATTGACCGCTCAGGTAAGTGAGCGTGGTGATCAAAGGGGGCGGCACGCGCTTTTGGCGTGGGCCGGTACGTTGCAACACACACACACACACACACACACACACACACACACACACACACACATATATATATATATATATATATATATATATATATATATATATATGTAAAATTGATTTTAACAAGTTAAAATTTACATATTTGAACATCTGGCTTCATGTAACCTCCCTATTACATACGAAACGAAATAAAAATTCTTAATTGTGGTCTACTTAGACTATTTTGTTTCTTGCTTTCCATGCAGAACGTTTATATGATTCCATGAACCTGTTCTTCAGTGATTACTATTTATTACGTTGAAATTTATGTTAAACGTATTAATTATTACAACTATTATTACGTTATTTAATTAATATCTCCAGAACAAATTTAAAGTAACAGCATAAGGCGATTTACTCTATTGACCATGTCCTTAATAAGTTACAGTAGAGTCGGCAAGCTAAATACCATTGTTAATTTAAAGCCAACAATTAACAAGCCTAAGTAATATAAATAAACACTGTCAGCTTCGGTTATAGTACTAACAGGCTGCCCCAAGAGGTTAAGCTATTTGCTTTGTCATTTTTCATGTCAGATAGTAATTAGATTTCTCAGATTTAGAGCTCCCTCGGGAGACCCGGGATTTGATTAACTCGCTTGAGACTAGTCTGTGAATCCCACTGCATTCAGACATTGTATTTGTTACGTGGCTTTCAGTTGAGTACCAGACGTAATTACCATTGTGGCGTGGCTTAATATTGTGTGAATTTAACACATAAATAGGGAATATTTTAAAACTCTAAATCCAATTATTACTTTTATAAAGTTTTTGTAAAATGTTTCAAAGTTTATGACTTCATCAAATCATTGTCATCAATAGTCCGATTAGGTCCTTTTATAGATGGTTGCCTTCATGTTTCTCTAATTCTGTCGAGTTTTGACGCCCCTTAACCCAGCTGGTTTTGGAATTTGAACTTCTTTAGGTACATCTAACACTTTTGGGATGGAGAAATAACTCTCAATTTGTGGAATTAACACTTGAGACCAGAATTTATTATACTAAAATTAATCCTACTACAATGATAATATTTTGAAACCAACCACCGTCAAATAAAGTAAACCTCACATGGCTTTTTCAGTAAGTTTAATTTTTTAAAATATAACCACGCCCTAAAGTTATAGTTGAAAAATTCAAGCTAGTTTTTTGTTAAAAGCGTGAAAGCTAGGCATTTAATTAATACAGGAACTCAATATTTATTTATTAACCTTAATTTAACACAACCTATAATTTAATCTATGTATATTTGAAACAAAAGTTGAATATGACAATAAAAGACCAAGTTCTCCAATAAAGTTTGGGAGTTTTGAAGTATCGCAAATGATTAATAAAATCAGGTTTAATTGACCCCTGTGATTATCTAGATATAACAATAATCAATCTGTAATCTTTGGCCACTAATGGCATGACGGCTGCCCTAACCTATGCCATTTGTTGTTATTCAAATGCTATATTGATAAAACATTAGTTGTGTCTGTCCTGGAACGTCCTGTCAGCCATTGGGATGCCTCGTGTAGTCAAGCACCAATACGATCTGCACCATAGAGCTATGGTTAACTTTTCTTCAAAGCAGAGCCACTCACCAATGAATATTTGTGTTTGGATGAAGAAGAAACTTTTTTAATCTAACAGATTGAATATAAAATAGAACAATTATTACAATATTTATCATTTTACATCCTGTAGATAGTCGATATTCTGTTTATTAATGCTATTTATATCATATACAAAGCGAGACACTTTTAGTCTCGACATGTGTGTTTCCGTAGTATTTATAACACACACCCACACACACACACACACACACACACACACACACACACACACACACACACACACACACACACACACACACACACACACACATACACACACACACACACACACACACACACACACACACACACTCACTCACACAGACACACACACACACACACACACACACACACACACACACACACACACACACACACACACACACACACACACACACACACACACACACACACACACACACACACACACACACACACACACACACACACACACACACACACACACACACACACACACACACACATATATATATATATATATCATGTATTGCAAAGCTACAAAAACAAATATATATATATATATATATATATATATATATATATATATATATATATATATATATATATATTTATATATATTGTATTGTAGCTTTGCAATACATGATATATATATATATATATATATCATGTATTGCAAAGCTACAATATATATATATATATATATATATATATATATATATATATGTATGTGTTTTTGTAGGCTTACATAATAATTAAAATTATGGTGTTTTTTAATTAATCGTTAGTCTTTTGTGTAGCAAAAAAAAAAATTTTAAAAAATATTGCATTAATTTGAAGTGAAACTGAACAAAGAGAAACATCATCGCTTGTAAATTATAAAAATCACAAAGATAAATTAAGAAAAAATACAGACTAGAAAAATATTGAATTAGATTAAAATAAAATTAAACAAAAGGAAAATCATAGAAGAGTATATTATACAAACCACAAGGATAAACTAAGGGAAGTATAATTTGTACAATTTATTCTTCGTTTTTTGGGTTTTAAACTGCCAATATTAAATTAAAATATCCGAAAAAAGGATGTCTGTGAATTCAACTACTTTTCACAATAATAATCTGTTAGGTAGGAACAAATAAGCTTTGACAGACCTTAAATGGCATGCGTTATTAACCCACTAAAGGTTATAGCAACCCCGAGGGGCTCCACCTCGTTCACTAGGATTGAGTTATATAGCTTTCATAGTAACCGACTTTCCTTGTCTAACTATCACCGATTTGATTAGCAATAGGTCTTATCATTTATATATTATCTGTTGTCTCACTTTAACGTAATATAAATATATTTTTGCTGTAAATTAACATCTACAACAACACAAACACCAGAAAAGATAAATGTTGGATTAGAAACTAGAAACACAATGAATATAAACAATAAACTATTGAACTGTAATTAAGTATTTAAGTGTGGGGAAAACTCTCAAAACCGATTGAAGCATTTGATTTTAATAATACAATACAGTGTAAATTTATTTTGTTTCGCTAATTGGAAATCAGTTCAACTTGTTTGATAACAGAGGAAGAAAAGTGCTATGCCTAATAAAATTGTTTAGTGAAATAAATAATGCTTGGAGAGACAAATAACAATATTTCCATTACTGTCTGGAAGGAAGAACAGTGTTACTGGTGGTTACAAGTTTCTGACACAATCGTCCGTTCGTATCATTTGCATTTGCCTATCAATTGACACAGTTACAATAAACTTTATTTTAATAAGACCTCAAGGTCTAATCTTGGTTGACGTGTACATTTATTTTAATTTAGAAAACAAAATTATTTAATTTCTCGTGTTTCACTTCTTCTGAGCAAATGCAATTTACTATTATTTTTCTTCAGAATTTATGATCTAACAAATAATAGGGGCTGTAAACGCAACCTAAGGAGTTGTCTCGGAGGGACCAATTGACCTGTCCTGAGCTGTAAACGTTGCAGCATTCCTAATGAGGACCTGCCATGACTACCTTGCTGCGCATCTCCAGCGTATTCAGGTGCTGCTGACCCCGAAGTGTTTTCTTTGGGCCCATGGAGTCATGAATTCCAAACACCTTCATGGTGCACAGCCCAGGGTCAGGACCAGGATTATTACAGTCCCATCTTCAAGGAAGCGCAACTCAGCGCGTCGCCAAATGGTTTTACTGCCAAGGGTGGGCATTGGCTAGTAATCAAGTAAGAAACAATAAACAAAGCCTCGCTGTACTATCTAAAATGAATCAATAGTAATAATAATGTTTATCACTAATAAACATACCAATGCTACAGAAAGACTACGACGAAGAACTTAATACCATAAAATACATCGCCCAACAAAACGGATACCTACACACACTAATAGACAACATTCTCAGGAAAATAAAACATAAACACCATCTAACAGCCACACTAACAAACCACAAAAAAATAACAAATACATATCCCTCACCTACCACAATAAAAACACACACAAAATAGCCTCCACATTTATAAAACTACATTACCAAACATCCTACAAAACAACAAACACTTTAAGAAAACATACACAACCTTTTCAAAAAGAAACTGACATATACAAACTCTCAGGTATTTACAAATCAACTTGCAACGATTGTCCCAACTATTACATCGGTCAAACCGGCAGGTCATTCTACACACGCTTCGATGAACACATTCCCCAAAAAAAACAAACAAACCCTAAATCCAGCTACGCAAAACACCTAAATAACACCCAACACACACATAGCGTCATACACACTAATTTAAATATTCTACACACATTAAAACAGAGTAAAAAACTAACAACCCTAGAAAAATATGAAATCTACAAACACTACGCAACAGACAGGGAAAATATACTTAATGACCACACACACTTCGAAGCCAATAGTCTTTTCAAATACATCACACAAGACGCCGACACCTCACCCAATGTTATAAATCCAACCCTGTCTTAAATCCAACCCTGTCATACCGTTTGTAAAGAGCCAGAAGTCGCTAGTAGAAGGTTAGCTTCGAAAAAGAAACGATCGTTTTGAAACGCGCCAGCAAGTAAGCAATTACGTATTCACTTAGTTAAGTAGTGTAAAATTAGTGAAATATATCCCTTTTTACAAATACTAGGCAACGAAAGAGGTCTAACTAAATAATTTGTTACACACGTTATTTAAATACAATATCAGAAATAGTACAACGGTTAAAAATATTTGAAACATACATAATTAGGAGACAAACATATTGGTTTTAATATATTAATGTAACTTATTTATTCTGAGACATAGATATTTAACAATCAGGCCTACAGTATATCCTATCAGTATCAAATCTATCCAATAGGTTTAACCGTTGAATCGTCGCATAGCTTTCAACTAATAAATCTGCTAAAACTTCTGAACGCGATTCCGATGCTATTGTAAATTGAAACGCAGTCGATCAGCTTCGCTACGTTTGTCTCGGAAACTGATCCTAGGGGAACTCTTCACGTCTGGACCAAGATATTTATTATCACGTGGTGTTTGTTTTGGGTTTTAACTCTATTTGGCTTTAAAAATGTCAGTAGTTTGTCGCTGAAAATAACGGGGTAGGATTTCTTGATAGCAGTATTATCAACTCAGTTGTTATTTACCTTTTTATTGTTCTCAATGTTAATAATCGAGTTAAATTGACATTGGTAATGTTATAACAGAACATTCATTCCTACTTCTTCCAAAAATTGACTGTAAACAATATTTGAATGGTTGAAGTTGGATTTTAGGACGTTTATGGGTAATAATCCTGAAGTGTACACATATGAAGAAAGTGTAACATTAGAGATAGAAACATGTTTCCTAAATATCACACACACACACACACACACACACACACACACACACACACACACACACACACACACACACACACACACACTCACATACACACACAAGCAAGCATTTACACACATACACGCGCGCGCACGCACGAAAGCACGCACGTACACTCACACACATACACAAACTATTTTGCGTGCCTAGAAAGTTGATATTTCAGAAGTCACAGTGTGTTGGACAAGTGAGCAACATGCGTTTCCTGTAATCGTATATAAAAATGCATACAGTATGGTTGGTGTTCAATGCGTTTTCTGTCGTGTGTTTATTCTACCACTATGTTTAGCACAAAGTATCACACTTCCAGCAACAAAACATACCGCTAATGTTTGAAGGAATTTCCTTAAACTCGCATTTCAAAACATCACATTTCTTATTAGCAGGAATTAAGATATCCCTTAGCGTTCATCAGATTTGACCACTCCAGACTTCTTCATTTGGGGCTACCTTGAGTGCAAAATCTTGCAGGAAAATCCACCAAGAGCTAAAGGAAGATCCGAAGTAACGAATTCGGCAGGACACTGACAGAATTCCGTTGCAGATGCTACAGATCATCAGGTGCAGATTTCTTTTCAGCATCCGGCAATGTGCATAAAACCAAGGACACCACCTTACTGACACCATGTTTAAATATTGATTGTTTTAAGGTAAAACATTAATTTCCCCTCATGTACTTAAGCAATTACTTTTTTTTGTAAATATATTACCTGTGATTTTACCTAATCGTGCTTTTTTACTGCTTCGCCTTGTATTTACTTTGTAAGAAAAAACATTTAATTGTTAAATATATTTTAGTAGTATCAAGAAATATTGTATAAACAATTTGTTATCGTAGATAAAGTTATTAAAAGTAACTAGAAAATTATTTTACTATTTTATTTATTCATAATTTTGTCAATTTTTATCCCTTAAATTTGATAAATGTTTTCTCAATCATTATTGTTATGGTTAACCTATCTTTTTATTGGTCATGAAATGGTTTTTATTGAAGGGAATTCTAGAAAAAAAGTCATATTACCAACTCTGAAATAGTAAGTCAAGGCTATGGCTCAAAATATATAATTCTTTGCTTCTATTGTTAATTTTGATAAAGTATAATATGTTAAATACTGTACTATTGTGGGAAATAAAAGAGAAGACGCTGGAATTCCCTCAAGCCAATTAGTTAGGGGGCTAGGAAAGTAGTATTCATTTAGGAAGATGTCAAGGTTTTAAAATATCAAGCAAGAATTGTTTAATTTATAAATATTTAGTGATAAAGTAATCTTATTTATCGATAAGATTTACGTAAAATTATTTAAAAATGTAACATCACTACCAATTTTAAATGTGTAACTATGCAAACGCAATGATAGCTTATAAAACAAAGGAAAATATTTTCTATGATATTATTTACAATAAACTACAGTGTATATTTTGCAACGTCCAAAACAACCGAGCTGAGAGTAGAATTGTTTCCATCGAAATGAACGCTCTCTAGGTTAGGGGGTAATCCTGCCATTAACTACTGCAGGTAATATACAACCCCCCGCGTGAGTGATTTCGTTGCTAATTTTGCAATATACAACACTGCATGGGAGCGGCATGTATTAACGATGTTTCAATTAACCAGAGAAGCATAAAACATTTCACTATATTATGTTTTGCCATTTCAAGGAGACATAGTAAAGTCTATCGTATCTATTCCAAACTTCACCACCTGGCTTATTGACATAATAAATCATTTTATTATGTTAACAGGTTCCATCTCGATTCATTTTTGACATTTTTCAAAATAAATATATCACAATCTCTGTAATTTGTACAACATTTATCCTAGAATCCTAACAGTTCTCACTCTTTATAGTCAGTGCTAGTGCTTAACCTAGCACACATATTTTCTAAGCTTTTACCACATGGTCTTTAATTTATAACACATAAACAAATTAATGGGTACAATCATTCTCTTTCTTGCAGGTCTCATAATCGGTATAAGAAACTCATTACTCGTAACGCGGAGATAGAGAAAGTGGTTTAGCTACAGCAACCTGATTTACCCAAAGCGGAAAAAATCGCTACCAGGAATTGTTTAATTTTTATCGCTCAACTGGTAAATATTATATACCTGTAGCTATACGAGTATAGCAACAAATGTGGAGATACTACATATTCCACATTTCTGTACAAAACTTTAGTTTAAATAAACTTCAATGTCCTAAATTGGATTTAATGCACATTAAAATTAAAATGAAAGCCTTTAAATAAAACCTATACTTGAAATTTTAGTTATAATTTACGTTCGGTTCCTTTTTACTGAGGAAACAAAAAAAAGAATGTTTTTGTCTACAACCCCCTCGTACACGCAATATCCCTTGCATGTTTAATTTCAGGATTAATTCTCGGATTTTATGTACATACCATATTTCCCAACATTGTTTATGTACAGGTATCCCTTGAATTGAATCTGTAAATTGGCAAAATAAATTTATCCTCAACACTATCAATTATTAAATGTTTCATGAACTAATTATAATATAGCACTGGCACGAATAATTAGGCCACACCGTTGTCTTGTTTATCATGGGTACACACAATTGCCAAACGTTAATAGCTTTTTGTAACGTATATGGTTTCTCTTCTATTGTAAATTCTATATAAAAAAACAAACCCTTATTGTTCTGTTTAAATATTTCAAATCTCTAATATGTATACATTTTTTTCCGATTGTTCACTTTGCCTGTTTATATTGTTTACTTATTTTTGAAGAATTAAATTTACTTTAAACTACATTATTAAAAACGTATTAATTTCAAGGCAAAACTGTTGAAAGCCTTTCGCTGTCTTTAATTGACACTAATCTTTTGACAATTAGCAATTTAATAGGCTCTTGATAACGCTAAGAATGAATAAATGAATGAAAGTTAGCCAAAATCTTTAAGTAGTTTTGCTTTAAAACATTGTGTTTTTGATGTATACTTGTTCCTAGGTTTTGTCTATAGTCTTTTATCTTTTCTTTAATTTTCCTCCTGGCCAATAATACAAGGTATTATTTTATATAGCTAATTTTTTCCTTAAAATTTATTGTTGTTGACTCTTCGCTGTTATTTTTTTAAAATCTGTGTAACTATGTGATACACACCACCATCGGAGCATTAAATAGGGAGTTTATTGTTATAAAAAATAGAATTTAGAATATAACTTCCTTTAAAGAATTTTGACAGTTAGGACCTAATCCTCCTCGGGCCGTCTACCGTGTGCATATAGACAATTTTTTTAAAATATTTAATAGAAATAGATTTGAATTATTTACTTGCTGCAGGTAGTTTATATACTAGTTTACCTCTGGTGTTCACTGGTTTACTTGGGAAGGCTTGCGCCTGTCGGAAGTCACCACTCTTGCAGTCACCAGGTAAACGCCGAAGATCCTTTTTTTCCACTCTCGCTATTAGACTACTATTTTACCTAGCTTGATTCTTTTAATTTAAAAAGGATCAGCTCTTTGTTATGGGTCCCCTGAAGAGTGTCGGTCTCCTGCGGCGACCATTGAAACTATTAACTACCTTTCGTTTATTGAGAATTGGCGGTAATATAAAAAAAGCGTTAAATATTTTTTTAAAATATGTTGTAAAATCAATTTTTATACTGTTTTTTAAATCTTTTAGTAACAAGCTTATAAATTTCAGTTTATATATATATATATATATATATATATATTTATATTTTCTAAATTAAATTTTCTCGTATCTTCTAGTTAAATTGTGTCAAAAAACGTTCATAAAAATCTTATCATATTATCGTCAATTAACCTTTTGAAATATACACACGTCAGCGTTCCAATTATTTAAAATAGATATTCTTAATAAAGTAAATCCCAACACACAAATATGACTAGTTTAATAACAGCAATGAACATTTAAAAAAAAACCATAAACTATAACAAAAACAGACAGAGATGAGATAAGATAGGATACGATTGGATAAAGATTTTATGATTTTTTTTACATTTTAGTTATTTTATTTTATTTTTTTTTAGATTTTAATTTTCATGCACCAACACATTTTATAGAGGTTTTTAATAGAGTAAACTCCCGATTATCCGTGGGCGGTTTAACCGGTTTGCGGATTATCCGGAGTCGGCCATTGTTTTACAAATATCCAATTTTTTTTCCAGTCAGATTCATGTGTTTAAATTTCCAAATGCTGAATTACGACGTAAATACATATAAGGCCTAATAGATGTTAAGATGAAGGGAATAGATATGAAAATATGTAGGTACTAATTTTTACATTGAAAGGAAAGCAACCTGACGCGGGCCAGCGAAATAAAAGGGGTGAGCACACTACTGTATATAAGAGACAATGACAAAATGCTTGGACGCCCGAAAACATAATGTGTATCATAAGATTGTAAACAAATGTCAGCTAATCTCGGCAATAAATAGTCTAGGACGTGACATATGCATTATTCATGTCTCTGTCATATACGTTATCGATGTTTATGGCTTTGTGACACACGTGACACAAGTAGACACTGTGCGACGAATTGGTTCTCAAGAAACTTAGATCGCACATTAAAGCTAAAACATTGCTCACAAAAAAAACAGACGAAAGGGACAGATTTTTTTGTTAAAAAGTGAAAGTATTATGTGGAAATTAGATATGTACATACATACTTACTTTTGACATATACTTATGTACGTATTGTAAATAGTTAGACATATAAATGTACATGTTATAATTCGTCAAATACACCCACATTTTTAATTATTTTCTGTATTTATTTTGTCCTCTGAAGATTATTTGTGAATTGCATTAACCGGGGTCATTATTTGTGTAACTTATGGTATAATAATCGATTATTTATGGATCGGTTTGCGTATTCTTTGTTCATAGCGGATTATCCGGGGAATTCGTTATCCGGCGTTGCCGGGCCATCCTATTCCACGGATAATCGGGAGTTTACTGTAATTTATTTTACTATGAGTGTCAATTATAACAGATAATGTAATTTTATAATAACTTTTTCTAGACAAATAAATATTTTCTCTAATGTGCTTCTGGCCTGAATGAGGACAACAATATAGTTATCGATGCTTCAATCACGAAACAAATGGCATTTTTATTAAAAAAAAGTGAGTGTACACATCGTGATACCTTTTTATTTATGCCATTTGTTTGTTTTTAAAGTAACACATTTTTAGTTAGTACATAAATTTTAATATATTTGGAAATTTATTACATTGCTTGGATATATAAGCATTGAAATTTGTAATATGTTATACTTTGGTTTTTCATAAAAATTGTAGCCTGTTCTTAATTTAAAGTTATAATATTATTACTAACAGTTCATGCTATTATATTTCGGCTTTATAACAAACAATAAAAACAAGACATCGTCAAAGTATTATAAAGCAACACTAATCAGAATTCCACGCAGCAATAGTTTGGTGAAAGCACAATGATAACATTTAGCAATGCATATAAGTATTGTAAATATGGCAACGCTGTCACTTAGTCATGCATGTCTGTGCTGAAATACTGTATTTTTATTATTGTTGGTAATGCTTTATAGTAAGAATGTTTTAACTAAAATAGTTAACTGTGTGTGTTTCTCACTCTAGGCAGTGTTTCTCACTGTATCTAGTTATGTTTATCTGCAATTACGTTTAGCAGGAACATTGCCTTTAACCACCTTGCGAGGGTTGATTAATTGCATCTAATTATCTCTCGGTACTTAGCTACAGTCACGCACTGGCGTAGGATTGGCGGTGACCGAGCCGCAAGTTTATCTTATCGTCCTCTACACACGTTACAAGGAAACATTTTGGCTGGTTTGTTATTAGCTACGGATAGAAATAGACCAATAAACTAATTTTTTACATACGATAATCTTTATACACAATTATAAACAACAACATTTTCCAAACAATGTAGCAACCGTGTTAAACAATGTATTCCAAAGCAAAATTAATTCATTTAAGTACTTTAATCAATAAACTAATTTTTTTGTTGATAATTAAGGTATATGGGTTAACTACAATTACAGTTTTTTCTAATGTACAGGGACGAATTTCCGTATAATTCCAGTTTTCATTAATCTGAGTGGAGCCTCGGTCCCATCACTAATTATCGTGACTTTACTGTATAAATATTACACAGGTCTAACTAATGTACATAAAACTCTAAATGCGCACACCTAATAAAGAAGTAACTAATTTTATTTTAAATTAAATAAATACTGAAATAACAGTATTTTAGATGAATTGTGTATCACGAACACAAAAACACACACATACTCACACACACAGACAGACACATACACACACATACACACACACACGCACACACACACACACACACACACACACACACACACACACACACACACACACACACACACACACACACACACACACACACACACACACACACACACACACACACACACAGACATACTCACACACACACACACACACACACACACACACACACACATACACACACACACACACACACACACACACACACACATACATACTCACACACACACACACACACACACACACACACACACACACACACACACACACACACACACACACACACACACACACACACACACACAGACACACACACACACACACACACACACACACACACACACACACACACACACATACATACTCACACACACACACACACACACACACACACACACACACACACACACACACACACACACACACACACACACACACACACACACACACACACACACACACACACACACACACACACACACACACACACACACAGACACACATACATAAACACACACAAACAAACATACGGTTATAAATTTTATAAAGAAACAAATTTTGAATAGATTTTCGCAATTAGAGCGTAATTATTATGCAATTAATAAACCACCTTATGGGTTATCTAATTTTGCGTTATTATTAAAAACAACGTTTTTCTTACTTTTAATGTGTACAATAAGAAGTTTGCGTTTATCGGGGTAGTGATTATAGTCCTGAACTTTGGTAACCATTGCACGTATTTGAAAATATTTTGTTAAATAAAACGGGCAAAAGTGTTTTATAATGTGATATTATAGCTAATGTGTACGATTAGTGAGACAATATGCCTTTTAGAAATCGTAAAATTCCAACACGCCTAATGTATCCATAACAGCTCTAGGATTGCTATATTATAGCTAAAGGAATTAGGAAGACAGCTGGAGCTCCAAGTTTTGTATACAGCGTGTCTTAAACATAAACGGTTTTATAACTCAACTCATTGGAGTTAAATACCTCTGCGACATTTGTGATCAAGATTTTATTAAATTAATCATGTATATTTACGAATATTTAAATACTAACTGTTTGCTTAAAGCAAATAAATAAGAGGTTTATTAAAATATATGGAATCGGTTTTATTATGAATAATGTTATACAACTGGTATTTAGGATTTATAGTTAATGTGAAATTTGTTATATATTTTTGAAAATATCAGTTATTGTAAACACGGCCTATAAATATGGTTAATAAGTAATAGGCGGTTAAAACAGGCATAAGCATTCTTTACTTAAAATTAGGAGCTATATTATGTGATCATATAAATCCCTCAAATGATTGATAATGAATGTTGTAAAACTATAATACGAGTGTGCTTCACGGTGTGAACCTGTCGTATAAAATGTCGAAGTCTACCTATATAGCTTTAAACTTTAGTTAAAAATATATTTAAATGTTATTGAATTATTTGTCTTTAATATATATATATATATATATTAATCCTTAGATGAAATTATTTTTACGGTTTGTTTTATATATAATTTAAAATAATACCCTCCTAAATAAGAATAATGTATTTTATCTTTCGTTATACATTGAAGCTTTAGATTGGAAAAATCAGCATTATAAAAACTATGACTATATCTTTACTGTATATATATATATATATATATATATATATATATATATGTATATAGTAATTTATTGAAACACAAGAATACATATTACGATATTTATATATACTGATGATATATTACTGATGGGTTATGTTACTTTATATATTAGAGAATTATTAGTTAAAGTTATTAACTATTAATAGTTATTACATAATAAATATATAGATTAATATATACAGTCCATACGTATTTGTTATACCTCCATTTCTTATCATTTATTGTACCTATGTAATTTTATAAACTATATTTGAATAAATATTACTACATTGAATTAGTAAACTTGTATAAGATAATACAGTTCTGTATATTTTCATTCCAATTTATCAATTCCTGTTTAAGTAAGTTTGCTACATTTTGTGTTTTATTTGAAATGTATTTAACAAGTTAGAACCAAGTTCAATTGAACTCGGTAAATTAAATTTTTTTAATGGTAAAGGTTTTAATTACACTTTTAATTCATTTTTTTTACTTCAAAACACCGTTGACGCGACTTCTACATTATTGTTTTGTGTTAAATCTATGAATGCAGCAAATTAAATGTATTATTACTTACTAGCCTCTTTAAAGCTTATGTTTTAGTACTTTGGAAATATATTTCCTTTCGTAAAATAAGATAAATTTTAAATCACAAATTATCCGACCAATCGATGATGATCTCATCATAGATAAAGTAAGTGCTACTTCCTGCTCAGTTGTAACCACAATGGAAGTACTATAATCTATGACATGACGTGAGAGTGTGATTAGGCCTAAAGTGAAGTATTTAAAGATATAACAGAATAATCCTAAAATCTGAATACACTTGCGTTAGCGTTGTTTGGGATTCCCAAGATGTGTATCAAAAACCAATTTCGTAAGTTTTAACAAGTGGTTAACTTGACAACCTGAACTAAATGATTGCGTTTCGCAGATTAAATTACGTTCAATCTGTTCATAGAAGTTGTCACACCTCAAGAATCTCTCCTCAACCAGCCTTGACTTTCCCCACAATTTGACTTCTGGTTGTTGAAGTTACAGATTGAATTGTTAGCGATGGAATAAGATGTCTAAAATGGTTTTGGTATTTTTTAGTAAAGTAAAGTTTGTCAATATATATTGGGCTGATACGCACATGTGAAACGTGTTACCTCTATTGTTTTTGCATTTATAAGTTTTAATTTATATGGTTTAAATTATATTTATTACAGTTTCATTGTATTTGGGGACAATATATTTAAAAGCGTATTAGTAATTTGTAATCCTCCGCATAAGCCAGGTCGGTTATAATTAGTCCCAACAATATAAGGTGTAAAAGAAGATTATTTTATACGGGTAGCGCTAATTAACATAATCTGTGTTTATGTAATTTTTTTTTTGAAATAATAAAATGAATTTCTTAAATATTAAGATTTAAATTAAAAGGTTGGAAAGGTATACAATTTTAATAAACACTAAAATTCACTAAATGGATGAATTAAATGACGTCATTGTACTGGAATTTCCCAGTCTGAAATATCATTCATTTGAGATCCCATTCTCCGTTCTGAGATTAAACCCTTGCATAGTACTTAAATAAATATACTAAAATAAAAAATGTGTGTTGTATTAATTTTCTCGTGTTGTCTAAAAAAATTATTTTTAGTCTAACTAGTTTTTCTAATAAAAATATAACTGTTACTTAATTTTAAATATTAATTTTCTCGTGTTGTCTAAAAAAAATATTTTTAGTCTAACTAGTTTTTCTAATAAAAATATAACTGTTACTTAATTTTAAATATTAATTTTCTCGTGTTGTCTAAAAAACATATTTTTAGTCTAACTAGTTTTTCTAATAAAAATATAACTGTTACTTAATTTTAAATATTAATTTTCTCGTGTTGTCTAAAAAAAATATTTTTAGTCTAACTAGTTTTTCTAATAAAAATATAACTGTTACTTAATTTTAAATATTAATTTTCTCGTGTTGTCTAAAAAAAATATTTTTAGTCTAACTAGTTTTTCTAATAAAAATATAACTGTTACTTAATTTTAAATATTAATTTTCTCGTGTTGTCTAAAAAACATATTTTTAGTCTAACTAGTTTTTCTAATAAAAATATAACTGTTACTTAATTTTAAATATTAATTTTCTCGTGTTGTCTAAAAAAAATATTTTTAGTCTAACTAGTTTTTCTAATAAAAATATAACTGTTACTTAATTTTAAATATTAATTTTCTCGTGTTGTCTAAAAAAATATTTTTAGTCTAACTAGTTTTTCTAATAAAAATATAACTGTTACTTAATTTTAAAGAGCTAGCATTTCTAAGTAAGGCAAAATTAGAGTTAAATAAACAAGGTTTTTTGAAAATACTGTCGGAGAAAATAAGAACAGCAATTTTGATCCAAGCAGTTTGGTCGCAGGCTCTAGACAAAGGTTACTCTGCTTTAACTAAACATCTGAAAATTCTATGATGTCTTCTTCTTCTTTATTTCTTCTGCTCCAGACATTTTATTAACAAAAATATATTAAGGGTGCGCTAAAAAATTTTGAAAGCCGTCGATTGTCCATTGTTGTACAAACCATTTGCAACTAACAAAAACATTTGTAAAATATAATGGAGCCGTCAACCATATAGGAAAATTATGTTTCTCCCTTAACAAAGTGACAATCAAATTAGTTTCTGACGACTTTAACGATGGGTTAAGAACAGAGGGTTTTATTTAAAATAAATCGGGGGGTAAGAAAATTAAATAATAAATAACTAAGTTATATTATGGAAGACGTTTTAAAGTTATAACATAGCAAATTTTCATTTTTGCCAGATTTGATATTCACGTGTGCTCTCCTCAATGCCACAATTAGTTTCCTATGGTTCGATCGTTATATTTTTAAGTAACTTAGTTTGCAGACATTGTTTATCGTTACATGGAAAAATACGGGTAAAATAGTCAAATCCGCATATTTCAGAGCGGAAATAACTCAGTGTATATTTCTGTACACAAAGTAATTGCATACCTTTCTAGAAGTGAAGCACAGCTTTTATAAAACTACATTAAATTCTGGCAACTCAAAATAAAAAATATATATTTAACAAAATATAAGGTTATTCATACAACTTAAAGAATACAGATATTGCAAACAATAAGAAAATGTATAAAGACTGAATATTTTTAAAATTATATTTTCTAATGGTAATATTTGTAAACAGTTATATTTCCTATAAAAGGATTTATTGGTAGGAAATTATAAGTTTGACAATAATGGAATGGAGTTTTGAACATAAGAAACATTTCAGCTTTAATTTAAAGCTAATTAGTATACTCTGAATAAAATATTTAAGTGCTAATTATTGCTGTATTCTAATAATTTCTGAATTTTAACATATTTTACATTTTCTGGAATAGTAGGAATGAATATTTATAAAACTCAATTATCCCTCTAAATTATACAACTTATCATTACAACAGCAAAACAAATAATTAATGCTTACAATAACATAGGTAATTACAATTAATTAAAGTCATCATATTATGTAATAAATAAATAAAACAGTGACAACAAAAATAAAATTCCCTGTAGAAAGCCTATTTACTTGACATAAACTTAAACTGAAAGTTTTTATTTTACTGAAACAATTTTAGTTCCATAAAAATATTAGAAATTATTCAAACTGTTCAAGTTCTGAAATAATTTTCCGTTAAAGCAAACCGATCCCTTTTTTACTGTAGAAAGTACATTACCTTATTATAATGTTGGAATGTCAGCCCTATATAGGCCTATTGTTAAGCAATTTTACATCGTTATGTTCTTATTTCAGAGTCATAATGGCAAAAACGTGAGGTCTTACGATCGTAATCTTTTATTAAAATCACTAACAAGGTATTTTATAACGTAATCCCATTGTTAATACAGAGATTTCCTTCACAATGAGAACTTATGGAAAATCGTCGATTCCTTCCAAACCTAAACAAAGTGAAGCTAAATGTAGAAATCTTGGCGGATATTCGGATTTTAAAGAGAATTGAGTGCATTAAGAAGGAATTCAACTTTATATTTTTACAAAGAGGACTTTTTTTTCAACTGTAGGAGGAATGAAATTTAGCCTCTTCATATTGGACATTTGAGTATTAAATTTTCAGGCTAGATAAGGAAATAAATAAGATGTCTAAGCTTGGTCGTTAAAATATATAAATTGATTAATCGTCCCTATCCTTTACAGAAAAGTTTATATATTTTCCCAAAATAATAATACTTTAGATAATCAAAATTGTTTTAAAAATAAGAAACTTGTTCAAAGGTTTATATTAATTGAAAAATGGATATGGAACGTTTTTAGTAATTTTTTCAGAACAAACAAATTTAACGGCTTATGCCAAAAGCCATCGGTTGACATTATTATTAGGAATTTTGTAAAGGTGTGTAGACCCGACCGATACTAAAATACTATAATACTAAAAAAGTGTATTATTCGGAGTAAATTATCTCTATTTTTTTATTAAATCAAGACTTTATAGAATTAGAAGGAAAGATTTCTTATAAACAGGTATTTGACTCTTCTTGTCGAAGTATTCCTCATCATTATCGACACTTAAAACCTAAGAGGTACATTGTGAATCCTAAATAAATTTAAAAATTTAAAATATGAAATTACTTTACCAAAACATTTTAGCTTTGCTAGTGAGCACAGGTAATAAAAAAAAATAAAGGTAACAACTGACTATCAATAATTTACTGCTTAATCGCGCTTCAATGGTAAAGGCATAATCAATAGAAATAATAGTCAATACAAATTTTGTTTCTATGTACTGTATACAGGTTAAATGGAAAATAAAATTACTGTTGATAATGCCATTATCATTGAAATACGTTGTAGGCATATATTATAGATTATGAGTTAGTTTCGATTATTAATTAATTATTAGTTATATAAGTTGTATTGTAATTGCTCATTACTGGGCTTCATAAGGTATTTGAATCTTATTACGATTTTTATATCGCCCTATTATGCTGACCTAGTTTCTATAGAATTAAAAAAAAAAATGAAAAATAAAAAATATTGTTAAACTCAGACAGAAATATTACAAAAACGCTCGGCGAATTTTAAAATGACAACAAACTGTCACAGGAGGTTAAAGCGTTTCAGACAAAGTAGGTTGTTAGATTTCTCATATTTAGCGTTCCCCTGGCGACTTGGGATTTTATTAACTCACAGTAGACGACACTGATAAACCAGCCTGGGTTTAGACAGATTTATGTCGTCTCTTGAGTATTATTTTAAAAATATTTTCTCTTTGGCATTTGTAATAATAATATAGCTATAGTTAACACAGTAAGTATTTTATTCGTATTTCAAGTACGTATTCAAATGTAAAAATTTAAATAATGTATGGTATTCATTTAGTCTATACAGTAATATCTCGACCTACGCCACCCCGTCTTACGCAATTCCCAAGTTACGGGGTTTTAAATCATGGTGTCTGAGTTACGCAGAAACTGGCCTGTTCAGGAAGAAAATGCATAAAACAACTTTCTAAGCGCATGAAGAGTAATTATTTCCAGGTTTTAAGGCCGCCAAAGACAGATTGTCAGTGATGGTTAGCGCAAATTACAGCTGGTGACTGTAAGTTGCAACCTCTCAAAGTTTATCACTCAGAAAATCCAAAAGAGATGAACAAATATTTCTAAAACCATCTTGCCCTTGATTTTGGAATCGGAAAGCTTAAGTGACAGCTTCTGTTTTTGAGGACTGGTTTGGTCATCATTTCTGGCCTCAAGTCGGACGTTATTGTCGGTCTAAACAAATTCCTTGTAAAGTAATTCCTATTAATTGACAATGCACCTGGTCATTCTCTTACTACTTCAACTAATTTCAACACACTTGAAAGTGTTATTTTTGCCACCAAACACAACTACTGTAGTTTGCTTTTTACAGATGGATCAGGCAGTGATCAAAATATTTAAAGCTTATTACACAAGAACATCATTGGCACATCTGTATGAAGCTATGAGACAGAACAACAAGCTCTCTGCTGAAGGTTTTTGGAAACAATTTAATATTTTTGATGCTTTGAGAATCATTGGACAATCTTGGAATGAAATTTCAAAAAAAACTTTGAATGTCGTTTGAAAAGTCTACTTTTTTCGCCGCTGAAACTCCGGCGGAATAATTGCCACAGTCAGATAAAATTGCGGTTTTCCACCTTATAAACGCAGTTTCTATAGATCCAGTTAACATAGAAGATGAAATGACAGTTAGAAATGTGACAAAATGCCTTAGTTTAATTTAGTAAGGCTTACACATTTTGCAAAACATAAACTTCAACTATGAGCTTATTTCTGGCACACAAAAAAATAAAAATAAAACAAAATAAAGCGAGTTACGAGGAAATCCTGCGCGAGAAGGAACAATTTTCAATTCTTCAAACGAATTAATTAGATTTTATGAAGCCTTCTATGTCAAAATAACTTACTTTTACTTACTTCTTTGTAATATGTATGTATATAATATCATCTTTTCTTGTATTATGTATTTAAAATATTATTACATACATATTTTTCGTCTAAATTATTAATTTATTTAGTCTTCGGTCCCAATTAAACATGATTCCTATCTGATTGTAGGCCTATGTAAAATTATACCCCGACTTACACGAATTCGACTTACACAACTATCGCTCGGCCCTACCTATCGTGTAAGTACGGGGTATTACTGTATATTATATGTGACTAGAGAGTCTATCCATGAACTCGAAGGAGAGGAAATGTACTCTACTCTACACTTGATAACTCTTAAAACAAAACAATATATATATGTTATATATATTATGTAACGCCACATAATTCTAAAACTCTAAAAATATTTTCAAAACTTCTACTCTGTTTCATAATGTTGAGAAGTTATTTATTCTTAAATAAACTTTATGTTCATAGAATGCTGGCAGAAAGTTCATCAATTATATTATATTATTGCCACTTTTTTAATAGTGTTTTAGAATTTGTCATTATTTAACAACATTTTGATTTATTAAAAATCACATAAAATTACTTACATATTTAAATACAACAAGATAATAATTATATACAAATTATTATTGTGTCCATAAATATACTTCTTGAAGTAATAGGCGATATTACTTCCTAATGAATTTATTATAACTTATATCTGTACCCCCAAACATAAATCTGAAGGAATACTCTTTTGCAATCTTATTTGTACAAAACCCAAGTTTATATTAACTTCACTATTACATTAATATGATTCTGGTTGCTTAATATATTTGATATTGATACCAAAATAATTTATATGAACTAATATAATTTCCTAATAATTATTGATTATCTTTATAAATGTGTCATTCTATTACTTTTTCTGAATTTAATTAAGGTATATTACAAATGACTTGAAATGTTTCATGTTTTAACTGGCTTGTGATTTTTAATATTATACTTGAAAATTAAAACTGGCATTTTATGTATGCATATCTTTTATTTTTTTACCATCAAATATATTTCTATTTACAGTTTCAAAAGAAAGTCATGTGCTTAAATATTTCTTTAATTAATAAATTAGTTTATTAATGATCTAGTACTCAAAACATTTGGAGTAAGTTTCTGCTCAATTTATATATATATATATATATATATATATATATATATATATATATATATATATATATATATATATATATTTTTTTTTTCAGTAAATTAACTATTGCATTGCATTTAGACTCTATATGGAACCATCATTTTTATTTCGATCTACAACCAACACATGATTCAAAATTAAATCTTTCTGTTTGTTCAGTGACCCGGTTAAAAAAAAAAAGATTGAATTGTCTTCCAGGGGGCCCAACATCATATTTCAGTTATTTTCCTCAAAAAACTGATCAACATAAAATTACAAAAATATGAATCTAACTAGCTTTTCTTACGTAATCTATACTAATATTACCGAATTCAGAGTATATAGGCCTATAACCTAATATTCTTATACAAATTTAAAGTATAGTATACGGTGGTAGAAATAAGCGACATGTATAAGACGGCAAATCGATTATGGCATTGTAAGGAGTTTGCTTTAGTGGTGTTGTGAATTCGAAGCAGGTCCGTTCGGACAAATCGTCTTTCCCGATAATCGTTGTTTGGCTTTATATCGTGAAGATAACAAGATAAATAAAATATCGTTCAAGAAAACCGACCTAAAATGGTTTAAAACAAATTTAAAAGACAAAACTCCTAGAAAACCCATTGTAAATTTAAATATTCTTAAACTTATTAATTTATAATAAAAGTGAGCTCCATTTTAAATGACAAAAGCTTTAAAATTGAAAAAATAAATAACAATACTTCAAATAAATATTTCTTTAAAATGTATGGTTCTAATTTCAAAACATTTAATTAAATATCTTTAAAAAATTAATAAAATTGCATGAAAATAGTATTTTCGTAATAAATGTATGACTAATATAGATTCATCATGATATTTGAAGTATTTCACTTAGTTACAACTTGAAGAAAATGTGACTTAATTGTTTTAATTATTATAACCTCCCAACCACAAATTCAACCTTTTATTTAAACCCTCATTGTACATTTCAATTGCAAATCAATCATCAGCTGAGGAAAAGATCACACAAAATTTCATACTTTAGTAGTATTTTTATAATTTGTAATAATGATTTAATAAATTTGTGTAGTATTTTCCTTTGAATAAAATCGCTCAGCAATTGAAATATACATAAAAAGTTTAAATAAAAGGTTTTATTTGTAGATAGGAAGTTATATTTATTTAAATTAAACACATTCATACAGTTTTAACACATTTTTGTAATAACAAGTAAATCCTAAGTAGGTACCCATTTATTCACATTTCAAAAATTTTCATTCACGTTCTATTTGCTGAAATTCCCTTAAACACCATTTTAATAATTTTCTTGAAAAAACTAAACGTAATAAAAAAAATCTGAGCCCAGTTTCGGAATGACCACAATAAATACATATAGAATCATGCAACAACATGTCCAAGACCGATAAAGTACTTTTGTGTTGACCAATGCAATTATAATTTATCTGTCTGGGGGAGCGTGTGTGTGAGTGAGTGTGTGTGTGTGTGTGTGTGTGTGTGTGTGTGTGTATGTGTGTGTGTGTGTGTGTGTGTGTGTGTGTGTTTGTGTGTGTGTGTGTGTGTGTGTGTGTGTGTGTGTGTATGGTGTGTGTGTGTGTGTGTGTGTGTGTGTGTGTGTGTGAGTGTGTGTGTGTGTGTGTGTGTGTGTGTGTGTGTGTGTGTGTGTGTGTGTGTAAGTGGGAAGTGGTGTGGTATGGGGTTTGTGTGTGTGTATGTGTGTGTGTGTGTGTGTGTGTGTGTGTGTGTGTGTGTGTGTGTGTGTGTGTGTGTGTGTGTGTGTGTGTGTGTGTGTGTGTGTGTGTGTGTGTGTAAGTGGGAAGTGGTGTGGTATGGGGTTTGTGTGTGTATGTGTGTGTGTGTGTGTGTGTGTGTGTGTGTGTGTGTGTGTGTGTGTATGTGGAGTGGTGTGGTATGGTGTGTGGGTGTGTGTGTGTGTGTTTGTGTGTGTATGTGGAGTGGTGTGGTATGGTGTGTGTGTGTGTGTGTGTGGGGTGGGGTGTATCAGTGAGTGTTTTTGTGAGTATATTTATATTAACTATCTTTAGAAATTTAGTAAAAGGGGAAACAAGAAAGTTTGAGTGAAACAGTTTCTCATTATTCCTCGATTAAAATGGAACTCGAACTTCAATCTTTAAAGAGATTGGTGTTTTATGGGCATATTCTGTGACAGACTAGTGGAAAACAGAGATTGGGGTCCTTTTAGTTGTGATGTTTTTAGACTTGGTTGCGGAGGGTGAATAATGTTTACAATGGAAAGAGACCTTAAATATTGTCAGTAGATTAAAAAGCTGCAATAACTCTTGCAAGTTTCCATAATGACAAAAGTGAGTTAATATCATATTTCTGTTTTAATGAAACAAAATTTAAGATCTATTAAAAATCCCTTAAAAAATATGGGAAAACGGATAAAAACCTAAGTAAACATGATAGTGTGCTTTTTGAATAAAACATACAAATCACTAAAAAAATTTTTATTCACAAGTGTAACTGGTCCTATAACTAACATGTTTTTATTTTACTGCAGTATGTTGTATTATAACACAAAAACGTATAACATTTTATATTGAAAAGAGGTTTATCTTCAAAGTTTGTAATTATAAAATAAATTACGTTAACAAAATGTATATATAATTAATTTCATTTGACATGAATTAATTTTTAATAATTGTGTTTCTATATTTAGAAAATTTACAAATGGAAGCTAAATAACACTTTTTTGAATGTATTTTTTTTTTAAAATAGAAAGAGATAAGTTAGAAAACTTTGAAATCTTGTCATCATATAGATTTATAAATTAGTATTAACTCTCTCCCAACCTCTTCTTCGTCTCTTACAACACTGTTGTAATCGAATAGTAACAATAAATTTTGACAAATGATTCTTTAACATAAACGGTCATTTTTTTGTATTTTTAAATTACAACAAATCATTGAGGAGGAATTCATTCTATTTACCAAAAATGGATTGAGTTATCCCATTATCTAGTTACTCAAATAGTTCAGTCAATAAATAATGTAAAGTTTGTCAGGATTATGAACGACGACAAAATCTGTTTCTTCCTCCGGAAAAAAGATAAGATGTAAGTTATAATTTGTTTTTGATTAAGTTTGCGTTTATTTAAGAAACAATGTAGGTCAGGGAACTGTCGTTGGAGTAGACTATAAGAGTGATGTTATCCCTTAGTGTATAAGGTAAATAAATAAGTTCAGCGCTTTGATGTTACGTAAATAGTTCTGTCTAAAGACCGTTTCAAAGACAAAAAACTTCAGGTGACTAAGGTTTTTAAATAATAACCTTTTCTTAGATTATGTTCTTAGATAAAAGCATAGTCTTGAAATGTTCTTATAACTAAGTGTTTGAATGTTTTTATAAACTACATATATTTATCATAGTTTAGGTATCTTGCTCAGATCTAAATAGAATAGAACAAAAAGAGTTGTCAAATGAGTTTTCTTCTGTAATTTTAGCAAAACTACACTTACGGCTTCATTATTAGTTTGGTTTTGAAATCGAATTTGTATTCCTTTTGTGGCTTGGTTTTTATTATTATTGTATTTTTTCCTGTAATTATGTTTTAGGAAATTTATTAAAACTACAATTGATTAGATCAAAATTTGTAATTCATAAGCAGATACAATTTATCGGACAATTGTATCTCTGCACTATCGAAAATTCTTGTGTTAGTTATTTTTAAATAAGAATATCATAAAATTAATATTACAAGCATAAACAAGTTCTGACTTCTTTACAAAATAACATAATTTCGCATTTAAAAAGGCAGAACATGTTTTTCAAGGAATATAGCTCATGGAAATGTTATCAATAGATTTAAAAAAATAAATGCAAATTAGAATCACAATTTGGAAAGATAAGTTTCTTTTATTTCTAATCTTATTAGGAATTTATGACAATTTGTAACATTGGACGATTTTTATAATTTATAATAATTTAGGAAATTTATTATTGTTACAGTTAAATACATTAAAATTTGTAGTTCATAAGCAGGTACCACTTATAGGAAAATTGTATCTCTGCACTATCAAAAATTCTTAAGCTGGTTATTTTTAAATAGGAATGTCATGCAATTATTATTACGAGCATATAATATCTTGACTTTATTTAAAGAAATTGCCATAAAATCCCATTTAAAAAACCAGAAATATATTTTTCAAGGGATATAGCTGCTGGACATTTTATGAATAGACTACAAAAAATAAATGGAAATAAAAATAAAATTTGGAAATGCAATTTACTTTTATTTCTAATGTTATTGAGAATTTATGAAATTTTGTACGAATGGGAGGTTATTATAATTTATAAGATAGAGATTTAAGGCCATTAGCTTTCTAGTCTTAAGTGGTATTATGAAACAGGAAAACAACATAAATTCTTAGATCAATATAAAAAAAACTGAGCCTGGTATAAATATATTATTCTACAGTATACCACTTATATATTTTTTCCAAACTTGTCTTTTACAAAATCTTCATAAACCAAAAATGGCAACAGCAAAATGGAATCTTTCATTACAAAATGTTTGTTATTTGAAAATTACTTTTTAAATATCAAAACAGATTGAATTTTTATCAAATATTTTCCGATTACGTTTTTTTGTTTGATAGAAGGTTATGTAAAAGACAAATCGATTCTGATATCGTAGAAGAGGTCGTGTTGATAACGATGTAATAAAATGTTATTACTTATACCTCGGTAAGTGACCAGGGATAAAATGACTCAAGGATATATAATTTATTTACACGAGGCAGGAATAAATGTATATATAAATTTAATATCACCTACATTTATTCATCTGACCTCCACTTATTACAAATTATACCTTCAATTACATTAATATGATGCAGTGACAAAGATTGATTGCATAACAAGTAATACAATTACTCAAAAGGTGGACTCTTGAGGCTTTAATACAATAAAGTTTAATAAATACGGTGTTTTATTATGATTGAAATTTATAAAAATAATAACTTTAAATTTGTTCTGAATTTAATAAATTAAAAAACTTTAATGGATCTGGTTTTCAAAACTTGTGAATAACCTATTTAAACACATAACTTGTTCTCAGATCTAAATGAATTCACTACAGACGTCTCTATTATTCTGTCTATTTTCTCCGGTTTATTCATCAGCTTCGCCTATCTGCTCAAGAATTTGTAAATATTTCTCCAAACCCTTATATGTTTAAAAATAATGTTAAATTTGTTATCCAACGAATTTGATCTTAATGGTTATGATGAGGTATACATTTGAGTCTCTAAGAATGTATAGTTTAAAGATAAATACCCATCGTAATGGTTTTCACAATTGCAATAGAAAGGTTCATTGTCTCTCCTTACATTAGGGAGTCCACGATGAAAGATATTTGGCCGCAGCCCCGTATATCTTGTTCCCTCAAACGTTTAACCTTATAGAGATATTCAGCACATATAGTTTGGAGTTTAGTATTAGCAAGTCTTATATATTCTAGTGAACAAGGTTCCACTCGTAATATATTGCACACGGCTTGACAAGTACAATATACACTTTTACTCCTTCATACTCTACAGTACTCATTTCATACTTGAGTGGACGCAACAGCATACCGTCTCGTAAAGTCTAGAACCTTCTTAACTTGGAAATTACTAAAAACGGGAAGTCGATACATAATGTGTTTGTTATGCGTGGAAGAAGATGAGTGTTTACGTTGTAGTGAAGACAGTAACAGCTAGTGCAGGTTAAGTATAAATAGACTAACATTGAACTTAGAAAAAATAAAGGCAGTGTAAGACGCTTTTATGAATGTTGAGTGTGTAAATAATAGAAACCGTAACAGTGTGAGAATAATTAAATAATTACTTTGTCTAAAAGTACCTTAAAAATATTGAACCCCTGACGAACGCAATAATAAAGTACTAAGAAATTTAAATATTGGGTAAGTTATATAATGTTGAGTTTTTGAAGTTTCTAGTATCTATGTCACCATCATTATAAGAAAATGTAAATAGACGGACGTCAATGGTTTTGTAAATATTTTAGTTGTTTTATTTAGTTTAGCTTATTTATCTATCAAACAAAAATAGTTTAAACAAATTAAAAAAGTCAAGGTATATTCGGAAGACTTTAAAATTTACTGTTGAATGTAAAATGTGTCAACTACAACTCTGCAATTACAAAAACTATAACAAATTTTAAATAAATAAAAAAATCCCATCCCCGTCACGTAGAACAGAGTTTGCCTCGGAAAGGAGGTTATCTCGACATTCTGATCCAAACAACGACGTGTCCTGGGAATTCGCAATCCTTTCCTTCCAATAAGGGCGGTGATATATTTAGCAGGATAATTTGCTTTAACGACAGAACTCTCGCGAGTAAAGAAAGGGTAGACATCTGCGTAAGTTACTCAACATTTTACATTCACACTATCTCTACTGTTCACATGGGAAGGCGTTTTCCCCTAATCATAAGTAAAGTTTGAAATCTTAAATAAAGCGCGTGTGCTTATCTCAAAAAACGTTTTTTTTAGTAAGATAGTAAAGCTCTTACAAAAAAGATTTTAATATAATATTAAAAGTAGATGAAAATTGTTATGTAAACATTTTTCCAACGGTTTAAAAATAACAAAAATAGAATATTTTAGTAATAACAATAAATATTCTTTTGTTACTAAGGGAGAATATTGTAATTTGATTCCAAGTTTACCTTTAATGACGGCCACTACTTTGAAACAACTGAAATGGATATAATCACTCTTGATACAATAATATTTTTTAAATCTTATTTATATTTTGAATGCAATTTTATTATTATTAATTAAACTTTTATCATTATTATTATATCATTATTATCATTATCATTTTTTTAATTATTATCATTATTATTTTTAAACTTTTAAATTATTATTTGATTACTAATTATTTATATTGTTCTTATCTAAAGAACTGTAGAGAACTGCCAGAAAGATACTTTCCTAGAATTGTTAGTACTTATAGCCCTATTTTAATTTATTACAGACATTTTTCTACTATTTAAAAAGATATAAATTCAGAAGAAATATTTTGTTATGCATAAACCGCTTAGCGCGGATTCATCTCTCTTGACCCAGTTGAGGAAGGACTAATTCAGGAGAGTGACCCTGCTCATGTAATATCATAGTTCCTTTATTTCCCCACCAGGGAAATGTTATCGTTCTTCCTTAGCCCTACATACTTCTATTAATACGTCCTTACATATTTACCTTTGAGGGATGTAATTTGTGGCCCCGTTTATACCCCGATAGAGGGTAGGTCTACTTAAATGGAAATAATCACCACTATTTGAACCTTGTCCATTACTCTTATAAAAACAGTCTTTGTGCTGGTTCCATACCATTGTCGTAAGTTCTACAACCAAGATGTTATACGACGGCCCGGAGAACATTAATTTACATGTAATGATTATTTAGAAGAAGAGGAAGTAGAAACATATTTTTTATAAATTAAAATTATTAAAAATATATTTGGGAATCTTCATTGAAAGCAATGAAAAAAACATATAAAAACATCTCATAAGACGTGAGAAATAAATTGTTTAAAAATAATTACCAGTTAATTCGCTCTGTTAAAGTTAGATGAACAGGAATAAAAAGTTAGGATCCATATATCATCGATTGTTCAGAGAGTAACTTTTATTTAAAATAGCGTATTGTCGTTTTCCTCAGTTATGAATATGATGAGCAAAATATACTTTTTTTTGAAAATATAATAAAAAGTATTCATTGCAAGGTTATAATTTAAATACGGGTTTTTTATTTTAAAAACACTGAATTTTGGTCTTAAAAGAACTCAATTATGTATAAAGATTTGTATTCAATTTTGGTGGTAACTTCATCTTTTGGATATTATAAGGCAGTGTGATGACTGAATAAATCTCGCCTGATTAAAACAAAATAAATTTTGGAGTGTATATCTTTACACGACTGTTTTACATTGTGAAACATTGAAAAGATCGAACGTATGCTTCACAGAACTACCGAGTGAGGTGAAAAGAAATAGGGATTAAGCGAATGAGACAGATTGTTAAGAAGAGAGAGAAAGAGAGAGAGAGAGAGAGAGAGAGAGACCAAGTGATAATTATTAAATCATAATTTAAATTCACATTTATCATTCCAGTAAATCAGTGCCCTTTATCGATATAATGTGTAGCCAAGTTAGATTTGCATACGTTTGGTCTTATAAACGCGTTTAGATGTTCATTCTATCTTTCTTTCAATTTAGTCTTTGTTTATCGTACGTATGAATGATTACACTCTTAGCCCTTTAAATGATCTACACAATTTGTTTCGTGTATATTATTCTGACTTATATTATTTTTATCATATTTTAAATTTTGTTATAAGTTTTGTAAGTTTTTGTATATATATATATATATATATATATATATATATATATATATATATATATATATATATCCATATATATCGTGATATTTCACGTTGTCCATTACTTTTTCGTTGCACTCATTTTATGAAGTTATTATTATTACTTGTAAATAATTTTTTCCAACACTAAGTGCAATAATTTTACCTTATGTGATGAGGCACCTTTCGGTCACTTGACCATGGTCGAATCACTGAATTAGTTTTCTCTATTTGTCTGGTGTGGATGATCGGTCCGTGATGTTGGTATTTGTTGAACCTACAGACAACACATGCAGGCGATGTACTATTCAAAAACATTATACACAAGGCTCAAGAATATGTATGACGTCAACAAATACCAACATCACGGACCGAACATCCACACCAGAAAAATAGAGAAAATTAATTCAGTGATTCGACAATGGTCAAGTGACCGAAATGTGCCTCATCATATAAGGTAAAATTATTGCACTTAGTGGTGGAAAAAATTATTTACAAGTAATAATAATAACTTCATGTATATATAATAATTATTATTATCCTTGTAATTTAATTAATTTTGTTTCCTATGAATGTAAATGTCTAAATTCTTTCTCTTGTAATATGTAAAAGATTATTGTTGATTTTTTATTTTCTTAATATTTTATTAAATAATTTCTATGATTTTTCTATAATATCCAATATCTAATGCAATTTGGTATAGTATATTTGTCTCCTTTATTTGTAGGTTCATTGTTATTTTATACATTCAATTTATTATACTATACAGTAGTGCCATTTTTTGGTTATAAGAATGTTTTTATTAATTATTATTATTCAATTTGTCTGCATGGGTATATACTGTAGATTTGTATATATACTGTACTCAAATGTTTATACTGTTTCTAGTAATTGTAGTACCTAAATACTTCAGTTTATTGTGTGATTCGATTTCATAAGTAAACTTTATATTTTAATGTATATTATTTATACAATCAATATTTTGTATATATTTACCATCAATATTTTTTTGATATATATAATCCATCATCCACATATTGAAACCGGTGTTTATTACTGTATATGTATAGTTACTATGTGCCGTGCTTCTTCGGGTGGATGGGATTACGCCTATACATCTAAGGGCCGTGGTCAGTTGTACAATTCTTACCAAACACTCATTACGTTACAAATTATACGTAACACTAATACTTTACCTTAGGTTCCTGCTCGGTTCTTCGGGGCCAAAGATATAAGTAATTATATTACATGGTTTTACAGTAAATGCGCACAGCATGAATTCCATAATCTAATATGTCTATCTGATTTAAGTTGAAAATATATTATGGTACAATTGATTTAGCTTATTATAAATTCCCAAATATATATAAATAAATTTCAAATTACTACTTAATAAAATACTTCTCTTCGCTGGAGTCTTGAAACCAATTCGACCGGAAAATAAATTTAAAAAATGAAGCTTAGTATAGGCCCAATACCAAGCCTACTTTATTTATACCTTATTACTTATACAGGGATTACTTATAAATATAAGTGTAATAGGTAATAAATAAACGATGTAGGGTGCTGAAGCTAGCAGAGTTTGACTATATATATATATATATATATATAACTGTGGCGTAATGTTTAACATAAATAAATGAAACCTCTTGACCACAAATAACTATCTTCTTTTATTTAAAACCTTATGTACATTTTGATTGCATAGCAATCATCCTCAGAGGTAATTTACAATAAAAATTATTCTGATTTTTATTGTAAATTACCTCTGAGGAGGATTGCTATGCAATTGAAATGTACATAAGGTTTTAAATAAAAGAAGATAGTTATTTGTGGTCAAGAGGTTTCATTTATTTATGTCAGATACGTGTATATATACATACTTGTCTGGTTATTAATTATGAACCGAATCTTGGGTTTTACTGCCTTGACCACGGTCCGTATCATGGACTCAGATTCACTGTTCTTACACGGAACTTATTTCCAATTTCATTAAAAAAAAAAAAAAAACTATTCAGTGTTCAATAAGTATACTTTGGTCGCTGAAGGGGATTAATTATACAAATCCTTCAATCCAATTTATATTTAGTATTTTAAACTACTTTACATGAGTTTAGTTGATGATTGGTTTTTGGTAAAAATAATACTTAAACTGGGATAAATGCCTTCATACTTTAGACACTGCTGGAACCGAGCTTTGCTGGAAGGGCTACGTACATGGCTTACATCCTGTCCAGGAGTTCATTCTGATATGTGTGTTCGTGAACCTATTATTTCTAATTTAGACTGAATCAGTTGCTGCACTCTATCGTAGCTATCGAAACTAGCTCTGATCTTTATTATTACTTTAAATCCTGATATTTATTTTGCTACAAAATAAACGTTTCAACTATTTACAGATTTAGATTTCTTATAACTCCGATCTTCATCTCTGTCATTCTTTCGCATAAAAACACAGTTAAACGACTTCTTTTAGTAACAATTCGTAATTACAATAAACAATAAACTCTCACTAATTTGGAAGGTATGATGCTGGTATACTGCCGGATTA
Source organism: Prosapia bicincta (assembly GCA_036971475.1). Lineage (NCBI taxonomy): Eukaryota > Metazoa > Arthropoda > Insecta > Hemiptera > Cercopidae > Prosapia > Prosapia bicincta. The sequence goes on along the minus strand of JBAIZL010000001.1, from coordinate 18,984,664 downwards.
CTGAAAACGCCAAACTACTGGAGGGTTTGTTAAGACACAATGTACATTGTAGCCTGCAATAATCCAAAATATAAAGAAAACTTAGCAAAATAATCCTGAACTCTACTTGAAACGGTAAAGCAACAACAAAGTACTGGTTTGTACTTTACTTTACAAGCTTATCTTATATTTAACAGTAAAAAATTTAAAAAAATGAATAGCCTACAGTTCATTTTTTAAAAGTCATTTAAACTTACGATATCCGGATTGCTCAGTAGGCTTAAAATGATTTCTATTTTCTTTTGCTTTTTGATTTGAAATGACACTTTTAGAATTTCGTTTTGCAGTTGTCTCAACACTAAGATGTCAGTCGCTGAATTACCGTTTTCTTCTACCCTCGTAACTAACTGAAGAAGCACCGGTACTATGTTTCTTCTCTTTTCTTCCTCCTCCCTTTCCCACATCTCGATAATTTCATCTGTCAAAAAGTTTATATTTTTTGCTTCTTCTCCGGCCAACCACTCGCTTAGTCGGTCGGGGTCACTTCGCCTGCTGCGAGCATATCCTTATATCGTGCTTCGCAGGTGACATAGGTCGTCAACTAATTTCTGTTCACTCTCAGAACTCCTAGCAGTTGTGAAACGATGAAGAGCAATTTTCACCAACGATAAAGAGTTTCTTCAACTTGAGAAAATTTCCCTTCCTTTAAAGTTTTTTTTACAGTTATTACTTTGTCATTGGTCTTCAAGAAACATTTAATGTTCTCACTTTTGTTTCTGATGACATGAACGGTTACGCGGCCAAACCCATATACTTTAGCACTGGTAACCAATCTCTCTCATTTGTTCAGTCTGTACAAAATCTTGTTTAGTCCAAAAAAAATGTAGCCCAATGTCCCCGTTTACACTGCAACGACATTGTTCACTTGCACCTCAGTAACAGACAGAGTACATAACTACCACAACAACATACGGTTCGAAATATTGTATATCACAAGCTACATAACTAGACCATGCGGTAAAATAGCCACTCGGTCACTGACATCGACATGCAGTGAAAAATATACAAGTTATGTTTACATATTGGTAATCTTCTGACCTTGAAGGAAACTCCGAATTACTGGAAGAGCCAGATAGGCGAAGGGCAGGATTATAGAGAGTTTACTGTACAGACACACAGACACACACACACACACACACACACACACACAGATACACATACACACACACACACACACACACACACACACACACACACACACACACACACACACACACACACACACACACATATATATATATATATATATATATATATATATATATATATATATCTTTATAATAGTGATTAACTTCCTCATACAATTTAGGCTACATTATCCCCATACTTGAACATGTAGTAATTTTACGAAAGACTTTTGATGTTTGTTCATAATTGGACCCTAGGTATAATAGTTATCAAACAACCGTCATGTTCGCAAAAGACTTGTAAAATGTTAAAGCTGTGTAGTTGTTAAAACGCCATATACACACTTCTGCAAACATAGTATTATACATTTACGTGGCTTAAACTTTATTACGGAACAAACGAGGTCAATTTATCTCATTAATTGCGATACTTTCTTAATTAAGGTTGAAGCTTTAAATTTATTCAAGGCTGTAGAGATAATTTTCTAATTTAAAATATATAAAAAAAAATTTGAAATCAACGAACTAAAAAGATATTATAATTACTAATGTTCTTGTTTGTTGAGTTAAAAGCTTTATTTTTTGTAACAAAATTAATTTGTAATGAAAATACAAAGGTTACTTATTTCTAACAAATAATGCGCTTAAATAGTTGCCAACGACTTGATTGATTATATGAAACACAGGGACTAAGAGAATTGGCTTTTTATATTTCTGTTACTGCTGCTGTTTCAATGGTATCGTCAACAGTTTATTGTATTATTTTAAAGACAAATTAAACGGCTTCAAGTTCTTTTCTGGCTCTATTCCAGATGCAGCTTGCTCTTAATTTTCTTTAAGAATGATACCACCATTTCTAAAGTGATGTTCACAGTTATTTCAAAGAAACGTGATCCCAAGATTTTGCTGTAAGATAAATAACGTTGAGTAGTTTTTTTAAGCCTTCATTTGAAGTAAGATTTTGAAATTCATCGATACATCCTATTATTCTAACTCGTATTTCTCGTCGCAATAGAGGTCTCAGATTTTAACTATGCCTTGGTCACATGCCTTGGCTGAATAAAGGATGTATTATTCAATACAGTATTCACCATAGGTGAAGCCAATGACAAGCAGCTTGCCTGGAAAGGTGCGCTCAGTCAGAAGGTCGTGAGTGAATGGACGGCTGCTGTCGCTGTCGTTGTTGCGTCTCTTTGGCGAACTGCAAGAGAGCCTTCGCAGCGGATTCCGATGTGTCGTCACCGTCAGGACATCAAGGGTGACGACTCGGAGCGGGACCTTTGGACATGCGTCCAAGCGGTACGGCGGCTGTCCCAAGCACGAGTCCCGTCCCCGCCGACAGAAGAGACAGAAGCAGACGCCCGCACCGAGAAGCGATCGCCAGGTCCTCAGGGGACCTCCAGTCTCTCCCGAGGTGCTGCCGCCAACACCTGCGGACAGCAAAGAGGCTGCGTCGTCGCCGGGTACTTTTGCGGTATCCAAGAAACTGCTTGCCCTCGTAAGAGGAAGTACCGCAACACCGAGTACAGGGAGGATCCAGCTGCTGTGGCTACCGGCTGGGAGAGAGTCTGGCGTCGCCGCTGTCGGCTGAAGACTAAGCCGTCCCGTATAGAGGAGTTGAAGAAGCAGTATTTCTTCTGGGACTCCGAGAAAGCTGACGAAACCTGTTCTTAGCTGATCCCGGACGACGAGCTTGCGACATCGTTCATGGAAATTACTGAGCTCGTTCTAGCTCCGGGAGTCTGGGTCCGGGACAACGATTTCGAAGATGACCACATCAAACTTAACGAAGACCTCATGAGAGACGATATGGAAAAAGAGCTCAGGACTAAACGCCGGTGGCGGAACAAGCTGCGGGCATGGAGAAGGCAACGACGCAGAGAAGCGGAAGCAGCCTCCCTAGTAAAACAAGTTATTTGATGTATTAAAATATAATTGTAATTTTTTTGGTATTCTTTTTAAATATGTGATGTCTTTGTAAAAAATTATTGAAACAAATTCTCTACAGTATTTACCATAGGTGACTGCCAACGACAAGCAGCTTGCCTGGAAAGGTAAGCTCAGTCAGAAGGTTAACTTAACAGATTTTGAGAAAGTCGTGAGTGAATGGACGGCTGTTGTCGCTGTTGTGGGGTAGGTTCTGAGCACCAAACTATAAATATGTATGTATGCATGTGTGTGTGTGTGTGTGTGTGTGTGTGTGTGTGTGTGTGTGTGTGTGTGTGTTTGTATGTTTGTGTGTATGTGTGTGTGTTTCCCTGTCGCCTGTCTTTATCCTATATGTCTGTCTGTCTACTCTCTCTAATATATATATATATATATATATATATATATATATATATATATATATATATATATATATATATATATATATATATATATATATATATATAATATATATATATATATATATATATATATATATATATATATATATATATATATAAGTATATATATATATATATATATATATATATATATATATATATATATATATATATATATATATACAGACACACGCACTTTCATTCACGTTAGAATTAAAATATTTGTAGTTAGAAGCTTTTGTGTATTACTTATTATTATTAAACCATAGTAAATTATTCTAAATACTTAATGATAATTGTTCCTATATGTTCTGTGTTGAGTTTAGGTCATTGTAAAACAGTGTTTAACAAGAACATTGCGTTTAATTAGACTCACAATCTCTGGCAAAGAACATTGATGGATGACAAATAATTTTATGTGTCACCGTTTAGCCATGCAGGCACGCAGGCTTTTCTAGGTGGGTACAGTTTATCGCGACCCGTGTAAATTACCTGAACGACTGTGCCTCACTTGTTTGTTCGCTTACCTCGATTATAATATTTGGTATTTCCCATGTCGCAGGCAGTGAGTTAATTACATAGGCATGCTTGATTATACCTCTCATTAACCACTGCTTAGGAAACTTGTTTATTGCAAATTCAAATCCTAGTATTGTTTTTGTTTTTATTTTAATAAATTTAATTGGTTATTTCTTATGGGTTAGCACTTATATTTCGCAATCCCTTTCACTAGTCCACACTCTCCTTAAATATATCTTGTACAAATTTTCAATCAATAATAGAGAATGTTTTAGTCATCTTCTAAAGTTCAAAATGTTTTAAAAAAACTTGTAATGAGTGACTCTTGATGTTTTAAGTTTTATTTTCAAATAATAGTTTATTAATTAAATTTATTGAATTATTTTAGTTTTGTATGAGGAAACACGTTTCACAAAAGGGGCAATGTATGCAATACAGTTAAACCGTCCCTATTGGCTTAAAATAAGTGATAACATATGATTTCATAATAGGTTTTGACGCCTAGGTTATGCAACTTTATTTATATTAATTGTAATTATTTAATAAAAAGTCACTAAAATAAAAATAATTTTGATATCCAAAGTATTATTAAACTTTTTATATTACTATTTCTATGGTCATCACGGAAACGTTAGTGCTGCAGGAAATGGAACACTGATTATACTTGCCTGATGAGGTTGAAGCTCTTTTACTGTGATAGATTTATAAGTTACGGTTTCTCCAATACACATTTACAAGACTCCAAAATTATTGAATTCGTATTATTTTGCTCTATTTACAACTTCAATTATTATTTTTACACTGAATTACTTGAACATATATTAATATGTTACTCTTTCTTATAGTAACACTTAGCCTACGTTTAAATGTTATTTTCCTTGGAAATGTTCAACAATAATTCCGTCATTGAAACCCCAATCAATGTATAACTGACTTACCTACGAGTATAAAATCAAGTATTAGAAAACCAGTATGAAATCAAGACACCAATTAAGAAAAAAATTGATGACAGAAAAAACAATACGTTACATACCAGAAGATCATTGGCTATTTTTGAATGTTATTCAAGCGTGGATATTCGTGTTAAACTATAATGTCTACGATATTCATCCTAATGAGACTTTTTATATTTTTTGTTCTTAAAAGTTTCGTTTTTTTTGTGATAATCTTTTAGTTTGTGCCTTAAGGTTGATTATTTCGTGTCTTTTTTCGAGCTGAAATTATTACTAAGGATTTTAACTTTCGGATTTTTGTTTCCAAGGGTAGGTGTTGTTATTATAACTTGTATACTGCGCTCTACAATATTTAACTACTTTATAAATAAAATTAAATGCTAAAACTATATAGAATTATATTTTATACATGAAATGAACTGACCTGTTTTTTCAATATCTAAAAGGAAGGTACATTTGCACAAATTAAAAAAAAAATATCAACAAAAGTATTATCAGGAAAGTTTTTAAATATTATTAATAGTTTTAACCACTAGATGGTACATGCCAAATTTTAGAGCTGTGTATTACTGAAGATATTTAGTTTTTCGTCTCTTCTGGATATTTTCAAAGCGTGCAGACGTCCACTTTCTGCAGTTAGCACTTGCCTTGTATGTTACACTGGTAGTGGCACTTATGATTTTGTTTTAGGTTAGGGTTTAATTAGGCTATTTTCTGTTTGTGTTATGGAATTAAAAATGGGATACACTCCTGAATCGAACGTGGTCAGTAATGAAAATAGTAACTGCTACTGTAGGCAAATCTAACATATATGCCTAAAGATATGTTCAAGTGTTATAGTGTTAAATTAATCTGGTTAAACTAAGAACGAAATTTTGATTTATTTAAAGTAATTATTTTATAATTTTTCTCTAAAATACTTTGAATAATGATTCATTCGTGGGGAATCTGTATGTTAGAGTTTCAGGAATAAATGTTGAATAATTTCTAAAATAAAACACTAAAATTGTTTTCTTCACTTTGGTTTACACGTCGCATAAAATAACAAAAGTGTTTGTTGATAGGCTTAAAACAAATACTTTAAAGTATACAACGTCTTATCTAACGTCTTATCTAAATGTTGAATAATTTCTAAAATAAAACACTAAAATTGTTTTCTTCACTTTGGTTTACACGTCGCATAAAATAACAAAAGTGTTTGTTGATAGGCTTAAAACAAATACTTTAAAGTATACAACGTCTTATCTAACTTGCGATTCTTCTACAACAAACAAACAAAAAATGCTTATGACGTCTAATAGTTACTAAAGAAAAATTGTAATTAAACGTTTAAAAACTTGAACGAAACAACTATGATTATAGTTTACTTCTAACGCTCTACAGGCATAGCAGAAATACAGAACTAAATTTACCGCTGCTATCAAAAAGGTAATTTTCTGAGATAATATTCAAATTATATTTATGAAAAATAGTAAAACATAAATTAGCTAAAATATACTGCTTCTTGTTCATTTAATACTTAACTAAATAACTACTGTGCTCTAAAAATATAATTAAAAAAATAATAATAATACACAATTCAAAATGAACTATTTAATTCCTGGAGTAAATCGAATTTCATAATTATGCAAGTTTATCAATGCTTGTTTCATGGTGATCACTAAAACAGTTAAATGTGACTTTAATGAGGGGTAAAATTAATGTACAGATACATAGTAAAATAAAATGAAAATTCAACGGTAAATTCGCTAGTTGGTAAGAAATGATGTTGCGGAATATGTTGGAATTCATTTAACTTGATTTGGATATAAGCCTTCATACAAACCTTATAAAGTCTGGACATATAGAAAAGTCATAGCCCAGGGATGTCTTAACTGGATAGGGCACTTATAACTACAATTGAATAAAATCAAGTACTTCACCAAACGTACTTATGAATACCAAGATAGATGGAAAAGATAACCTTTTGTTATCCTTATGGTTTGTACTGATCGTCGCTGAGTTGGCAGTAGTTCATAGTTCTTTCTCTGTGAAGAGTGGCACACGCTGATCTCCTGTTTTCTTCCTTGAAATCTGTTTGGTAGGAGGAGAAATGAATAAACCATATAATATAATTTTCAGTTGTCTTCCCGGTGTGAATGAATTCAGCTTTTTTCATCACCAGCTTATGTCCCCTAGGGGTCGCTATTTAGGTCTTCACGGAGGCCCTCACAGCATCGCCTTTGGCTCTCTCTGATTGCTCTACGGAGTTCTCTCTTGCCGTCTTGCATCCCAGTGTCTCTTCATAGGCCACACCCTTTCCCCTTTGTCTTGACAGTTGAGTTAGGCCTATCGTTTTAAGACTCTTCATCCGTAATACAGCTATCTTCTCCGTACACCAATATACAGGATTTCTATTTCCTCTAGGGAATAGTTTTTGTGGGCTAGCAACCTTGCAGGCTTTGAATGAGTTTCATTGTTGTGTCTACTACAGCTTCGTCGTACCTGTGCCTTTGCGTTGTTTGTCTCATTTCCATGGCTTCCAATTGGGAACCATGCAGGACCTCCGAGAACCTCTCTTGATCCACTCTTGAGACATTCCACCTGCTTCTTCTCAGTGACCTCAATCGTCTCTTTGGTTTCTCAGGGTTGATGCGAATTAGGATGTACTGGTGATAGGTCGTCATATAGTCATCCATCACTACATCAATTCTAGGGATTAAAGACTCTGAGACCAAAGTAATGTCGATAATGCTACCTCTATATCCTGGTCGACGGAAGGCAGTCGTGGTACCTGTGTTATGGACGACGAGTCCAAGTCTTGATGCCTTTTCGATCACACTTTTGTCTCTGGAGTTCATTATATCGGCCCCCTAGTCTGTAGCCCTCTCGTTGAAATCTCCAACAATGATGTTACCATCTGTAGCCTGCAGTCTGTCCTCGAGGCGGTCCATCGTTTGACGGAAGTCTCCGATGGACTCATTTGGAGTTATGTACACACCTACGTGTGTAACACTGAATCCATGCATATCCGTTTCCAGAGACATGACTTTCAATGGCAAGGTTCCCGCCAGGTATCCAAATAGCTGCGCTTCCCAAGCTGTCCGAAAACCACGAAGGTGATGTCAAGTCCTTATACTGCTCACTTATTATTATAATGTCAGCCTTATGTTCTAACCGAAGTTGCGAAAGCAGGTCATTAGCCAGTCTCCCTCTGACCATATTTCCTTGGATAATCCATCGAACCATTCTTTTTTAGCTTTTCGGCTTCCAGCGCTTTTGGCGAAACACTATACATTTCTCAGATCAGCTTAGCGGAGTAATAATTACAACAAAAATGATAATATTAATAATAATACCTTTTGTTTTGCTGTGGAAGTTGGTATGCATTTACGTACCATCCTATCAGACATGTTGTGTGGGACTCCTGGCGACTCCTGGATTTCTGACCCACTAAATTTATACTGTATTTAAATCAATTTTATTACAAATCTAAAATAAGAAATACTAACAATAATGGTAATCTTATTTGCGGCCTTTACAGCAATGCTAGATTGAAGATGAGGCTCTTCAATACAAAAGCCAGCCCTTTGTAGATCTGGCCAGGGTATAACTATATTAGCAGTCCTCCTGGTTAAAGGGCCCATAATAATAATAATAGATTTTTTTCATGGTTAAAAACCAAATGTGGTTAACATCACCAAACAACAGCAAAAGTAATACTAAAATAGTTAAATAAATCAGAATATAATTATATTAAATAAATAAAACAAAATTTTTGAAACAAAACAGTAATAACATAAAAATAAATATGCAATAATTAAATATGTAACAATAAAGTAAAACATAACAATAGACAACAATACAATAAATAACGAAACAACGTAACAATAAATCTATAACAATATAAATAACACATGATGTAGAAAATAAATAAGTTAACAATAATAAAACTCTAATCACAAACTGACATTAATACTATAATAAATATATATTACATTTTAAATAGAATGTTTAGCTGGCGAAGGAATGCGATGACACGGTCGACGGCCGCGGCATCGTCCTTCAACACCACCTTTAAACGCCCTTGTATATTAAAGCTGTCACGAACATGCTTCAAACCACCATAATCCACCAGTATATGACAGATTTTGATGGTATTTCCACAGAACTGACATAAAGGTTGTTCCTCACGACGCATCAGATAACCATGAGTTAGATAAGAGTGGCTGATACGATGGCGGGTAGTCACTACTTCCTCCTTACGTTTCGAACAAATAGAATACCTTCATGGATGGACGGTATCCTTAATCTCCCTCAGTCTATTGTGACTTACACATTGCCATTCATCATTCCAAGCAGCAGCCAATGAGCGTTTCACATAAACCTAATCAGATGCCATAACACGTTGTGTAGATGGCAAAATACTACTAGCACTCTTCCGCTTTTGTGTTTCCGGTAATTCCACAGTGACCGGGAACCCAACAGAATGATGCCTCAGCGCCAACCAATTGAAGATTGTGTACTGCACACAAAATATCCCCGACCAAAGAGTTCACGGAGAACACATCCTGAAGGGCCTGAAGAGAACTTTTCGAATCGGAACACAAAAGGTAATGGGAAAAAGTAGATTGGATGACAGTTAGAGCTTTAAAAATGGCAAACAGTTCCGCAGTGAAAACAAGCTGAGGGTAGCGTACCTCCATACGTGAAGGTACGTCCCAACGCATAAAACGCACACCCAACACCATTGTCCAGTTTATATCCATCAGTGAAAATAATTTCACTGTGTTTGTAGGATCTGGAAATCGTCAAAAACTCCTGGTGGTAAACCACATCAGGAGTAGTGTGTTTGATATAACTGGACAATGAGAAATCGAAGTGCGGCGTTTTTATTATCCATGGAGGTAGATAGCACATTGTTCGTTCAAACGTATCAGGAAGTGTCAACTCACAGTTATCCATTATGCGTAATGTTGTTATGACGAATGGCGCAGTTGAACGTTGACGTACATCATAATTAGATGCATATGGGTTTTGAAAGACCATTTTGAATGCCGGATGATTAGGTTTGCTTCGAAGACTAGAAATATATGATATTTGTAACATTTGACATCGTTTTGACAAGGAAGGTTCCCCCGCCTCGACAAATTGGAAGTCTATAAATTGTAAATCTCCTAAGAGCGGAACAGGTGGGTGACGTGCGTACACATATGATTTAGGTATGGTCTATTCAGCGGCATTCAAAGTAGTCTTAGTAAAATTGTAAACAATTGGATCAATGGGTGTCAGATAATCCGTGCCAAGTGATACAAGGTAATTCGAGTAAGCTTCCCAGTAGGCTTTTCGTAAAATCCAACGGGAATATGGAGCATAACAGAGTGAGGAATCACATAAATTGATCTTAATTGGCACATGATCGATTCCATACATGTCATTAAGCACTGACCATGTGCATCTATCAGCTAAATGAGGGCTGCAGATCGATAGGTCAACAGCTGTCCATCCACCAAATAAGTAGGCGGACCGTCATTTAGTAGACATAAATCCAGTTCCGTTCTTATACTCTCCACAAGTTGTTTACGAGAATTGCAACTCAGGGATCCCCAAGTCAAAAGGTGGGCATTAAAATCCCCTACTAATAAGAACGGAGCTGGTAACTGGTTTATTAAATCTACTAAGTCTCTGTGTCGGATTGTGTCGTTTGGTGGCAAATAGACACAACACAGTGAACTTATATGGGACAGCTGTTTGAATGGCTACAGCTTGTAAAGGGGTTATTAATATCATAGACACCGCATCAATACAGTCACGGGCAAGTATGGCTACGCCACCTCTTGCTTGATCTTCTGTAACGAAGTCGAAAAATTGAATACTCCCTTATATGAAAGCTTTGCGATTCATGGAGATGTGTCTCTTGTAGACAGACGAACATTGGATACACATCCAGCACGAGTACCTTTATATTTTCCATGTGATTCCTAACGTTCCACTGTATCACTGACTTACTAAGCAAAGACATTTATAAGCTTAGCAAAGGATTTTTGTGGCACACATTGGTGCTCTTTCCTCTCTTGCCTGAGACGTTTTTAGACGTCTCAGACTTATATTTCTCAGATTCCATATCCACCCGTTCAGGGAAGGAATCTGAAAAAGTTTTGGGTTTAAGGGGAGTGGTTTTCACATTCCCTCCTTTGTTAACATTTTTTTTTCTACCCGGTAACGACGGTGGCGATGTGGTCTGACGTAACACTGGTCTACGTGTTTTGGTATTTTTCCAACGTCTTCTGCACAGAAGGTTTATTACCCGTTGACAATGTCATCTGCGCAGAAACATAAGGCTCACTTAATGATTTAATTCGTGCTCTAATCTCCCCAGTCGAAGGGATTGGTACAAGAGGTAAATCACTATCAGTTGCTGCAGGTTATACCAAATTCAAAGTAGGACCATTTGTGACCAAGGACAAAAGGCGTGAAACTTGTTCTGGAAGAACTTCAATTTTCTTTGACAGCTCTTCACAGTTGGTACAAGACGATTTGGATGCGGTCAGAGTAGCGGGATAAGTCTTACTGTCTGCCTTTGGCTGAGTAGATCTATGCTTTTTTGTGACCTCTGGAAACGACAACTTGTCTTTCGCCATGATGCTGAGGATAGCTTTCTCTTCCTTAAAAGTAGGGGAGTTCAAAGATCGCGCTGGGTGGTCACACCTACAGTTGGCGAACTTTGGAGAATTAACACATTCCTTATCATCATGGCCTTCAACGCTACATATACCACATACGTTCTTCTTCAAACAGGTAGAGCTGATATGCACAAAACGCTGACACTTGAAGCAGCGCCTAGGGTTAGTTACGTATGGTCTAACTGAGAGCCTTTGGTAACCCGCATGTAAGTATTCGGTTATTTCCGGTTTTCCTAAGGTGACAATGAAAGACCCTATTGCTACCTTTTCACCATTGTCCATTATCATGATAGGGAAAACGTCCGTAACTGACTGAGACGACAGTCCGGACTTAATTTCGTCGATTGGAATGTACATTAAATCCCTACATGTGATGACCCTCTTTGAGTAATTCAAGGATGTGAGGAGCCACAGATACCATGACCTGGTCAAAGAGAGACGTTATTTTTGATAGAGAATGGATTTGTCTCTGGGGGGTCGCAACTAACAATGTTCCGCTTCTAAGTTCCTTAATAGAGGCTACTGGACCTCCAGCACAAGCAGTAACAGACTTGTTAATCAAGAAAGGAGAAACTTTGGAAAGATCTTTCTCTTCTTCGGCACTAGAAACAACTAAGTACTTTGCTGATGGCAATGCCTGTGACGTTGCCATCATCAAATTCTTGCTCAAATCTTTATTATTACAGTCGTCAGGAGAATCTTGGCGTGTCCTCTTCAAACTAGTCATATTTGACGGGGCTTTTGAATCCATAAATATTTTAAGCCAGCCATCGTGTCAAGCGTTACGGGCGAGACTATAGGAACGGGTACACCCTTGGATCCCATTAGGATCATTTCCAACCCTCAGAACTCTGAGGCCTTTAGCTTTTTTCCTTAGCTCGACTGGATGGGCATCGGCCGAGAACTCGTAATACATTTCCTGACCAAGGACCGAAGCGGCTGGTAGACCAGAACTAGAGCTTACGTCTTCGGCAGAACCAGCTCACATCAGCCTCCCGGACCAGAGTTTGTCAAGCTTTGGCCTTTTCAGCACTCCCAACGCGCAACGGCTCTGATCAGTCAAAATCCCCTACAAAGAAGATGTGAGTGTTAATTTGTAAAGATAGTGTTGTGAATGTGGTGTTTGTAGAGCGTGTAATAAAGTGTGTAACAGTGAAGTAAGTGTTGTTAGTATTGTGTATGTTTGGCTGGGGTACCGCGAGGGACCTGCCAAACCCCTCTCAGTAGTCCGCACCTCCTCTGCAGGGTAATAATAATAGAAGTAGAACTAGTTGTAAATATAGTAAATAAAAGAATAGCTTTAGCAATTCTATTTTTTTAAAACTTTATTACTTTAATGAATATATATGCTGATTTGTTTGCATTATAATATATCTGACTTTAGTCTGAACAGATTTGAGTTGAAACAATATGTAGTTTCAGAATGATGCTTCTGCGTTTATTTCCCGTCCTCTTCTTGTACTTTGCGTTATGTGAAGGCAAGTGTAAGCGGCCGACTCCAGTGGGGAACTTTTCTGTGATTGATGTAAGCAACACTTACTTTATGTGATTTTAAAGTTTACTTAGTGTATTTGTATTTTGTCTATACAATCCAAATAATCTGTTCTAACAATACTTTTCAAATAATAACTACAGTCTGGTAAGAGGTCACTAATATGTTAACAAAAGAATTGGTTTAAATTTTGGTATACGTTATTATAAGATCATATGAAGCCGTGTTTCACTCTCAAGTGTTTTACCTCGTACATTAGTAAACATCATCCCATAATAGCTAAACCTATCCCAACTAGACACTTTGCAACTATATTCAAATGTAATATGCTACAGTGCTCTGTTTCATAAAACACGTGATTTTTAAAAGTTTTCTGTGTATTGTAAAATGAAGTTATTTTATTTTTTTTTTAAGTTGTAAAATTGTTGTGCGTGATGATGAAGTTTGTAATTTATTTCTGTGTTCATTAATTTTTTCTGCATCTTTAGGTTTAGTTTTGTGGGCAATATCGAATAAGGGTAGAATGTGAATAATGTTTTAAATATTTTATTTAACAGTGAAAACTGTTGCTACATTAACACAAAGAAAATATGTAAGAAAACTTGAGGAAAGTTCAAGAGAACAACATTTATTTTTTATATATGTAAACGAGTACGAAAGGTAAATAAATATATTGTATACCTTGGATAAATACCGTATGTATTCACACTAGATAAATAATGTAGGTATATAAAATCATTAAAACTATATAAATTATTATTAATATATTGATATTCAGTTTTCAGGGAAATGGTTCCATGCAGCGTTTGATGTTACGAGTTCAAGTTCAAAAGAAATAAACAAATATAAAATGTCCAGATGCGGAAACATCAATTTTCTTATTACAAATAAAGTTGGGGGTAAATCTAAATGGATAGTGGATTTGTTCTTAGGGTGAGTACTTGAAGCTAAAGTATTTGACCTTATTTCTTATTATTTATAGTTTTAAATAACCATCTAGTGATAAATAGGTTATTTAATTAAACCTGCGCATGCGCACTGAGCAGTGCAATTTAATTAGGGAGCTCGACGCACCAGAAACACACATGGGACTAGGTTTATTTAATAATTGTATTACTTAATCAGTTTTTCCATTTAGGTTTAGTTAACAAAGTGTTTTCTTATTTGTTTTCAGAGAATTTGAAAAAAGCGACTTAAATGGAACACTTTACGTACCAAATCCCCAAAAAGGTTTATTAAAACTATTCTGTAAGTAAATTTGGTTATTTATTACATTTATAATATTGCCACAATTTCGTTTTTAAATGGTTTTTAACTGTGGAATATATTATCTCGCAATGTGGTATATATATATATATATATATATATATATATATATATATATATATATATATATATATATTTCTAGGTATTGCAACACTGTTTTCTTGTATTCACTTATCACTTTCACTATATGTACTCAAACAAGAATTTTACTTTGTATTTATGCGAATTAACTTTCAAAGATTGGTAGAATCTCCATCATCGGACATCACTGATTGGGGTTTGTAGTAGACTGCGAGCTGTGTGGAATGTCTGGAGCTGTGTGCGTTGTCACAAGGTGTGGTGTACCGTTATGTTCTGTTTTCGGATTCACTGCACTGTAGGAGTATTTAAGTTTGTCTATGGGTTAACTTTGTTTATTAGGTTGAATAATATATCGTTTTTTTATTTTATTTGTATTTGTTCGTTTATGATATTATTTTTATATTTATAAATTTGTAGTTGTTCCCAGATTGTCATTTTGAGGCCTTTTTGTACTTTTTTTTATTAGGTGTACGTTTTCTAATGTGGGGAATGTGTGTTTGTTTTTGATGGAGTGTGTAGCTAAGTTCGAGTTATAAGTTTCAGGTTTGATGTATGCGTTGAGGTGTTCTTGATACCTGTCTTTTAATTTCTTTTTTGTTTGGCCTATGTATTTTTATTACAGTCTGGGCTTCGATTTTGTATATTTCGTTATTAAGTGTGGAACATATTTTTTCTGGTTGGTCAATTTTATTGATAATGTTTCCTGTGTTTTTGTAAGCTATGTTAATATTATAAATATTTTGGTTTTAGTGTTTTAGTTATTCCTTTTGTGTTGTACCCTGTATATGTGAATGTGGCCCGTTTTGTTGTTTGTAGTTCGATTTTAGGTTGTTTTAATTTATTTAATATTTTAAATACGTAGGCCAAACAAAAAAGAAATTAAAAGACAGATATCAAGAACACCTCAACGCATACAACAAACCTGAAACTTATAACTCAAACGTAGCTACACACGCCATCAAAAACAAACACACATTCCCCCATTAAAAAAAGTACACCTAAAAAAAGTACAAAAAGGCCTCAAAATGACAATTTGGGAACAACTACGAATTTATAAACATAAAAATAATATCATAAACGAACAAATACAAATAAACTTAAAAAAATGATAAATAATTCAACCAAATATACAAAATAACCCCCAGACAAACTTAAAAGAATAGCGCAGTGCAGGGAATCCGAAAACAGAACATAACGGTACACCACACCTTGTAACAACGCACACAGCTCCAGACATTCCACCCAGCTCACTGTCTACTACAACCCCCGGCCAATGATGCCCGATGAAGGAGATACTGCCAATCTTTGAAAGTTAACTCGCATAAATACCAAATAAGATTCTTGTTTAAATACATATAGTGAAAGTGATATATATATATATATATATATATATATATATATATATATATATATATATATGGGTTTATGTTATAAAAGCTTTGAAAATAATTAAAATTTATTTTTAAAATTAATTAAAAAGTAATTCCATTAGTTCCTTAAGTATTTTATTTCTTTGAAAAAGATGTTAGAGTAGAGGCGACCGCACTGTCCATGAACGGTGAAATTGAAGCGCTACATTTTAATGAACCGTCCGATTCTGAACCGTTCTTCTAAGTGAATGTATTCGCCCACCTCTATGTTACAGTATAATGTTCACTTTAACATTTACTATAGTTGGTAAAAACTAAAACAACCTTTACTTATTTCTAGAAACAATAATTTTGTTTTCGAATTGTTTTTTTTGTTTTCCTGCTTTTCATTGTAACTGTGGTTTATTATTAAATAAAAATGTCTTGAATTTATAAACATCTGAAATTGTGTGCATGTAAATTTAAAAAAAAACCAAGATAAAAAAATATGTTTCTTTTAAAATTTAAGACGTTAGCAAATGTAACACTTTCAAATAAGTAGACGTAATCATTTTTAGTAATATTTGCGACGTTTTAAAGTGACGAGCGATATGTAGTGTTAAGTACAAGAGAGAATTGCATAAGAAAATCTATCCATCGAAGTTATATAGAATGAAGGCCGTATATTTGTTTTTTTATTTATGTATTTGTTACATATGTATAAATAACGAATTTGAAAACATACAAAATTATATCATTTTTCACGTATTTGGGTTTAGTTGTTGATGTGGTTTTAACATTCAATTGAATGTGTTCGTAACATCCTCAGATACAGCTGGTAATTACACGTATGACTTCACCGTGACGTGCGTTGATTACAAGAGCTACTTCACTGCCTACGCATGCGCAGACGTATCAAGTGACTTCACGTCAGGTAAGATTTAATAAACAAGTATCACGTTTGCAGCTACCAAGTTGGAGTTATTTCTAACTTTTTACTATGTGTAGTTGAGCAACGATTTTTGTTCATTTCCTTCTATTAGTTCACACTCTCCTCACTTTTTATTCATCCACTAAAGGTCAAATATATTTAAAACTTTTATTGGATGACAAATGGTTTTAACTCAGTGTTTTAAAACATTAATTCATTAATTAAATATAGTTTTAGTAGCCCCAAAAAATAGGCAAGGTATCCAGCATTTTAAATAGTGATAACAAATGATTAGATAAAAAAGCTGATTTTACGTTATAGGCTGTGTGGTAGAACAATTGTATTATGTTTAAAGACATAGTTTATGTTACTTTACTTATAATAATTGTAATTATTTACTAAAAGTAAATAAATTAAAAATTTAGTTGTTGGCCTAAGTAGGAATTGATTTAAAACTTGTTTTTATTACTTGTTTTATAAAAACCTACCTTTATAATGAACTAAATAAAAAAAATGTGTTTCTAATAAAACTTGATAAACAATAATTTTTATTATTATTATAAAGGTATCTTTAGAAGTATTCCAACAGTGTTAGTATGGGTTAATATATTATGTTTTATGTTAGAAGAGGTTCGGTGGTGTTGCTTACTGCATCTTTGCAGTCACTGACAACGTACAAATCGTATAAGTGTTACGTAGAGAGTTTGAAACCTATTTAATTCCAGAAAGATTTAAACATTATGCCATTTAAAACAATGTAAAAGCTCTTCTGTAACTCATAGATGCGTTATTTATTTAAACACAATTTCTTAACCACAACAACCTTCTTGTAAATCCTTATGTATGTTTCGAGCAATCATATTCAAGGAAGGAATTTTAAGAATAACTAAGAAGAATACATACAAATGTAATTTAGGATTTAAATAAATGTATTTGTGATTAAGAAGGTTCATTTATATAGAAAATCAATCCTTATAAAAAATAAGGAATACGACAGTAATTCTGCTAATGTCGTTTTAATTATTTTTTCAGAATTTATGTTTGTATTTGTAATAGATAAGACTCCATATGGCTAAATATTGTTGATAAAGGATTATCAAAATTCTACCGTTAATGGTTTTAATCTGATGGCAGAAAGAAATACATTATTAGTAACTCTCTGGTACTCTAAATACTATGTTCATGAAATATGTAAAACTAAATATATAAAACATAGGAGAGTGAAATCTCTGCAGATTTTTAAAGGGCAACTTGTATTGATTTTTAAATTTTATCGTAAATTGTTTTGAACCAAAGGTAATGTAAAGGTAAGGAAAAAAATCAAACTACATCTACTAAGTCATTGGTGCAGAATGATAGTTTTTTCTTACTCTTCGAATTATTCCTGTTTCGGTCACCCTCGTTAAGGTTAGTTAATATCCTCCCGTATACGCCTCACAAATCTTTCAACCAACTTCTGCTTCTAAATTTGCTTTTAGCTTCAACTTCATTGCATCAAATATAAGGAAATTAATAATATTACTACTGAAAATGTTTAATTGTTTTCAGAATTTTTGCTTATATTTGTGAGAGATTGGTCGACGTATAATGGAACAACCACGAAAAAGGAATTTCAGAACTGTTTCAATGAAGTTACGACGAAGTCCATCACACGCGTCCAGAGAAGGCCTCACTTTAAATGTAACTAGTTTAAAAAGTAGTCTTGTATGAAATGTGTGAATTTTGAGAGTAAAGTATTGAAATGAATGTTTGTGTTGTAATCTTATAACAAAATTACCTATTTGTAATATGTATGTTTAACTTTTACTAGTACAATTGTGATTTAGAATGACAGTATATTCGTAAAACACTTTTATGGAGAGTTTCTTGTCATGCCCAGATCAAATAATAGCATAAATAGTAACTTTAGCAGTAATAGAATTCCAAAATATCCTTCCCATTTTGACCCTTATTGGCGTGAGAGCTTTTCGGGTGTTCAGAGACAGCTCCGGTGGCTAGAAAGGAAGTAATCTAAAACTATTTTCCTTCGTGTAACAGGTTACATAAAATTTATTATTAGTTTTTTCTACATTTTACCAGAAATATTCACTCACACACCCCCTCCCCCCACACACACATACTCACACACACACACACACACACACACACACACACACACACACACACACACACACACACACACACACACACACACACACACACACACACACACACACACACACACACACACACACACACACACACACACACACACACACACACACACACACACACACACACACACACACACACACACACACACACACACACACACACACACACACACAAATACACATACACACACACACACACACACACACACACACACACACACACACACACACACACACATACACACACACATACACACACACACACACACACACACACACACATACACACACACACACACACACACACACACACATACACGTATTTATTGATATATCCTATATTACACAAAAAGCTTTGGTAATATATTGGGTATGTATATCATAGGCTCTTTAGTTGAGGACATTTGTGTTCTAATCAAAAGATATTTTGTGTCTGATGTATGACCAAAGGTACATACCACTTTAAACGTTTTTTCCATGATTAATTGGAGCACATATTTGATAAAACCAATTAACGTGTTTATATATTATGGAATTTCCACCACTTTGGACTAAAAGAAAATAAATATATTAAAAACAGTAGGTTTTAAACAGCAGTTTGAAATTGTTATGTTAATATATCATAGTATTGACACCTGTACCATACATCAACGTTTACAAGTGTTAGTGTTTATCTCCTGCAGTAGACACTTTTGAGCCGCATGCGAATCTGTCAGTTGTAGATAGAAAATCCAGTAATATCATACGACAAGTGAATCAAGAGATATGATAATAAAGCTGAGATTATAAAATTTGATTTTCATGTATTTTAGATTTATTTAAAAATTTTACTAAATAATAAATGTCTTGAAAAATACTGGTCCTTAGAGAGTGTGTATTCAGTAATGTTTCTGCTCAGAGAAATAATTTTAGTAATGCGTGATTTTCGTAATTTTTAGTTTTGTGTATTCTTTATTGAAATTTAATTTAAAAGAAAATGATTCCGTTTTTATTGACTTTATTTACATTATTTTTTGAGAATAAAATTTCATTGAACATTTTTATTTGTTTATCCGTTTAACGGAGTTATTGTAGTCCAAACGCAAAAAAGTGTGATTTCGAACCTAACCTTTCAGGCTTTACCATAATTTTCTCTTAAACTATTAAAGATAAAGTGGTTCTCGGACAGGTTTTATACGATTTGTCAGCTCATGTTACATTAAACGTATCTAATTAACAAAACCAATTAACGCCGTAAAAATATCAGTGTGAGTTAATTTCACCGAGGAAGCTGAATTTTAGGTTAAATCTTTAACTCTCTATAACTCGCCAACGAAGCATTTCCGGACCCATATTTACTTAAACTCTTTTCATTGTCTTGGCGAGAGGAATAGTCCTGTGCAGTATGGTCGATTTCTCCTGAAACACCATCTATGTATTGATATATATTCTATAAGATCCTTCGTTGAACATAGTTTTTAGTTCATTGTACAAGATTCTAACTAGATTTTTCTTGTCTTGATTATAGATATAAATAAGTCCTTTATAGGTTTGTTTGACATTTTTAAATTTTGAGTTAGATAAACGAATAGTTTACATATAACATCGGATATTATTAAGAACTACTTAGAAACAATTTGACTGATTGGACCCAATATAATAATGCTATGGCTGACTCTAGAAGTTTATATTATTGAGATACTATACATATGACTTGAGGTTTAATATAATAATAGTATCGACAGTTGATAGCAGTACTGACAAAACACCTCCGCATAAAGTTTCAAAAAGTGTTGCTTTTTTATATTTTTAAAGCTTAACCCAATAGGGCTAAACGTCGATGAAAAAAAGCTTCCATCAATCAATATTAGACACAGATGAGGTGAAAACAACCCTCTTCGTTCGGAAAGTAACCAGGGTAACACAGAATACAATGTCGTTCTCATCAGATCCATCTCCGTAAGTCTCGCTTCTTTAGTTCAGGTTTGTGTAACATAGAAAATACTGCAAAAATAAATATAAGTTTAGTAATGGAAAAAACGAGCAATAGGGCTAACTACAATACGTGTTGGTTATTGATAGAAATGTTTACAATTCAAATTTATATAAATTTTATATGAGTAATACTGTTCGAATAAAACGAAAAAAGTAGATTCATTTTGAAAATAAAAGGAACCCCTTTCAGTTATACCTCGTGCTTGACAAAAGTTGCTTTGACTATTAGACGTTTGTATATATGTTGATACGTGTTTCACGGATGGAAAAATATGACGTTTAGGTAATATCCGGAGCACATTCGTTCATTTTGTAGGAACGGTGCTGTCTCCATTCTTCATTCCCACTTAACTGTTGTTGGTTCACCTCGTCAATGCTAGATGAGATTTTGGCGTAACTTCAGAACTACGATTTATGCACGGATGTTCTCCAGGTATTACCTATATATATATATATATATATATATATATATATATATATATATATATATATTGGGGAGAGTTGCCGATATCGTACAGGTTTTGGTATTACATTTTTTATATCTGTAATAATTGCAGATTCATAAGTAGAACTGCATAATCAAAATATAGAGTTTATTACGGTCATAAGCTAATTATTTAAGAATTATATCTTTGCACTTTTCCTGACAATATGTAATTTTTATGAACTCTGCAAACGGGACAAATTAGGAAACTGGTTTCCTAATTTTTACCAGTAGTTCCCAAAATCGTACCAGCACAAAAATTAAGGAATCAGTTAATAAT
Organism: Prosapia bicincta; assembly: GCA_036971475.1. Classification (NCBI taxonomy): domain Eukaryota; kingdom Metazoa; phylum Arthropoda; class Insecta; order Hemiptera; family Cercopidae; genus Prosapia; species Prosapia bicincta. The sequence goes on along the minus strand of JBAIZL010000001.1, from coordinate 18,963,027 downwards.
TACCGCATGTTTTTATTAAAAAAAACACTGTTTATTATTATATTTTGATATTTGTTTGTTCTACTATATAGAAAACACAAAATATGATAGGCTGTCTAAATTGAAATTAAAAATTACAGTATTGGAATAATGTCTTACAATTATAATCAATCGGAACAGAAAAATTGTTTATTTTCTAGTTTTACACCAGCACACCTTTCATGCAACCATTGGGTGCACCATAAACGCTGGATTATATCTTCTATTGGCCTTTCTTCACATATCTTGCAATACCAACTTTAAGAAGATTTAGGCTGTGTTTTTTCTTCTTTTTAATAGTTCATTTGAGGGAGTGTTCTTTTTCTGTAGTCTTTTGTGAATTAATCTCTCTTTACTTTATTCAAACCCATCTTTTTTCTTTGATATTTGTTTTCTCCCATGCTGGATCAAGCTCAGCCTTTTAAGGGCTACTGGTTATGATCACAACTTTAGTAACCGCTTTATATTTTTTATGCTTAAGGGATCGGTGAGATTTCTTGTATGGTTTC
>JBAIZL010000001.1:18877500-18957500 GCA_036971475.1 Prosapia bicincta | reverse complement strand
TGACGAATCGCCGATCTCCATGGCCAAACAACTCCATAAGGACGTAACTATTAGTTGTCTTTACCCATTTAGTGAATGTGTTAATACAGTTACAGATTGTGTTTTACTTTCAGTACATCACAGATCGAATCTTTGGAAAAGATAAATATGATGACAAAAGGAGTGGGTTGTGTATTGGTGCGATTTGTTTTGGGAACGAATGGGGTTGTTTTCACTTCACCTGTACTTTACATTGATTGATGGACGCTACGGGCTCAAACCTTGCCATAAAGGTAATGTATTCCACAAGCCTTTATACTTGTAAAGTGATTAATGTGCACACGATATCTCTCTCTCTCTTTATATATATATATATATCACTTTCACTATATGTACTTAAACAATAATCATCTTTGGTATTTATGCGAGTTAACTTTCAAAGATTGATAGTACCTCCATTATCGAGCATCACTGACCGGGGGATGTAGTCGACTGGTACATACATACATACATACATACTGTATATATATGTATGTTTTTTTTTTTAACAAAATAGGTTATTCAAATACAAGAATATTTATTTTGTATCTTTAATAAATTAGTTTAATTATTTTTTAATTAATAATAATTATTAATTATTATTAATAATAATTATTATTTAATTATTTTATATTATTAATTAAGTAATAATTAAGTAATTATATTATTATTTAGTAATTATTTTAATTACTTTATTATTAATTAATTTATTAATAAATTAATAAATATTCTTGTATTTGAATAACCTATGGTGTTTTAAATTATTAAACAAGAAAACGTATTATATATATATATATATATATATATATATATATATATATATATATATATATATATATATATATGGATGAATAATATTTTCATAAACTTGAATATATAGCTTTTTTTAAATACACTTTTACCCAACTAAATAAGTAAATTTTTTCGCTGATTTGCAGTATCAGCATTCTCAAATGTTGCAGAGACTTCCTTCTAACAGTCAGAATGTAGTTGTAGAACTCTGTGTTATTTGTAAGTATGAGAATGCCTATACTGCAAAACGTCGAATATATATAATAATATATAATAATAATATATACGCGTCGAATAATATATATATATATATATATATATATATATATATATTACGCGTATATATGCAGCACTCTGTATTTAATATAACGCTAGTAGCCTACGTTACTATAGTCAACTATAACATACCATTGACTTGTTATTAAATGAACTCTTGGTGTTTTTACGAACTATTGGTGTATGAAATAAAATAATTTGAAAAATATAGTTGATTGAATATAAGGTTCAGCTTGTTATCAACATATTCCTTATAGCATACCTACATGCTGGTATTGTAACATTAATTATTTCTTAGTTGGTATATAGAACTCAAGTCTTAAATGCTCTCAATGGATGGCACAGAACACAGGTAGTTGTAAAAATAAAATAATAAATCTAAGGCCTTTGACTTTTCAATGCTTAGAGATAACGGTAACAAAACGGTAATAAAATACCGTTCAAGAAGGTTAGGACAGTGACTCAAGTTTGCAAACAAGTATACGTTAACCCTCAAATAACGGTACAAATGATTAAACTAGAGGTTATAGCTGAGACAGTATTGGTTGTACTTGAAAAACAGTTTTGAGATTGGTTGAAAGATGTCATATGGAGGTATCAGAAAAGTGGTAGGACGTGTTAGTACGAGGAACTGGGTTGAAAGAACATGGTGGTAGGACGAGTGAATCACAAGGGAATGCATTTATTAAGGAAAGGGAAATTTATAACAACAAAGTAAATTTATTAAAAGAGGGTTAAGGGAGTTAATTAATTATTCAACGTGGAAAGTGAAATATTGATCAAATACTCACCGAAACTTGGTCTTGCCATAGGCCAGGCACTCATAACATTTTCCTCAGCGCAGAATGTCAATGTGTGCAGTAAACTTCTTGCGTACGTTTTGAGTCGCCCTTAGTAATGAGCCTTATGATCGGCACTCTTGGGTGGCTATGGGCTCCACGCTCTCACTGCCTATCCATAGAGAGTGTAACGGAATCAAGGATAGATTCAGAGAGTTGTATTATCTCGGCTGCGATTAAGTGGTTGCAGTCTCCGCCCGCAGCTTAGAACTGGTGCCGGCCTTTCAGAGCTGCCTGACTCACACAGCAAATCCAAATAGTCTTGCCCCTCCTGCCCGCCCCTAATAATTCCTTTGCGCGTAGTATTATCGCGAGCATCCCCCTTGGAAAACCCAATAGTATATCTCCAGATTTAAACAATAATAGTCTTAGTGTGTCGGTTCACTAATGCCAGCCCGAAATCTCTCTTTCATCTTAGACAATGAACAAAATTTCACAATGTTCCAGCGATGAGACGTGCTTATTAAATAAAATTTCTTGCTCGAACGGATCCTTGAGTGTGATACATTCTCATTACCTCCAAGCTGTTCTAAGTATCTAATTAAACATCAAACTTCTACAAAAGTTTGATGGTGGAGTTTTTGCTATATAAGAAATGGTTTTGAATTATTTAATATGTGGTTTATATATTATATACAATTATTATTTTATATATAAAAATAATGTATATATAGTTATATACAAAAACATGTATTTTTTCATAAATTAAAAAGAATCATTTTGATAATATATTCAAGAACTTCAATTAGTTATCATAATTTACTTATATTAATTATTATTTATGGAGCATTTGCTTGAGTTACAGTTACAAGTCATGTAATATGTCAGTGACGTCCGTGTGTGATACTACACAAGCGCGTAATTCGGATATCAATTTGATGACAACGGTATTGTGTTGTGTATTAGTCTCGTTATCTTACGAGTGGAGTGGTGTGCTTTCACCTCATCTGTACCAGACATTGATTGATGCAAGCTTCTTGTTCCTGACGTTCTATAGGCTGCAGTATTCGGTAACATTTAAATATGTAGAATCTCTAAACTAATTCATATTGCTGCTTAGTTCACATTTCATTTATTGCTGAATAATTGTTGTCAACCATAGTTATACCTTAAGGCCTTGATTATTTTGTATTAAAATTTTTGAATGAAGTTTACTTTTACACATATTCAGAGCAGAAATCCCTAAAAATGAAAATAATTGGTTTTATATAACATGATGAACTTTAATGATGGGTAAATCATTGTTGTCTGCTATTTTGGTTGCACTTCAAGCAAAAGAAACATTTTATGTGAGGCTTTTGTTTAGAACACAAAATTTCATGAAGTAAATGCTCTTTTAGTGAAAGAACACACACACATACACACACACACACACACACACACAAACACACACACACACACACACACACACACACACACACACACTTACACACTGAAATACATACTGTTTAGCTTGTAAAATTAGCTTTAATTTATTTTTCATGTCCAATCCAAAACAGTTGATAAATTCGTCTTTCTACATCGACCGTTTCAAGTGTTATCTTGATGAAGGAATGAAGGTTGCCCGCCTCCTTTTTGTCAAAATATCGTTCTCTTAAACTTATAGCACCTTCAGATTATTTTACAACTTAATATTCCGGTTATATTTGTTTTAGTGCATACATATATATATATATATATATATATATATATATATATATATATATATATATATATATACAGCCTGCTAACAATACGGAGACCATACATTGGTCATTTTGCATTCAAACTGGCAGCCGGGTACTTGTGGCAGCCGTATACGGCTGCCACATAGTAATCCATGGTAATGTAACACCCTTTGACAATAATCGAAATAAAAAATCATGTCAATAAGTGTAAAAAGAAATGTTTTATTGGTGCTATACTGTATTTGGAAGTTCTATGGTCGTTCTGAATTTTAAAAAAATAATTTGTAATACCAAACGGTACTCGTATTGATAGCAGAGTGAACGGGATTTGTATATAACAAGTTCGTAACAATTCCGCCAGGGGCAGCATGGTCGCTTCCTGTATATAAATTTACTGTATATTTCAACGATTCCCTAACATTATGGCAGCGACAAACCTGGCAACATTGCTGGCATCCACATAGATATCAATCGTACTTCGTAATTTATATATTTGGATTGGACAAAGAATCGCTGGAAAGTGACCACTTGGGGGTTTTTGAGTATGCTGAATTCAATGCCGTCATCGAAAGTCACCGGGGATGTACTGGTGAGGCTAAACCCATGTACCAATGTGGTTGAATTAGGGTAAAAATGTCAGATACCTAAGAATCGCGAGATAATGACCGTTCGAGGGTTTTTGGGGATGCTAAATTCAATGGCGTCATCTAGAGTCACCGGGGATGAACCGGATGTAACTCTACGTAAGTACCAAAGGGATGATTTGGGGTAAAAAAGTTAAAAGTCATAAAATAACTAGAAAATATCCACTCGGGGGTGTTTGGTAAGGCGGAATTTAATGTCGTCACCGGAAGTCGCCGGGGATGCACTGATGTGGTTCCACGCGAGTACCAAAGGGGTGAATTGGGGTGAGAATGTCAGATGTCAAAAAATCGCTGAAAAATATCCGCTCGTGGGTTTTCGAGGATGCTGAATTCAATGCCGTCATCGGAAGTCTCCGGGGATGTATTTGTGAGGCTAAACCCATGTACCAAAGGGGTTGAAATAGGGTAAAATGTCAGATGCCTAAGAATCGCGGGATAATGACCTTTCGGGGGTTTTTTGGGATGCTAAATTCAATTGCGTTATCTAGAGTCAACGGGGATGAACCGGATGTGACTCTACGTAAGTACCAAAGGGATGATTTGGGGTAAAAAAGTCAAAAGTCAAAAAATTACTAGAAAATATCCACTCGGGGGTTTTTGGTAAGACGGAATTTAATGTCGTCACCGAAAGTCGCCGGGGATGCACTGATGGGGTTCTAGGCGAGTACCAAAGGGGTGAAAATGTCAGAAGTCAAAAAATCGCTGGAAAATATCCGCCTAAGTATCGCGAGGATACTGAATTCAATGCCGTCATCGAAAGTCTCCGGGGATGTACTAGTGAGGCTAAACCCATGCACGAAAGGGGTTGAAATAGGGTCAAAATGTCAGATGCCCAAGAATCGCGGGGAAAAAGCCGTTCGGGATTTCTGAGGATGCTAAATTCAATGACGTCATCTAGACGGGCGTGCTGAATTCAATGGTGTCATCGAAAGTCACCGGGGATGGACGTATGTGACTCTACGTGCGTGCCAAAGGGATGATTTGGGGTACAAAAGTCAAACATTTACTTGAAATTTACCATTCGGAGGTTTTTGAGGAGGCTGAATTGAATGCCGTCGCCGGACATGTACTGCGATGGTTCTACACAAGTGCAAAAGGGATAAATTGGGGTGAAATTTTCAGATAAATAACTGCCTTAGGGCTTTTTAGGGTGCTAAATTTAATACCGTCATCGAAAGACACCAGGGCTGGACGTGTGTGTGCTCTACGGGAGTAGCAAAGGGAGAATTGGGGTAAAAAGGTAAGAGGCTAAGAGATCGTTATAAAATGATCACTCGGGGTTTTTAATAATACTGAGTCTGATCCTAGCACCGAAGTTGGTCATGCACAATCCGGGAAGGGACTGCGGGTGTCGCTGTGGGTGAATTGAGGTAAAACTTGCCAAAATCTAAAATATTGCCCAAAAATGCGCATTCGAAGATTTACGAAGGTCCTAGTCCCTTGTCATCAAAATTCGTCGGGGATTTACGGGGTTACCAAGGGGTGATTTGGGGTATATATCCCATTGACAATAAATCGCCCGAAATTGGCATGTTTCCAACTATGCAACATAACCTACAGAAAGAGTCGGGTTCGCGACCTTGTCTTGGACAGAAGTTATTCCACAACTATTGACAGAAATGTTTGTGATATGAAAACTTAAACAGGCGGCACTCCGATAGCAGTTCTAGCACGTTTGTTTACGTCATGTCTGTCAAACTAATCTTTATAACTTGGAGCAGTGTTTCAATGCAGCCTGTCCATGTGCTTTAAGAATTTTAAAGACTGTATGCTTGAAAGATTCAACTTAAAATGTTAACCGTTTGTCCCATATTGATAATTTTATAAAAATTAAATTTTTCATTTAATTTTTTTTTAATGTATTTTGTCTACCTAATTGTCATATATTTTCTTTCCAATTTTACTTAGACTATCTAAACATTTATGTTTGTTTTCTCATTCGGGTAATTAATTTTCTTCTCTTTTCATGTTATTTTTTTTTTGTTATTTAAAAAGGATGGTATCGTTAGTGGGGGCAGCGGAATGACTTTTCAACCATCCGTTAATGAAAAAAATTCTACTATAACCGTAAAAAAAATATAAATAAGTAGACCTTATATTTTTTCAACCTTTATACAACTTAGAATAAACGACAAAGAGAATTTGTTGACCTACATCATTTCAGCGACTTATCTTTATCAGCTTATATATCCAGAAAACCTATAATGCCAATATCTACAAATTCCAAGCTAAACCTTTAACTACCGTCATCGTGCCTGATCATCAGCAGCGGGTTAGCCGAAGAAGACAGTGATTCAGGTGTTGTATCTAATGACCAACTTTTAGAAGGCAACAAAGAGAATAGGGGAATTGTGCAACAGAGTGAAGAAGTAATTGAGCAAAAGATCATGATACCGAATCTCAACGAAGTGCATCAGACGAGGAAAATGATTTTAAAAAACTGCAACCTCCAGAAATTTACAAATATTTCTATTTGTATAGATAAATTGTTATAAACAATGTAGAATTTGTCCAGCAACAAAAAATAGAAAGACTAGTTACACTTTGTAAGATGTCTTTGTACAGCCAATATGTCTAGAATGTTCTGTGTAAATACTGCTGTCAAAATTGAGTTATTATTTCTAACGCCAGTTTCCATAAATAAAGCTTATAATGTGTCAAATGATATCTTGTATATAAAGTTAAGTGTGTACTATCAGTGAACAAGAAATATATACTGTATGTTAATTATCGTGCGATTATAAGTCTTTTTAGCTAAACTGCGCTAAAATCTGTAGGTTTTATTTACTACAGTTTTCAATTAGTAAATAAAATATAACCGATCGCATAAAACTACGTTTACCCTACGAGTCACAGGCAATCAGAATATTCAAAAACAATTTTTATAAAGTAAATGCAAGATAAAAATTTAAACCACACAATAAATCACACTTAGACATTTCGTGCCTGTGAGCTACAACGGCAGTAGTATTATGACAGAAATTGAAGGACGGTAATTGAAGTAGTTGTTAATAAATACTGAATCATCTTTCGTTAATCTCTGTATTGCATACAAGAACATAAATGACATCTGTGCGAGTGTTGTCAGTTTATATTACGATATCAGGCTGTCTGGTGTAAACAAACATAGGTCCAAGCCAAACAAAGATAAAGGCTCACACTCCACATGTACTCTCGTGGATGAAGGCCCGAAAAACTGATTTCTGCATTTTATCTTTTCCATCCCTTTCTCTCATTTACATACGGCGTAAACGTAAATTTATGGTACTCTCTCAACGTCAAAATAGTCGTATAAAGACGGAAACATTTGTTTCTATCCTCGACTTTAGCCGCTGGTAGTCTATGTTTTAATTTTATTAATATGTTTATTGAATACATTGGTATTAACTTTTAGTGAATATATATGGCGTAGGCCATATTAAGTGTTACATCTGTTAATACATGTGTTTTCAGACTAGTGTTAACATGTTTGCAATGTTACCAAATTGTAACAATATACAGCAAATAGTCACTTTTAGATTCTTAAAATCTGATAGAGATGCTATGACAATTAATTTGAAAAGCAATTTAAGTTAAAAAATTAATACTTTATCGATCCTATAATATCTAAGAGCCCCAATGGAAAAGTATGAGATGCATTGACCGGAACATTAAGATAAGTTTGGTCTGCCATCAAGTAAACAAACGCGTCAGAATGGCCTTCGGAGTGTCGGCTGTTTATGTGTAAATATTACAATTGTGTCTGTAAATACATAGCATAGTTCTCTCCAAGATAAGGTCGCGAATCCACAGCTGTATGCCCTTTCCAGCGAACCAACAGTGTATGTTTGAAGGAATTGACAGATGTAATATAATGGGACGAGGTACAGTCTCAAAAACTACGGAGTGTCAATTTTTATGAGATTTTTTTATATTAGGAATTTATATTTATTTGCTAATAAGTTCAAGAAATAATTCCGTTCTTGACCATAACACTTGCGTGTTTGCAAACACAAATACCAGTAACCCCACAATTGTTTATAAATTTTTACGAAAGCACTCTAATATAGCATGTTTACAAATTCCTGAAGTACTTACATCGAGGACGCTAATGAAACACTTGGCAACAATATCTCAACTCTTCCAAATGAATGACCAAAGTATTAAAGAACTAGCGTTATTTATAGGCCATACAACATAAGTTTTATCAATAATAACATTATATATATTTTTTTCATAAAAAATACTAAAAAATAGTTTGAAAAATATAAATAATGTAGCAAAGATAGAACACGTGGATATATACACACATTCTATGACCATAAGAGCAAAACATTTTAAGTACTTATTTAAGGATACATGTATCATAGGTGTTAATATGCCAATTAAACTAGAGAGCAGTTCAGGCGGTTTAAGCAAAGGTAAATATTTGAAATCCTTTATTTCTACATCTCTGAAGATTATATGTCAGGATATATTTCTTCCCAATGTATATTGCAGTGCAGCTAGGAATCAAAACGTTTTCGGTAAGCAATGTAATAAATCTATTATGTTTATTCTCGATATTCTAGTCCCAAGAGTAACTTTAATGTTTATGGGATTTTCACTCACTTTAGAGTTGCATGAAAAACTGTTTCAAGTACGGTGATCATTGGTACGGAAACAAATACAGTAGTGCATGGATAATTCGGGGTATATGGGACCGAGATATTGTCGGATTACCGAAAACTTGGATTACACAGAAATAGCTATCTGTACACTAGAAAAAACAGGAGTTCTAATGAACCCTAATACTATAATTAAGAATGCACAAAATACGTATTTAGAACTTTATTGATTACAGTACATACATAAATTAATGTTGCTTGGCTCTTCAAGACTACTGTACTGATTCTTGCTTGAGAGGATACCATACGATATGAATACCATACTAAGTATCGGCAATTATAGCTAAAAAAAAGCTGATGACCGTTGTAATATTTATCAGGACGTCCAATGTTTTGATCGTAGATAGTCTTTTTGTTCCCTACCATAAAAATAAAACGAGATTATCAGTAAATCTAAAGTATAGTGATAAATTACCGTGATCATCGGTAGGAAATATTTATGATTATCAACGTCTAAAGATTGACTACAAAACGTTTTATAAGCTCTTAGTCAGGGTTGCTTAACTGATGTAATTTTCTATCAACGAAAAATAGAGTATATTCATATTGAAGTATTAAGTTTGTAATTAGGGGTTATTTATTAACTGGTATTGCTAGGGGTAGGATTCGTAAAATATATAAACAAAAGAGACAGTTTTGAGAAGTGATTGAGTATTAGTAGACTTTGTCTTGAGATCAGACACAGCCGAACGAACTAAAATCATTCTGATACTAACTATAAAAATGTCGACCGAAGAACGGAGAGATATTTTAAAGTGAAAAAAAATCTACAAAACAGTCATTATCTTTTACGTCTTGTTTTTTTTTTTTAACAAGAAATACCATCATAGTGACTAATTTCATTCTGTCACTCTGCATAACGCTATTTTACAGCTAGTTTTTGAAGACTGGTTCCTCAGCTATATTCGCCAAAATATTTGTAAATTTTTTCACCATAATAATAATAATAATAAATCAAATTGTAGATACCAGGAGGGATACGGTTAAAGATAGAATTAAAGAAGAAGATTAAAATATATTTAAATCTTATCAGATATATTTTCAGGTGCATTAAACGTAACTTGAAAGTAACATAACAATCAAGGTGAAATGTCATCCATAATTACATAATTAAATAAATGTTTTAACCTGGCAACAACGGCTACCAGGAAAGTTTATTGAATATAGTTAAAGAAGAACTTTTAGAAAAAATAGGTCTTTACTCAAACACAATTATACTTATAATAACTTATGACAAATCAAATATGGTGGATAAAAAAAATAGATGTATTACATTGCTTACCGATATCGTTTTTCATCCTGATGCCTACCTACAATGCAATATACATTGGGAAGAAATATATCCTTACATAATATTATATTCTTTAGAGATGTAGAAGTAAAGAATTATATTTACCATTGCTTAAACCGCCTGAACTGCTCTTTAGTTTTATTGGCACAAAACCACCTATGAATCCTTGAATAATTACTTAAAATGTTTTGCCCTTATCTTGGTGAAATGTTTATACTGATTGGTATTGGCACTAAAATGTCATATCTTCGTGAAAATTTTACTCTTTGTTAGAATACTATATGCACCTTTTTAAAGCATATGCTCACAGAAAAATAAAACAGTTTTTTTTGTTACAGTTGGCTGTCGTAAGAACAGAAATACTATTATTTCAATGTTTAATTTTTTTATCCGAAAATGGTAATTTGTGCTCGTTTGAACCTATAAAATATAGACGTGTTCAATGGGCCTACGTGAACAAGAAATTAACATTAGATGGGATTCGACCAAATAAAAGCCTTCTTTTATTTACAATGTACAATATAGGTAGATTTTTCTGGTTACCTACCTGAGGTAAAGGTGATACAATATTTGTTGTTATTCTACTATAGGCCTAACTTTAAAAACTTACTGTAAATAAACTTTATGCCAACCCTTTACTTATCCTTTATTATTTTTTTACAAGCAGTAAAAACTTAAAATTGAAATTTTCATTTTTTTAATACACTTAAGAAGAAATGTTGATGAAAATTCGATGTATTAGTCTAAAAATTCTGCAAAATCGTTCTTAAACTGCAAAAACTCTTAAAAGATTGTAACACGAAAGAAATAGAATTTAGAAATTGTGGCAGAAAGTTCAATGAGATAAAATAAATTAAATGAAAATAAATGTACTTTCATAAAGTAAGGATATATGAGAGGTTAGTGTACTAACTCAAAGACTGATAATTAAATGAGAAATTCAGAAGAAAAAAGTTGAATTCGTACTTGGCCTTTATCCCGTGATGTGCACGCCTGGAAATCTAGATTGAATATTGTTAAAGATGAAACCGTTCATTTAGTTGCAGATCTATTGAGGGTTTTGAAAACATGTAACCAATCCAGAGGATCGATGGATACCGGTCTAAGCCTAACCTGCTGATTCACAATACAATCGTCTACTTGAACTATTTGTCTATTTTTGTTACTATGGCACTATGTTTACTGACAGAACTGGAGAACTATTCCTAAAATTCGACAGAGCACTGAACACCTTCAATGGGGAGGGGAAATTTTAAAATAGCAACCTAGCGGAGGCGGATTTAATAATTTTTCTTTTGCAATGACCTGGAAGAAACCGACACGAGAAACGCGACCCGTAAGGCATAGATTTAGCAAGTGTCTCCCTTTTTTTCCAAACATACGTCAAAGAGAGTAATACCTTTTATAAGACAGTGCCGTGTGTACTAACCTAAATAAAGAAATGACTTAAATTGAGGGTTTAAATTTATTTGTAGACATTTGTTTTTTTTTAAAACAATAAATTTGTTAAGTTTCATTTCGTTAATTCATATTAAAAATAACAACAAATAATAGAATCGTAACAATCAATGTGACAATTTCTAAGACAACTATGTACTATTGTAGCCGAAACGAAACTGATTTTAAAGAGACGTCCCGTGTGGTTGTATGTTGAAAATAGATGGAGAAATGGCGGTACAAATATCACATTGTAATACGTGACCAATTAGTGCCTGGGATCTAACCCGTCATGAACGTGTTTGTGTAATGTTTATATATATATATATATAAATATATAAGTATATAGATATAAATAGAAATGAACGTTATCTGTTTGTATATTATATCTTCCTAAACTGTTCATTCGATCGAGATGAAACTTTGGAAAGTCATTGAACGCACTTTGTGGAAGGTTCTGCTCTTTTTGTGGTCTGATCTGGGGCACTTGAGTCCATATTTTCCAAAAAATGTAATAAAAGAAATAAAATGCAACCGCCTACTTATCTGATCGAGGATCCCACCACTTATATTTAAATGAGGAATTAGTAATATAGATGCATAATAACCATTAGAAGGCGGTAATCCCGCTATGACGTATAACTGATTCTTAAAGTAAGTGAAAATAAGATTTCATACAACAATTTTCATTTGTTTAGGTTAGTTTGCATAGAAACTGTCTTATGTACTGTACAATATTAATTTAAAATTTGACTGAATGGAAAGGTTTTTGAATTTTTAAGTTTATCCCAGTGCAAGAGGTGCGACGAGGACCAAGAGGAAAGCTCAATTAACGTTCTGTGAATGCTCTGCATTGGCAGCGGCAAGATGAAAGTGGTTTGGTTGGCAGGTATGAACAAACCAGAGGATATCAGACGATTCAGCATCAGGTGGGTACTTAGATTCTGAAAAGAAGTAGGTATCCACAACGCTAATCCTGTGGTAGGGTTGGGAAGAGAGTAAAGGGCTGTGACACCTTTAAGGTACCTCTGAGTCTTAATAATAATAATAATAACAATACATCTTCTTTAGCGTAATGAGGTCCTTTAATGTTAAGTATTTTAATGTCAATTAACAAATATGTTTCATTTGAATATCCCTCTGGCTAGTTCCCCTATTCCATAGTTGTAAAATTTTCTCCTTCTAAGCCTTGGATCAAGTCTTCATGCTTTTATCTTCTTTTTCAAATTTGTAACTCCTTGAAAGATAGTTGTGTAACATCCAGTTGTATTTCTTCTTCCTTATTAGGTTTAGTAGTATTCTTTCTCCATTCCTCCTAAGGAGTTTTATGTTCTTTTTGTAAGTAAATCCAAGTTATTTTCTCCAAATCTCTATCTGAAAAATTCCATTTCAGGAATTGTTGGTTTGTTTCTACAAAACAGAATGTTCCAAATTAAAACGTTATCTAGTCACTTATATATATATTTTAAATAACTTGTTTCTTGCAAAGTAATTTTTGAGTCGAACACATTTTACTCTTATTTAAATATCTTGGTAGACTTAAATCATGTTTATATCGTAAGTTATATTATTGAAAAAAATTTATTAAAAAATAAAATTCATATTATAATAATTTAGAAAGATATAAAACGAAAGATTTTTAGTAATTTTTTCAAAATTAGTTGAAACTAAATTAAGTGAATTATATTTGGCTCTTTAGCCTCGGGAAAATCTTCCGAGCTGTTACACGAAAGAGAATTATATGTAAAACTCAAATTCTTGTAAATCGGTCAATATTATAAGTAAATATCATAATTTTGATGTAACTACGGACTAGTAAAACGTATCTATGAACACACAGGCCTAAAGATCCCAGCCATAAATAGGCCAGGCTTATCAATTCCCAGTCTTCAATGTTAAGCCGCGTGCAAGTCCCGGCTGAGCTATAGGCCAAGCCTACAAGGCCCGGAAGCAATCATAAGGGTAAGAATACCGCAGACTATTAAGGCCAATACATAGCGTGTCACACTAAACTGTCGAGCCTTAATAAGTGAAGTCCCAACCTGCTATAGGCCAAGCCGTACAAAGCCCGGAAGCCATGATAAAGCCGCGTCCGTCCCGGCCTGAGGCCAGAACATCTGAGTCCAAATCATGACTTCCAGGCCTTATAAGTCCCGGCCAAGCTGATCAAGCCGTCGCAAGTCCCAGCAGCCCAGCGTGGCACAACTATGCACCGGCCATATTAGTCCGAGATACCCCGACCCTGCCATGTGGGCGACCCAGCCTTTATGTAAGTCTCAGCTAAGCTATAGGCCAAGCCTTGCCGTGGCCTAACCAAGGAGAACCGAGTGAGGACAAGTCCAGCCAAAATGACCAAGACCTACAGATCTTGCTTAAACAAGATACGGTTACTAGCACAAGAAGGAATTATCCAGTTAATTTCCTTACTATGAAAAGCAAAAACAATTTTTTATTTTATGGAATTTATGGTCAATTTACAAGCCTTAGTAATTGGAGAATAAGAGATATTGAATAACTAATTCAGTACCATCAACAGAATTAATCACTTTCCCAAAATTAAACAAATATAATTTTAAACATTTTCTTGTGTTTTATTTTAATTGTTATATTCTAAACTATTTCGTAAAATCTGACGCATTTAGAGATTTAACCTAAATGTTTAACATGCGCCAATCAATTTATAGCTGTATTAAAGATTTCATTTCGACACATATTTTTCTAGTTTGGTGTTAAGTAATTAACAGAAAGATTAGGCTACCACGGGGTTTTCCCTACGATATACAAACTATACTAATCATTTAGCCACATATTAAAAATAGTACTTATCTTGTTCAAAAGGTAACTTGACTAATTGTAACATGTGCTCTTCTTTAGCTGAGCTTAGAACAACGCAATATACTATTTTGTCTTCTTCCTTTCTCGCCTTTCAGAGTGACGTGCATTTTGTCTTCAGTCCACAAGAACGACTATTTCGTTTATGCGATTGTTAAATTCTTCTCTATTTATTCTGTCGGTTTTAAATATTTGAAATATTTTTAATTTGTTTGATTTGTTGAAAAAAGTTAGGTATTTATTTAGTGAATTTTATATTAATAGAATGGAAGCGTCTGCATTGGTGTTAGCACGACTGTTGACTATTTGGAAATCTTCCACGTCTTTACTTAGCAACAGTCTAACAATCAATTTGCCTTTGTTGAAATTTTACAGATATTTAAATTATAAACCAAAGCGTTACTAACATATGTATGGTTAAATTTAATTAGTTAGTTTTAGTTTAGTGAAAAGGAATATAATCATTTCTTGATAACTTTCATTCAATTCCTTCAATTAGCTAACACTCTCCTGATGTATATCCTGTACAAATTTTCAATTGTTAATAAAATACGTTTTTATTCATCCAATCACGTTCAAATACTTTTTTTTTTCCTGTAGTGGATGACAAACCAACAGTTTTTTTGTTACATTTCGCTGTCGTAAGTACAGAAATACTATTATTTCAAAGTTTAATTTTCTTATCCGAAAATGGTAATTTGTGCTCGTTTGAACCTATAAAATATAGACGTGTTCAATGGGCCTACGTGAACAAGAAATTAACATTAGATGGGATTCGACCAAATAAAAGCCTTCTTTTATTTACAATGTAAAATATAGGTAAATTTTTCTGGTTACCTACCTGAGGTAAAGGTGATACAATATTTGTTGTTTTTTCTACTATAGGCCTAACTTTAAAAACTTAAAACTTAAAAGCTATAAATAAACTTTATGCCAACCCTTTACTTATCCTTCATTATTTTTTTACAAGCAGTAAAAACTTAAAATTGAAATTTTCATTTTTTTAATACACTGAAGAAGAAATGTTGAAGAAAATTCGATGTATTAGTCTAAACATTCTGCAAAATCGTTCTTAAACTGCAAAAACTCTTAAAAGATTGTAACATGAAAGAAATAGAATTTAAAAATTGTGGCAGAAGGCTCAATGAGATAAAATAAATTTAATGAGAATAAATGTACTTTCGTAAAATAAGGATATAGGAGAAGTTAGTGTACTAACTCTAAGACTGATAATTAAATGAGAAATTCAGAAGAAAAAAGTTGAATCCTTCCAAGAATTCGTACTTGGCCTTTATCCTGTGCAGTACACGCCTGGAAATCTAGATTGAATATTGTTAAAGATGAAACCGTTCATTTAGTTGCAGATCTGTTGAGGGTTTTCAAAACATCTAATCAATCCAGAGGATCGATGGATACCGGCCTATACCTAACCTGCTGATTCACAATACAATCGTCTACATGCACTCCCGTATTTTTGTTACTATGACACTATGTTTACTGACAGAACTGGAGAACTATTCCTAAAATTCTACAGAGCACTGAACACCTTCAATGGGGCGGGGAAATTTTAAAATATCAACCTAGCGGCGGTGGATTTATTAATTTTAATTTTTTCCAATGACCTGGAAGAAACCGACACGAGGAACGCGAACCGTAAGGCATAGATTTAGCAAGTGTCTCCCTTTTTTTCCAAACATATGTCAAAGAGAGTAATACCTTTTATAAGACAGTGCCGTGTGTATTAACCTAAATAAAGAAATGACTTAAATTGAGGGTTTCAATTTTTTAGTGGACATTTGTTTTTATTAAAAACAATAAATTTGTTATGTTTCATTTTGTTAATTCATATTAAAAATAACAACAAATAATAAAATTGTAACAATCAATGTGACAATTTCTAAGATAACTATGTACTATTGTAGCCGAAACGAAACTGATTGTAAAGAGACGTCCTATGTGGTTGTATGTTGAAAGTAGATGGAGAAATGGGAGACGGTATTGGACTCAGCTATCTCCAAAACACTACGATTGATCATATTCTACCTTTGTTTTGCCTTCTCACATTTATACTCCAATTCATCATTTGCTACTCCCATAGAGGATCACCCGTATATCCCCATTGACGTTCGATAACGGTACAAGACACAGCACCCTCCAAAACCTCCTGAGTGATCATTTTATATATTTTCTTTTGCCTTCTGAAAATTTTACCTCAATTTACCAATTTCCTACTCTCGTAGAGCCACATCCGTGCATTCCCGATTAATATGGAAGACGGTATTGGACTCAGCTATCTCCAAAACACTACGATTGATCATATTCTACCTTTGTTTTGCCTTCTCACATTTATACTCCAATGCATCATTTGCTACTCCCATAGAGGATCACCCGTATATCCCCATTGACGTTCGATAACGGCGAAAGACCCAGCACCATTAAAACCCACCCGAATGATCATTTTCAATTGTTTTTTTGCCTTCTGACAATTGTACCCCAATTCACCCCCTTTTTCTACTCCCGTAGAGCCACATCCGTGCATTCCCGATTAATATGGAAGACGGTATTGGACTCAGCTATCTCCAAAACAATACGATTGATCATATTCTACCTTTGTTTTGCCTTCTCACATTTATACTCCAATTCATCATTTGCTACTCCCATAGAGGATCACCCGTATATCCCCATTGACGTTCGATAACGGCGAAAGACCCAGCACCATTAAAACCCACCCGAATGATCATTTTCAATTGTTTTTTTGCCTTCTGACAATTGTACCCCAATTCACCCCCTTTTTCTACTCCCGTAGAGCCACGTCCGTGCATTCCCGATTAATATGGAAGACGGTATTAGACTCAGCTATCTCCAAAACAATACGATTGATCATATTCTACCTTTGTTTTGCCTTCTCACATTTATACTCCAATTCATCATTTGCTACTCCCATAGAGGATCACCCGTATATCCCCATTGACGTTCGATAACGGTACAAGACACAGCACCCTCCAAAACCTCCTGAATGATCATTATATATATATTTTTTTTGCCTTGTGAAAATTTTGCCCCAATTTACCAATTTCCTACTCTCGTAGAGCAACAACCGAGCATCCCCGTTTAATATTGTAGGCGGTATTGGACTCAGCACCCTCCAAAACACTACGTTGGATCATTTTCTAGTTTTTTTTTGCTTTCTCACAATTATACCCCAATTCATTATTTGCTAATCCCATAGTGGGTTACCCGTGTATTCCCATTGACGTTCGATAACGGTGAAAGACTCAGCACCATTAAAACCCACCCGAATTATCATTTTCAATTGTTTTTTTTGCCTTCTGACAATTGTACCCCAATTAACCTCCTTTTTCTACTCCCGTAGAGCCACATCCGTGCATTCGCGTTTAATATGGAAGACGGTATTGGACTCAGCTATCTCCAAAACACTACGATTGATCATATTCTACCTATGTTTTGCCTTCTCACATTTATACTCCAATTCATCATTTGCTACTCCCATAGAGGACCACCTATTTATCCCCATCTGGGGATAGAGCCCCACCCGTTCATCCCCGTTTAATTTTGTTCATAGTAGTGGACTCAGCATCCTTAAAAACATCCCAATTGATTGTTTCCTAGCTTTTTTTTTTGTTCCGATATTTTACCCTAATTGACCCTTTAGCTACTCCTGTATAGGCACACACTTGTATCCCCGTCAGCTTTCGATAGTTGTACACGCTTATGAAAACTAACAACTAAAACTTATGTGAGTTGAGTAAATATTTGGTCAGCTAAAATGAAGAAGGGACATTCTAATGTTTATGTTTTCACCGTGATTACACACGCCCAGTGTCTTACAATCTAAACATTTGACTAGTAAGACAGTCGCACCATAGTGGCAACACTGTTGGTTCTCGTATCGTTAGAACGTGGGAATAATATACACACCGGCTGCCATATTGTTATTAGACTGAACGAAAATATACACTGGCTGCCATATTCATGCTTAAATGAAATGCTGCCGTATTGATAGTACTTCAGTCAATTTTGTATTTTTAAGATTTTATTGAATTAAAGTACATGGAGTAGTATCATGTTTATTAGAAATAAATTATACACCACGAAAAACATATATACTCCACTCGTTCAAGTGGCTGCCGTATGGTTGCAAAATGAAATGCTGCCATATTGATAGCGGGATGTATATATATATATATCTTATGATTGCGTTTTCAACTCTCTTGTGTGCAGTATTACTCGGCCATCACACTATACGTGAAGAGTGTATAGCAATATTAAGCAATTAATGGTAACTGTTATAAAAGTATCACATAATTGATGCAATTGTTACAAGACCAGCTTTAATATATGCATACTAACTGTGCAGGAATTTTGATATAACCAAAAAGTGGTGTTCTATATAAATATATATATATATATATATATATATATATATATATATATATATATAAGAATATAACCTGCTGGTGCAGTTCGTCTTATGCTACCTATACTTTGCAGCTGTAATTACACGGCCTGTAACAGCTGTGTAAATGATGTGTATAAGTGTTTATATATGCGACGCCTGACGCTCAGCGTAATAAATCACTTCAGGTGACATATACATTCTATTTCCCTCATATCTTACATCCAATACGTAATACATTCCTCTAACAAAGCAATATGAACCTGCTTCAGGAAATCCACTCGGGTTTCGAATACCTGGATATTTGTATTGTTCATAGGAGCTACTGCTTTATGAAGCTAGAATATCTGAAGATGAAATATGTTTAATGATTTTAGCAACAGCAATTAATAATAATTTTTCTATAGTTATATGTTTTAAGCATGAAGTTTTAATGTTTATAAATAAATATTTGTCATGTCGTGATATTATTAAAGTATTATTGTATTCAAATCAATAAGGAAATAAATTAAAACATAAATATTTCTACAGTTTTAGCAACAATTTTCAATTAGAAATGGTTTTAGATTTTATTAATTACTTTTTAATGATTGTAAATAAATATTTTTTTCGATAGATTATTTTTATTGTTTTATTGAAATCAAATAGTTAAAACATAACTAAAAATATTTTATATTGGTTGGAATGTAATAAGCGGTTGGAATGTAGGAATCATTAGTGATTTAAAATGATGGGAATTTGTATTATTTGTGCGAATACCTTTATTAAAATAGTCTTTTTGATGCCGTAAGGGGTAAAAATAGAATAAAAATTTTTCTCCTGAGGAGGGGTGAAAATATTTATCATGTTATTATATATCTATTCTTTGCATAAATATCAATGTCAGGATACATCAAAGACCTTGTGTGACTTTTGTTGCTTCCTCGGAACTAACTTTTACTCGAATATTTAGTATAGAAAACTTTTAAGATGAAATTTTTGTTTAACTAAATGTGTCAACACTAAGAGCCTTCCTTGTAAGTAAATTACTAGTTTCTCTTTGCTATATCGTTGTCGATATAGGGGCGGTATCGCTTTTCATAGTCTGCTGAGCATAAACAAATAACTCTTCCATTTAAATAGGGTGTACGTAAATTTGTTCTATTACGAAAAGATAGTTCGTGAATGTATTTCTGCTTTGTATTTACACAATTTCGTCAGGTTTATAAGCTTTATATATTATATAAAATAAATTTGAATTAGTGAATTTTATTAAAAATATTAAATACAAATAATAAAACGATAATATTTGTTTTATAATTAGGTTTATTTAGATTATTGCATATGAAAAGAAGAAATAACTTTGGTATCGAGTAAAAATATTCTTTCACCTCAGCTGAGAGCCGGTCTAACTGCTATGCGCCCTGTTGGCCGATATGCAAAATTCCCATGCTTACAGAACTATGGAACCATTATGTTATTCCTTACCCGTACTCAATTTTATATAGCTCTATTTTTTTTTCTCCATACAAAGAGTGAAACTTGTTTATGACTCTGGTAGAGAATTAGGTATTCCAGGCAAGGCATCCTGCACACCTGGTTCATAATCCCCTCTATATCCTCTCCTTTGGGGTTTCAGACCTCTAACTTAGTTCAACCTATACTAATAACCTCTTTCTACAATACGTATGCTGTAATTAACTTGTCACTCTGATTTTAATCCTTTTCAATGAGAAGATGGTTGCTACTTAGCAGCCTTATTACCTTTAATTCATCAACTAGAAAGGTCATATTACCCTTATACTCTTCCAAGAAAGCGTGCGTGGCTTAATGAATACCACGGGAAATTTTAATAACGATTTTCTCGCTGACAAGGGTTTGAAACGCTTTGCTTTTCGAAGTCATGTGAGCGAAATTAAAATGTAAAGTAAAAATATTATCGAATCCTCCGACGACAGTGCGATTTCAGAATCACAAGAAGAAATTAACCTTGTTATCGAATACAGATCTCTTTTCATCTTGGTTGCGAGCAGGAGCTACCTGCTAAGTTACCTGGAAGATGAAAAATTCCCATGTTTCCAGCACTATAGGATCATGTTATTTCTTACCCCTAACAAATTTTATATAGCAAAGAGTATAATTTGTGTATGACTCCGGTGGAGAATTAGGTATTTCAGGCAAGAAATCCTGCACACCTGGTTTCTTATCATTTCTATATCCTCACCTTTGGGCTATTATACCTCTAACTTAGTTCAACATATACTCATAACCTCTTTCTACAATTCGTATACCGTAATTAACATATTATTCTGATTAATAATTTTTTTCAATGGGATGATGGTTGCTAAGTTACTTTATTAATTAGGAAGGTAATATTATCCTTCTGCCCATCCAGGTAAGTGTGCTCGGCCCAATGAATAGCACGTTACATTTTAATAATGTTTTTTTTGCTGACGTGCCTTTGATACGTTTTGATTTTCCAAGTCATGAGAGCGAAATTAAAATGTAAAGAGCTTGCATAAACAACTCAGCCAGTTTCTTCAAACTTTACGTTCCGTTTATGTACTTTACTGCTAGAGGCAAAGTAATTCTCAATTCACATTTGTTGCCATATGGTATTTCTGTGTTTATAGAGTAAATACTAATTTTATTTAAAACAACTTTACCTCGTCCTAAGTATTACTTCCACAAGCATTAATAATTTATTGTAATGTTTGTCTATAAACTAATCAGTTTCGATTCAATTATTATTTATTTTGAACAAAGAAAGCCGTTTCGACGGGTAAATTGCTTCTTCATGAGACAAAAATTGCACATGAAATTATTTACATCCAATAGTAATTTACAACACACAGTGTTTACGAAACAGGAAATGACCGTTAGTAAATAAAACTCTTAGACAAGTTTCACTAATCTTTATACCTTGAAATAAATTCGCACAATTTGTAAATTGTCTAGGATCCAGCTTTGAATGGCCATCGCCAAACTCGTAATTCCTACGGCCTTGAGCCTTTTACCAGAACTAATCAGGACCAGTAGAATCATCTGAACTTGGCGGTTTCCTTCAGTACCTCTTTTCATTAGTTTGGTACAAGTATGTGCTGATAGACTTTCATCTCCTCTTGTTAGCATTACTTAAGGGACGAACCCTCAAAGTAGAAAGAGAGACGAGAGGTAGCTTAACCACTTCACGAAATTTTAGTTTAGCCCAACCAAAGCTGACATGTTACACAGAAAAGACAGTCAAGACAGAATGAAAATCTCCTATTATCAATTTTACTTCAATATGTTCATCTCATGATTTCAGATTTTAAATGCATGTTATAAGCACGAATTTAGTTTGTGCCATCTGCGGTATAACTGGAGCAAAAATATTAACAAGGTCTTCAAACAATGCAGTTTATGAGTTGTAATAGGATTGTATTGGACTATTGATATTTTTCCGACTATGAAAGGTAAATAAATTGATTCCATAGATAAGCCAGTGCGTTTTGTAGAAGAATGAAGGAAGAGAAAGATGGCGAAAAAGAGGAATGGCGACAAGTAGTTCCTGTCTCTAGACCTCACCTCCTTGTTATATAATACAACGTAAATTCCTAGTGAGAAGAACACCAGTCCAGCACATTGACATCAAGGATTCCTTCCCGAATCCGACCTCAAACATGTTACCCGCTCCCGAGTAACTAAAGTCAAGTCCGAGATAGAAGGCCTAGCTTCTACAAATGCGTCACCAGCCTGCAAGAGTCTGTCTTCTCACTGTGAGACCAAAACTGGTGACCCCCTTGGGAAGAAACGAATATCAAGCAGATAATACTGTTTCAACTGCTTTTGAAACTAATATTTTATCTGATTAATTCGGCCTAAGTAATGCAATCGGATGTCTATCCACTCTCGAATGGCCCTTAACTAAGGACCGGACCCTCAGCTTCGAGACTTGTTTCTGGTTGCACATAAATTCATCCCTTTGGACCTTGAAAGGGTTGTGTGTATACAAAGACATTTTAATTATATTATTGAATTACATTCACTTCTATTGATACAGAAATAACGCAATATGTAAGTATCAGAAACAATCCATCGTAATTCAAACTATAAAACTAAAATTGGGATCCTAATAATATAATCTTCATCTACGTTTTTTTTTTTTAAACATATTAATGTTAATACAATTCTATAGTCAAGTATTCTAAAACTTCATTAGTAAAATGACAAATAATCTTCAACAAAGCTTTAGACGGGCTTGTAATACATTGTCAGGCTGCTAGCGTATTTAACTATAGTTCCGTTTATTCAGATAAATTTAAAACTACTCATAAAATTGCCAGAAGAGATCTATTGATGGTAAATTATTATCAAAGGAAAGGTTATCATAATAAGATAACCATGTAGTGAATTCAGTAGAGTTTAAATTTTATAACTTTTATGTGCTACCATGTGGACCAACACAAAAAGGACAGGAACTCTATGTTGTTATTCATGGTTTAGAAGACTTATTCATGGTTTCCTTTAAAATAGATGGTTTTCCTGCCCTTTATTAAAGAAACCACTGATAGGATTGGCAGACTCTTCAGGAGGCATGGTACGTTCCGTTTACAAACCTTACATCACCATCGACAAAGTTGTTTGTAACGCCAAAGATAAGATCTTCTTGGAGAACCATGGCGTTTGCAGCGTTTCTTGTGGAGTTTGTAAGAAATCGTACACTGGCCAAGCGAAAAGACGTATCTCAGTTAGGCTTGAGGAGCACATACTGGGCTTTAAAAACAAGCAGAAAACGTCGGCTCTGTACAGGCACCACTGCGATACAGGGTATACTATTGATTTCCAGTCTTGCTGACAGATTGCTTAAGTGGAAAACTACAGGACTAGAATTATTCGTGAGGCTATCGAAATAGAGAAGCAAGGGAGTCTTAACAAACGCGATGATTCTTAGAATGTGCCCGCAGTGTAGAAATGTGTCATCGATTTTATCGGTAGAAATCTGAACAAAGGCCAAGGAATGTGAGTAATTGTTTGGCTCAGGTATATGTGGATTGACGTCAATGTGTGATTAGACGTCAATAGGCGTGGCTTCATTCCTCTATATATAGGAGCAGAGTTATCTGCGCTCTTCATTCGTTCTTCAACTGTTGTTGGGTTCACCTCGTCAATGCTAGACGATATTCTAGCGAAACGTCGGAACTGCGATTATATGCACTGCAGAATGAACGGATGTACTCCAGATAATAATTATGCATCATATTTTTCCATCCGTGAAGGAATACGTATCAGCAATACGTATCTATATATATACCAAAAAATAGAAATACAAGAATACTTTTTTTTTAGTACAATTCAAATACTTTCGTTGCCAAACAGTACCAACATCGTCAGGAATAATCAGATTACACCTCATGATGTTGCAAACGAAAAGCTTTGAATTGTATGAAACAATAATGTATTCTTGTATTTCTATTTTCTCATTTTATCATTACTACACGATTCATTACAGAAAACACATTTCATTACATATTTCAATTATTTTAATTTTTGTTTCATCATGCTTATAAATCTTAAAATTATTTTTAATTCGAAACCTAAAATTAGCATTTTGTTAGCGCCTGTGTTATCCTTTTCGTCTTACTAGAATGTCATCTCCTATCATTGGTTCCAATAAACCAACAATACATATTTCTGACACTTAAGCTCCAATTAGTTCCCCATAGACGCAATAGCACTAATCCGAATGTCCTTTAACCATCGTGATCTCCACCCTGCTGTCCATCTCCCCCTCTCTCTTTATCCCTTGAGTGGACTGTAGTATATTTTATTTCATCTATAACTTCAGAGAAATACTACAGATTTCTTTTCTTCATTGAATTGTTTTTCTTTATCTCTTTTCTTCCCTTCTTTCTGATTTGTTCTTTTATCCACATTGAAACCTTTTATATACTTCGGTTTTTTCAAAAAGTAACCTTTTACAAGAAATCGGAAAATATATACCGTCTAGTTACCTAATTCCTGATCCCAATCCATAGATCCCTATTGTTGTACGATTTTCATGAAGACCGCTCTTGACAAGGTATTAAGGGTTACTACATAA
Source organism: Prosapia bicincta (assembly GCA_036971475.1). Lineage (NCBI taxonomy): Eukaryota > Metazoa > Arthropoda > Insecta > Hemiptera > Cercopidae > Prosapia > Prosapia bicincta. The sequence continues at coordinate 18,932,580 of JBAIZL010000001.1, read as the reverse complement.
CCCTGAGATCAGAGCTCCTCTGCTAGGTGCGAATATTTACCAATCTTACCTAGTCGTAATTCGGCCAGAGACTGGTAGCGGTTCTTGAAGGAGACAGCTACATCGAGAATTAAGATTTCTCTAGTCCCAACATTCATCACCACCAGATACTATTATTCCTTAGTAGTAGCCAAGCACTGAGGAAGGAGACATCATCGCCGAAACTATTCTGGGTTATAAACTAGTTTGTTTGTTTTATTAAACTAATGAGTGGTGAGATTCAGAGTTCACTATTTAATTTTTTACCGTTATGAATAGTTCTCACTAGCTAAGCTTTATTTAAATAAATATTTAACTTAATTGCATTTTAGGAAAATAAAAACCATGACCAAACTTGCCCGTTTTCACTTTACTATAAATTAGAACCTGCCGTGCTATGTGTCCTGTTCCTAATTTATACATTTTAGTCAAATTTTAATTAGTTATTGGAACTTTTCTTTAAATCATATGATCAATGGTTAAGTGCTGCGATAAAATGTTTCCGGGTCCTAGGATCTCCAAATTAAACTCACATAACGGGTTCTTTTCAATTATAAGTTTGTGTTACAATCATAAAAAAAAAATTATAAACAACTTTGACATTTAAGTCATTTAAAGTTTATAATTTGAAAATAATTTCTAGTAATTAATTTTCTAGTAGTTATTTATATATTTTTCGCTAGACTCTCTCTAGAAATTATTTTTACATTGTAATATTTATATAGATATTATATTATTATTTTTTTTCAATACAATATATACATAGATAATATTAATCTTATATATATATATATATATATACTAGCTGACCCGCCGAACTTCGTATCGCCTAAAAGTCAATTAATGTTGTGTTAACATTAACTAAACTTAAATCAGTATTTTATTAACATAATAATATCTGAACTTATAGTAGTCCATCGAGAAAAGCGTGGCAATAAAATCTCTTGATTGAATACTACCTATTGAAGTCCATTCGGATGTAAAATGTTTTTTGTATATTGTTTGAAATGTGTTGGAAAATAATTTTTAATTGTTGAGTGTTGCTTGGCAACAAACATTTTGAATGAAATGTCTTAGGATAAGATAAGATAGAAAAGATAGACAGAAAGTCTACACGTCTTTAATTTGAAAATTTCAAACTTTTTTTAATAAGGTAAAACATTCTGGACCATTTTGATGAAAATTATTATTCAAATGTTATGACAATATCTAACGTCATTACATGTAAATTTATTACAATTAGACTAATCGATAGCGTGTGAGTATGTGTAATGAAATCTTAAACTTGTTTTAATTAAAGGTAAAAAAGCTTATACTCAAACTTTTTTATTTAAAAAATATATTTTATTATTTACAAAAACTTAATTTATCGTAATGCCATTGGATGTACAATATTTTTGGTTAAACCCTGAGTTGTATAAATAAATAAATTCGATGGTTTTCCAACTCTGGAACACGCAACATATAATTGGCCGTGAGAAAAACATGGGTTTTCTAAATCCAAGCCACAAATTGTCATTGTTTGGCCTTGTGACTTATTTATACTCATAGCATATGCCAAGCGGATTGGAAATTGTAAACGTTTGAATGGTATAGGCGAATCTGAAGGAATCATTGGGATCCGTGGTAAAAGTACAGCTTCACCTTGAAATTTTCCACTCAAAATATTGGCTTCAAGAATGTTGCCCATGATTTTTTTTACAACTAATCGCGTGCCATTACACAATTTTGGGGCATTTAAATTTCGAAGCAAAATTATAGGTGAGCCAATTTTCAGTCGCAAATTATGTGGTGGCATTCCAGGTAAATCTAGTGAATTTAGAAACTCTACAGGATAGTTGACAACTTCGTCAGGATTAACAACAGTGTCAATCGATTTAAATGTAATTTCATCACCAGGCAATGACTGTTGTATTTTAAAATTGATGGTGTCAACATCTAAATTTTTTGCGGCTAAAATAGCTCGCTCTCGCAGCCATTCATGATTAGTATAATTATGTCTTAAATCTGGAAAAATACTTGTTATTAACTCATCTTTGGTAGCCACCATGTTGCATAAATTCTCTGGAAGTCGAATATATTGTGTATCTTCATACAATTGAATTTTACCGTTGCCAATGTCTAACAATTGTTCAGAGAATCCTGACGCTAATTAATCGTTTTGAAGTCGAACGCGCATATTAATAGTAAGGCATAATTTAGTGACACTTGGCCATAGATAAGATTCTTTCAAACATGCGTTTATTTCGTCTGCATATGTCGCGCGTGGAATGACTGGTAATGTTTGTCTGAAATCACCAGAGCAGTAGAGCCCACCGAAAAGCCGAGCATTATTTTTGATATCTTTCAGGGACCTGTCGAGAGCTTCAAGCGAATGCTTGTGGGCCATTGTACATTCATCCCAGATAATAATTTTACATTTTATCAAAACTTCAGCCATGCCCGAATGCTTCTTTATGTTACACATTGCTTCGGGATTTGTATGAACGTTCAAAGGTAATTTAAGTGCTGAATGCGCAGTCCGTCCACCATCAAGTAACGTTGCTGCAATGCCTGATGAAGCAATGGCCAATGCAATATAATTTTGAGATCGAATCCGCGCAAGTATCAGTGCGATAAGAAATGTTTTACCAGTGCCACCTGGAGCGTCTAAAAAAAAGAATCCACCTTGTTGTGCTGCAATTGAAACGTTAATTTGATCATATACATTTCGTTGTTCAGCAGTAAGCAATTGTTCATTTTCCGCAACAAAAGTAGCCAAAGAAGTCTTATCGAACTGGTGTTCACGTTGAACATCGCTGTTGATGATGTCTACTGCTGGGCGATTCGGCGCTGACATTCCAAAATGGATGAGCGGCATGTTTGAAATAAGAATACAAATATCCTCAATCATTATTAATGACTCGTTGTATATTTCGGCGGAGAATTCAATATTAAGATTTTGATTAGTAATTCTAGTCCGATGCAAAATATCCTCACTCATTGAGTCTTTATATTTGTTCCACAGAGCAGATGCATCAGGCGGAAAACACGTTGTCAATATTATTGAAAATAATTGACGAATTTGTTGTGGAGATGAGCTCAGTGCTGCATCTGCAAGTGTGAGATCCCAATGGTTACCATCCTCCAATAAATGTAACTCACGACACGCATCGAAGAAAGAGTCGTATGAAGTACCATCGACTTTTCGCAAATATTTGAAGCACGTCGGTCCAGGGACGTTAACCAGTAATAAACGCAAAAAAAAAACATTCGCGTTGCTTAGGATGAACTGTATATAATCGACCTAAAGTATTTGTCATAAATATATCAGCGAATCCTGGGACTGGAATGCCTCGTTTCCGCGGTTCCCAATTCTTTGATTGTTTATTCCATGTAAAAAATTTAGGGACATCAGTGTACATCAACGTCCTTGCGAATTGACCAACAGCATCTTGTCGACTACAAAGTTTAAAAAATTCAGTAAGAGTTGTTTTTGGAGCCGTCAAAGCCTGTTGTAGTGCAGTTTCTTCTGTAAAGTAAACACGCTGTCCGTTTTCAAGATGCACAGCCAAATGTATAACAGCAGGATCCCTTTCATGTATAGGGAACGTAAAAATGCGCCAAATAGCTTCGTTGCTACTTATGTATCGGCCCATTTGATAACGTGTTATTTCGTCATTGTCGTTTACATTTTGAACAGCAAATATAGCTTTATCACTACCCTTGTGAACATACTTACAAATGTATTTGATAGACTTCACCGAACTGCATAGTTCAACGTTTATGTGCGCTTTGTAGGTTTTGCACAGCAATGGCGAATATGGAACTACCCAGCGATTATCAATATCTACTCTCACACCATTTGACAGACGCAATTCATATGATTGACCACCATTGTCTACGTCTCTACGTCGATAAGATGGATAACCGTCCATATTGGTGATAGTATCAGTTTCACATGGTTTTGGAAAACGTTTTGTACATTTTCCATTATCCATACATGGCGACATCATGTTTAGAGTGCCACATGGACCATGGATCATATTTGTAGTAGCAATGTTAAACAATTCTGGATCAACATTCGGATCTGGAATTTCCGCTGAAATAATTTTGTCAATTTCTTCTGCGCGTATTTTATCCACCAACCAAATTAAAATATGCGCATGAGGTAAACCTCGTTTTTGCCATTCAACAGAGTAAAGCCAACAACGCGTTTCACCAAATACCGAGTAATGTGTAATCAAATTCATCAAAGATTTTAATTTTTGTTTAAAGACACGTGCAGTGACATCATGACGGTGCATCGATGTTTGACCTGGCAACAGTAAACTTTTGATTTCATCCCAGTTTGGATTACACGTAAATGTGATAAAAAGATCAGGTCGGCCGTATGCACGTACGTAAGTCATGGCATCTTGAATATATTACTGCATATGACGCGGGCTACCAGTGTATGATGATGGGAGAATATATGCGGTACCAATATTGTTGATGTCATTCGTTGCATCTACGTTGCCGATTACGGTGTCACGTAAATGAATGTACTCCTCAGCACGAAGTTTTGCTTGATTAATTTTATGTATCGTAATCTCTCACTTTCGATTTTTACATACATATCGACAATGTACTGATGGAATAGCTGTCTGCATCGGAGAATACCATTACCTTCATTGGCACGAATCATTAGTCGATATGCATAGTAGTTCATAGCACTAACTTTCTTGTCCCGTTCTTCACCTGCAAATAAATATAATTATAAGATTAACAGAAATTATTGATTAAAATAAAATAATTTTAAGATAATTTATAAGTTTACCTGTAGTTGGATTTCTTTGTTTAATATTGATATGATATCCATCTTCTCCTTCCCAAAATATCAACGGATACTGCAAAGCATCGTAAGAACGATGATTGTCTTGAATTATTTGCATCGTATTATCTCTGCGTTGTATGCGAATATCTCGACGTTCACATGGGTCACCAGCCATAACGACTGCAACTTCATTAATAGTTGGAACATTATATGTGCCTGCGTGCTCTCCATAGGGCACTTTGTCTGCTTTAATGACAATGACGTAGTTGTCGTTTTGCAGTCTGTTAGAAAGAGTCTTAAACAATCGTATCAATTGGTTATTGTTTTGCAAAAACGTTTGCAAATTATCCACAATTTCTCGTTCTTCCATCCGCTCTATATGGTTGTAAAGGCAGCGTGTATGTGATTGTTGCTCCTCATCGACCATAAAATAAATTTGTAGAAATTTTGGATCGGCATCAGGCATTGGAAGCAATGAACCAATTTGGTGGTACACCTGACCTTGAATCTTGAATGTAGATTCAAAATTACGACCATCTTCATTATGAACAATTTTTGTTGCTCCAAATGATGTCATTTGGAAGCATGAATTGAATTTACGAATTTTTCGCAAAAACAATTTCGATTGAGATGTGGTTCCGGCTAAAAGTGTTTTTAAAGGTTCCGGTGGTGGATTTAGCGATGGCAGTGAAATTTTTCCAGATGCGCAACATAAACCAGTTGATTCACCTTTATACTTGAAAGCATGACAATATTGACACTCTTTGTCCATACTACCTATCGTGATTAGTGCATGTGACGAATAATCTATTTCAGGAACATATTCGAACGCGAGACGATTAAATGATGCTCGTGACAATGCTCGATTATGTTGCACTTGTTGATGGTGATGGTCTCTATGTGCGTCGGTAGCTCGTTGACGTGCCTCTCGTTGTCTCAATGCATTAGCATGAAGACGTTGAACGCGTTGCTCTGAATTCTCATTTGCTCGTGAACATGCAACTTGATCTCTTAAATTTGCATTATCCGTTGAGTGTTCTTCAATTGATCTATTTAACCGACGATCATGGACTAATTGGGCGTTCCGAGTACGCCGACCAATGTTTTTTGCTCTTCCACGAAGACGTGGCATTTTTCTGTATAAGGAAAATACTGTAAAATAATACATAACGAAAATGAGTGATTTATTAAAGATGAAAATTAAATAAATAAATAAATAAACAATTAAATAAAAGTATAATTATGTAGATAACCTATATAGAATTTCCATGTATTGTTTATGAAATTATACTTTAATTTTATGGATTTTTATTTATTCACGTTTTATATTTGCCTCTTTATTAACATTGAGTTTTATTTGGATGGATTTTTTATCGACACAGATTTCAAAATATCGAATATTTCATTCTATGCTTTTTTACTTTATTAATATATATTCATTTATATTCAATTATTTAAATTTTATTTGCATACTATTTTATTTTCCCTTAAATCTCGAAACAGTCATAAATTAATGACGCCGATAGTACACAAATAAATTTGTAGGTTAGGTTAGTTATTAACTAACGCACGTGTAAATTTGATAAAAAAAATTATAAGAAATATACTCACTTCGATTCTGCACTAAATTCGCAAAATGTATAGTTTTTTAGGCACACTTCAAAACTCTTCTCAAAACACTCAGTACCTTTTAATTTAATATTTGATCCAGCACATGGTCTACAATAACACAATGATAACAAAACATTTTTTTAATTTGATCGCAGCGCTAACTGTCGGGACAGACTAAAATTAAAATTGAATATTTAATATTTGACACTGCGATGGTAAATTGCCATTGATTGACATTGTCTGTCGGATCCAATGTAAAACATTCCAAAATCAACAACTACTAATAAATTAAAAATTAATTAAAAAAACATTGTCCAGCGGACAAAATTGTAAATCTAAACCATTCTCAGATCCCCTTGAACACACACAAAAAATTTCATCAAAATCGGTCCAGTCGTTTAAGAGAAGTTCAGTGACATACACACTCACAGAAGAATTATATATATAAAGATATATATTTATATATATATATATATATATATATATATAAATTATAAAAACATATGACTATCTTTTTAACGTAATATATATATATATATATATATATATATATATATATATATATATATATACACACACACACACACACACACACACACACATATATATATATATATATATATATATATATATATATATATAAATTGGTAAATGGGTTAAAAAAGCTGAAAAGGGTAAACTTTTTAAATAAAAACAGAGACTAATAAATAAATTTTCATTATTCAAATTAGTGAAGCATTTACTTACAAAGAAGGCGTCATGAACTTCAATAATTCTCCTTTGATGGCCTTCATTAATATGCACATTTGTCTAAACTGACTCAACGCATTCATACTTTTGCAAACAATTCCATCCCGGACTTTAGTTTCTACATTTCAAAGTTAATGAGTTATATTTTAAAGTTATTAATTTATGTTATATTTATGAATCTTAGAGTTAAAGAATATTAGGAATAATGTTTCCTTCTTTATTAATTAGACACATTAAACAATTCAATATTATAACGTAAAACTTTCTGAGTAAATCTGGAAACATTTACTTTCGTTGTAGATCCAATCGCTCCGCTTAGAACAAGACTTTAGAGGTGAGCATGCCTAGCTTCCTAAAATAAAATTTAATGACTTTAGTGTAATTCTCAGGTTCTAAACTTTATAGGTGAATTTTTCAGTTGTTGGTGTAAGTTATTATTGCATTGTCAAGGCTTACATAAGTAGAATATAGTTTATCGATTTGCAAGAAGAGTAAATTTCTCGTCGAATATATTGATAATTTACGAGAACGTATATTCCAAACAAAGATCTTTTAATGCCAATCTTTAACAAGGGAAACTGTTAATTTATTTTATCGTCTACTTATTAAAATTGACAAAAGCTGGAACGAATCTCAACATCATAGTGACCTAATTTGAATATTTTGCAAAATAACTCTAAAGCAAACAGCTAGAAAATTACTTTTACTTAGGAAATGATAAAAAAATTAAAAGGGTAACCATATTTTAAGAGATAATCAGTGTTCTTTCTTTAAATTAACCAAATACAACAAAATTGTATATTTTCACAAGGGACGTAATTTTCTGAACAACTCAACAGTTAGAAATCTATTGCTGTGACTTATTGTAGTTTCCAGAAGGATTGGATTATTTATATAATGTCTGTTATCGTTAATGTTTAGGAGAAAAACACTTTTTGTCTGGTTTGTGCAAACAATGAATATACTAAGCTAAAGGTTACATAGTGGTGAGCGTTTAATTTTTTTGCCTTCCACTTATGGTTATATTTTACAATTTAATAATATTTTTTTCTCTAAAATGATTTAAATTTAGTACGTGATAGAATTTTATTTATAAATTTATATTGTGCTAAAAATATTTCATAATAGTGTTGATTGCTTCTCTATTTTATTCCTATGATACTAGGTAACATCTACGACAAAATAGGTAGTACTCAGATCTTAGCTAATTTGGCTTACACTCCATCACTGATGAAGGCAACATGGTCACTAAAACTAGTTTGGCTGAAACTGATGAAACTAGTTTGGTTGAAAAAATAAGTGTATTTTTAAGGCAATCATTTATTATTAACAGACAATTCATATTTGATTTGTTTACCGTAGGCGAATTTATGAAATATTTTAAAATACAAATACATATAATTAAATATATAATGAGAGAATTTAAATTAACTTTCTAGAATAAATACGAACTCTTGAAAATATGAAAAATTAAATAGGTGTTGAAAGTTCATAAGGTTTGAAATGAAACGAACTTTTTAAAACATCTTCGAAGACTCTCTATAGTCAGAAAATAAGCAAGGAAGATATTTTAACAACACAGTAATAGAAATATAAAGCAATAAAAACTCAACTTTAAATATATATTATTTAATAATGACATAAGTCTTTAGTGAGATCGATCATTTTTCGTCAAAATAGTTACGTAGTCAAGGTTTATTTGTTGTTGATAATGACAATGAGTTTTTCGAAACATCTCTCACGGAAAAATATTTTTATAATTGAATATTCTCATTGCACCACATTTACACTACTGTTTATCGATCTTAAAAACTAAGTAAAACTAAGTAAAATCTTAAACTATTTTAATCATATTTACAACATATTTATTAAGAAAATTAATGAGATCTCCTTCTAATCATTATTGTTCTACATTAGTGTCCACCCACTGTTAACAATTTTAATTGTATGAGCTAATCTTTTAATCTTCTAAATGGTTTTTGAAATTAACCAAACTACAATTCTTAGTATATTTATTTAGGTTTTTAGTAAATAAAGGAAAATTCATAATACCGTACAAAGTAGCAGCAGTTTCTCAAATGATACAACATTTAGTAAAATTTGTTAAGGTTTCAACATTTATCTCATTCAGAAGTTATTAGCCACATCATTGTATGCTATGTTAATGTCTCCTGCCTGTCACTCAGTGTTTACACGTTGGTCCAACCACAGATCAGTCTAAACAGTTTACTAGGCCAATTAATTGCAAACCGATGTTTCCAATGACCCGCTAATCCACATTGGAAATATTTGTTTAACGAAATAGAGGTGATTAAGATATTATTAGTTACTAAGTCTGATTACTGGTCTAATATCGAGAAAATGTCGGATGAGGGTGATTCAGATATTCGAAAAGTAGGATAGTACGGAGTGTGTGAAAAATCAAATTGGAAACGTTTACTAAATGGATAAAAACATTTAGAAAGAAGTGGAACAAAGGTTTCTATACATCAAATGACAAAATTAAAATAAAATAAACACACACACACACACGCGCGCACATGTATATATACATTCCAAGTAAACAAATATCTCTGGAGGTTGCTTATAACCAAAGGAAACACATTTCTAACTAATTATTCTACGAGCAGAGCATAGTCAAACGTATATTTCTTTATTTCATATTTCGTATTTATTTCTTTCATAGCCATGGTTAACCTTTGACTCGGTTTTTCAGAGTTCGAATAACTGGGTTTCTAGTCTATCTGAGCACACTATTTTAAGCCCAAAGTTTTAAGATTTTAATTGGAAGTGAGCTTAAAACGTATAAACCAAGGCCATAAAGATCAAAATTTGGATTAATTTATATTTACATTAGTTAAATAACTTTCACTTATTTGTAAACTTATATGGATATAATTATGTTTGAAATAATTATCGTATAATTATCGTTTTCATATATACGTCAACTACTTTCGGACACTCTCAAATCGAGTCGAGAGCATCGAGTTTTGGTGTTACACACACACGCACTGGCCCGTACTAGTGATATATATACATCTGTATATAGATTATACCAAATAGATACATTTAAGTAAACCTAAATACAGTTAATGAACTAACCAAAATATATTATTTTCCAGTTGTGGACCGTTTATAAAAAAAACGATAACCTAAAAACTAATGGTAACGTAGAAGATTCCTTTTCCGAGAGAAATAAAGTTACAAATTCCACTTCTTACCTTTATTCAGTATCCTCCCTAAAAATGTGTGATGATATATGAAACTAGTTTATTGATGTCAACTTCGTTTAAACATTCGTAGTTCCTCTTTGTGTTTCCTGATTCATTGTTCCTTTAAAAATAATTCCTACTCAATATATTTGACTTATTTTACATCTTGACATATTGCTTGTTGAACAAACTTTTCCAATACAAATTGAGTAACATAATGTTCTTTAAATGCTGTTTTATTTTTATTCTCAATAAGGCATCTTATTGTACTTGATTATTCAAGGATCTGGTATTTTCTGATTTTTTAACTTGTTTAATTTTTCTAATATAAAAATATTTTAAATTAATTATTAAAATCATATTTAAGTTACAATTTCTTTTATATTAGTGGGGATTCAAGATACACGAATATGAGGAAATGACAGTTTTCACTCTGTGTTGATTCATATATTGTTTCATTGTATTCCATGTGCTTTTAGTACTTGATTAAATAGTCTTGAAATAGGTAAAAATATTCTTCAAGGTGATAAAATTTGCTGAAGTTTTGAATGTAATAAAATCCATTAAATTCTGACCAAATTTCCCAGATAGAAGTATAATTTTACTGTGTTAGTTATAAATAAATAGGGTTTGATTTAACTTTTCATTACTAAACGAGTCCAACAAACCGCAATGATCTATTACAAAATACGTAGTAAATACTTTTTAGTGTAATTATTTAAGCCTTGTTTTATATATATTTTATTTACTACTTGCGTTAAATATTTAATTTAACCTTAAATTAGATTATTGGTTTTTTAATTACGTTTTTTACTTTAGCTTGTGTCTTTCGCCTACATACTGTCATATACATATGAAACATTCAAACTAAATTTCATAAGTACAAATCCTTTAGTGTCGTCGGACATGTTTCAGCCCATCTCCAGTGACAAGCATGCACTTGTGTATCCGAATACCTGATTTAACCTATGGGTCATCTTGCTTTACCCAAGGCACAAGGTTTGTTACTTAGTATTGGTCATGGGTCTTTCCACATGTCAGGGCAGTCTCTTGGTAGTGAATGTTGCCCCACATAATAACAACTTCGTTGTTAAAACCAGCCTGAAACCTGTCAAGATTTCTTTTTTATAAACTGTATTTAACGTTTGTTAGTATGGTTACTAACAAACGTTAAATACAGTTTAATGTCTTTAAGATTAATGGCAGATTATAAACCTATTCATGCTACCACAAATACACTCTACCTTTCGATTTTCTATATGTAAACTTTTCTCAAGAGCTATAGGTTTATCATGAGTGGTTTAATATTAGATTGATAAACGTTTTGCTCTTGAAAAGGATTTTAGGATAGAAAATTGAAACGTAGAATGAATTTGTAGTAGCATGAACAGGTCTGTGATCTGTCATTAACTTTAAACAATTTTGTTTTTATAAAAATTGTGTTTAAATAAATAAATATATAAATAAATAATATATATTATATATAAATAAATATATAATATATATATTGTATTATATTTATTAATACAAAATAACAGTTTAACAACATTGTAATTGATTTGGCATAGCTATTTATTTGATCTAATTTGCACATATGTTAATTTTAATTGTTTAATATTCCTGATGATGTTGGTACTGTTAGCGAACGAAAAGCTTTGAATTGTAAATTCAATTATAATTCTTGTATTTGTATTTTGACTTAGTTCTTTATTAATACACAAGAATACATATTGCGATATATATATATATATATATATATATATATATATATATATATGTATATATATATATATATATATATATATATATATATATATATATATATATGTATATGTATATATATTATACAGCTGTGGCTTATGTACTATACTTTTTTGCTAGTAAAATTAGCTTTTATTTAGTTTTTATGTCTAATCTAGAAAAGTTTTAAAATCTTAATGCTTACAACCATTTCAAGTGTTATCTTAGTGAAGTAATTAATATCTGCCTCTTTTTGGTCAAGCATCTAAGTGATTATTCCATACATAATTTATGTTCTATGAAGGTGAAACGTATAACACCTTCAGATTATTTTACATCGGGACATTCGGGTTACATTTGATTTAATGTGTACAATATTTCTCTTGTCAGCTTTCTCAACTATCTTGTGTCCAGTAGGTCTATTATCTCTCAGGTATTACACTATACGTGAAGGGTGTATAGAAGTATCAAGCAATTATTTGTAACAGTTATTTTGTTATAAAAGTGTCACATAATTGACACAACTGTTACGAAACCAAGTTTAATATATGCATACAAATTATAAAGGAATTTTAATGAAAGCAAGAAGTGGTGTTTCAAAATCTCATGCTTCGCTAAATATAACTTGCTGATGAGGGCGCCATATTATATTATGCAGCTGTAATTACACGGCCTGTGACAGTATGCGACGCCTGAAGCTCAGCGTAATAAATCACTTCGGGTAACATATACATTCTATCTCCCTCATACCTTTACATCCAATACGTAATGCATTCCTCTAGCTAAGCAATATGAATCTTCTTCAGGAAATCCACTCGCGTTTCGTAAACCTGGAGTTTTTTATTTTTCGTAGGGTCTAGTGTCTTAAAAAACTAGAAGAAAATATAAAGAGGAAATATTATGAATGTTTTTATTTTTTTAAATAAATATTTTATAGTTGTTGTAAATTTTAAGTATTATGTTATAATATTTACAAATTGATATTTGTCAGCTCGTTATATTAATAAAGTTTTATTGTAATAAACCAATTAGGAAATAAATAAAAGAGAAATATTGCTACAATTTTAGCAACAATTATCAATATAAAAGAATTGTAGATTTTATTTATTACTTTTAAACGTTTATAAATGAATATTTATTTCGTTAGAATATTATTATTATTTTACTGAAATCAAATAGTTTGAAAATATTTGTGTGAACTATGTTGATTGGAATGTAATAAGCAGTTGGTATGTCAGAAAAATAATTTATTTATATGATGGGAATCTGTAGTATTTGTGGGAAACTTTTAATAAAATAATATATTCGACGCTGTAAGGGGTAAAACTAGAATACAAATTGTTCTTCTGAGGAGGGTTGAAAATATTTATCATGTTATTATATATATATATATATATATATATATATATATATATATATATATATATATATTATTTGCATAAATACAAATCCCAGGACACATCAAGGGCCTCTATGATTTTTGATGCTCCCTCGGAACTTATATTTACTCAAATATTTAGTTGAAAATGTATGATAGAAAATTTAAAGAAAGGAATTTTCCAAACTAAGTGTTTCAACACTAAGGATGTTATAAGTAAATGATGTGTTTGTCTACTGGGAATAAATAAATAATTTTTTCATTTAAATAAGATGTAGCCAATTTTGGCCTATTACGGAATACCAGTTCGTGAATGTATTTCAGTTTTGTATTGTCTCAATATCGTCAAGTTTATATCAAAATTTTAATTTTATAAATAGTTTTAGTAATTTTATGCAAGTGTGTGTTTAATATAATAAGTGTAAGCAATTTGTTTGAGAATTTTATTAAAAACAATATAGATATATTAATATTATTGGGAAGCAATATAATAAAAAATCTTATGTCGGACAGTTAAAACCTCACTTCACCCCTAGAGATCAATAAAGATTTCTATGCAGAAACGTAGTTTAGTCCCGAACCTTTTGGGGAAGCGCCATTGTTCAGCGGACTAGATCAATTAGATAAGCATACTCTATTATCATTTTGTGTATTCTATTTTATATGTGCCCTAATATGTATATATCCTGTTATTGTTATTTTTTTATATGTTTGTGTCGATTGTCATCATGATTATACTGTGACATAGGTATTAAGGTTTTGTTAAAAAGGGAGCTACCAGACTCTCCCTCCACGCGTAAGGCAGAGTGAGCCATACTCGACGAGATGTGTAACTCCCTTAATAAGTCTTATATATATATATATATATATATATATATGTGTGTGTGTGTGTGTGTGTGTGTGTGTGTGTGTGTGTGTGTATAACCATTCAATATATGAACCAAGCCTAGCGCTATATATTATATATTTACTTGTATTATATATTGTTTATTGTTACATTTATGTGTTAGTTGTATATATTTGTTTATATTACTATATATTTTTTGAGGTTTAGGGTCGTCACGCATAGGATGAAATAGACGAGTTATTCGGTAGGTACTCTCGGGGCTAAGCTCCGGCATCGTTCTCCTCGTGCGGGCGGGGCCACCGTTTCACCTTGAGAGACTAAACATTTGTACATCTGAGACTACAGACTTACTCAGAAAGATTATTATTTCACTCACCCCCGGTTTCCGTTTCGTGGGGGAGGTCTGTAACGTTATTGTTTCATATTACCGCCAAACTAGTCCCGATAGTAAATAATTTTAATTGTCGCCACGTGAGACCGACAGCTGACCGGTAGCAATGCAGCTGTGGGGCAAAGCTTGATTTTTCCGGTTTAATTTTGAATTAAATAAAAATGAGTCATCGAGTAGAGTCTAGTAGAGAGAGTAGTCGAGAGAGGTCACGTCTTCCTGGTGACAAAAAGAGTACATCCCGCGGTATGCTATCTTCCTGAGGGACCCAGAGAGAGGGAGCTCATAGTCGTAATGACGACTCACAACAAGTGAACGATTTATTAAATATTCCTATTATATATTTTTTAGTTATGACATTTATTTGACACTGTCCACGGCCCGTAGAGGATTATTTATGTCAATTAGTTGTTCTAAATGATATTTTAAAATTAATATTGATGATATCTTGCTTTATGAAATCCTCCGACGGCAGTGCGATTTCAGAATCACAAGAAGAATATAAGCTTGTCATCAAATACAGATTTTTTTTCATCCGGGTTGAGAGCAGGAGCTACCTGCTATGTTACCTGGAAGATTAAGCTATGCAAAAATCCCAAGTTTCAGCACTATGGGATTATGTTATTTCTTACCCCTACCAAATTGTATATACATCTATTTATTTTGCTTCTTACAAAGAGTGCAACTTGTTTATGACTCCGGTGGAGAATTAGGTATTTCAGGCAAGAAATCCTGCACACCTGGTTTCTTATCCTCTCTATATCCTCTCCTTTGGGCTGTTAGATTTCTAACGTAGTCCAACATATATTCATAACCTGTTTATACAATTTGTATGTTGTAATTAAGATTAATAATTCTTTTATTGAGAAGATGGTTGCTAAGTTACTTCATTAATTAGAAAGGTAATATTATCATTTTCCAGGAAAGTGTGCTCGGCTCAATGAATAGCACGTTAAGTTTTAATAATGTGCTTTCTCGCTGACGTGCCTTTGACCCTCTGTGCTTTTGTAAGTCATGAGAGCGAAATTACAATGTAAAGCATCTGGGTAAATAACTCAGTCTGTTTCTTCAATATTCACGTTTCGTTTATGTACTTTACTGGTGGAGGCGAAGCTATTCATAAGTTACCTTTTTATTCACATGATAATGCGTTGTTTATAGAGTAAATAAGAATTTCATTCAAAACAAATTTACAGTATCTTAAGTACTATTTCCACAAGTATTAATAAACTGTTGTCATGTTGGTCTTTACACTCATATGTTTTGAGTCAATTATTATTTATTTCGATCAATCAGAGCTGTTGTGACTGGTAATTTGCCGTCTTATTCAGTCCTAGTATGTTCATGAAACTATGTACATCGCACAGTAATTACGTTTACATTACACAGTAATTGGGTTTATATCACACAGTATTTACAAAACAGGAAATGACGGATGGTAAATAAAACTCTTAGAAAAGTATAACTAATTTTCTCTCTTGAAATAAATGAGGATAATAAAGCCTCATTGTACAGTTTTACCAGTGAACTTGTGGAAATGTAATGTTGGCAATATGGCAATGGATTAAGAGAACGAAGAAAAACTATATAGAAAAATGTTTGTTAATTATCTAAAATCCAGCTTTTTAGAAAGGCCAACGTTAAATTCGTAACTGTAAAATATAGTCAATAGGCTGTTACTAATGGCAGCACGAGGGACTTGGTGTGACGGATATCTTAACTTATGGTCCGGACCGATCACCTCTGCATCATGAGTGTTTTAGCCAGTTTTCCCAGTACTGCTAGGAACCAGCAGTATCATATGAACAGGAACAAAATACTTCTTCTCACTGGATTGGTCCAAGAAAGGGGTAATTGACTTTTATCCCCTTTAAGTTAACGTTATTTAAGAGACGAACCCTCAAACTAGAAATAGAGACGGGCGGTAGCTTAACCAGCATATTACACTGAAAATCAAGATGAAAATCTCTTATCAATTTTACTTCAATATTTTCATCTCATTATTTTAGATTTTGAATGCACTGTTATAAGTACGAATTGAGTTTGTGGCATCTGCGGGACAACTGGAGTACAAATATTAACCAGGTCTTCAAATAATGCAGTTTATAAGAGTTATAATAGGATTGTATTGGACTATTGATATTTTTACAACTATGAAAGGTAAATAAACGTATTTCGTAGATTAGTCAGTGTGTTTTGTAGAAAAATGAAGAAAGAGAAAGATGGCGAAGGTGACAAGTAGTTCCTGTCTCTAGACCTCACCTCCTTCTCGTCTAATACAACGTAAATTCCTAGTGAGGAGAACCACCAGTCCAGCACAGTGACATCAAGGATCTCTTCCCGTATCCGACCTCAAACATGTGACTCGTTCGCGAGTGACTAAAGTAAAGTCCGAGATAGAAGACCTAGCTTCTACAAATGTGTCACCAGCCTGCAAGAGTCTTTCTCCTCACTGTGACACCGAAACTGATGACCCCCCTGGGAAGCAACGAATTTCAAGCAAACAATACTGTTTCGACCGCTTTTCCAGGACTACAAAATGAAGTAATTTATCTGAATAATATACCCGCAATTAGTGGAATCGGACCTTTAACCACTCTTGGTTGGCCTAACCTAAGGACCGGACCCTCAGATTCGAGATTTGTTTCTCGTTGGGCCTAAACCCATCCCGTTTGACCTTGAGAGCTTAGTGTATATACAGGGACGTACTATATTACATCCATTCATGTTTTTATAAAAATAACGCAATATGTAAGTATCACAAATAATCCCGAATATTTCATGAAATTAAATTATAAAATTAAAACTTGAATCCTAATATTATTTTCTTCATCTATTTTTTTTACAATATAATAATGTCAATACAAGTATTCTATGTACAAGTATTATACAATATATTCTATATACAAGTATTTCCTAAGCCAATAGTAAAATGACAAATAATCATCAACAATATTTTGAACGGGTAATACATGGCCTGTCTGTTGACATATTTAACTTTAATTCAGTTTATTGAGATACTTTTATAACTTTTCATACAACTTCAATACATCAGAGCAGATGTATTGAAGTTAAAGGAAATATTCTTATAATAAGTCGATGATGTTGAATTTGGAGAATTTAAATTTAATTGTTTTCGATAAAGCTTGAAGCTTACTAAAAATGCAGACAGGAGAACAAATTATGTTGTAGAGTAAATATAGAATTTATAAATCTAATTTGAACCTATAATTTCATTAAAAATTTAATTTCATTAAAAAATTTCAAAGATCGTTAGGAAGTGTATTGAGGGAATTAGTAAGCCCTAACTTTATTTACCTGAGATAATCCCAACCCCTATGTAATACCGTAGTCTAATTCTGTACAGCAGTTCGCAGGTGTTTCAGTTAATTCATTTTATTAGATTTTACCCTGGCTGTGCTATAGAATAACGTATTTTGCAGAAAAGTCTTTTTCAACAATATTTCCGTCATGAAAACTATAACAAAGTGGATATTTTATTTTTTTTGGTTTTTTCTGTTTTTTCTACGGCTAATGTGTGGTTTAGTATTCTGTTGCCTAAATCATTTATGTTTGTAATAACAATATTAAGGCTTATTGTAGAATTTAATTGATATTATTTATCACGTATAACAGTTCCATACTTTAAACATACACATTTATTTCATTACAATTGTTTCAAATTTATATTAATTAAAATAACCATCTTTATTTATTTATATTTCGATTTTAATCAACATTTTCGTATAGTATTTTCCATTTATTTATTGTATATATTGAGAGTTCTAATATTGCGGAATGAACTAGTCAACATATTTTTCCATCCGTGTATATATATATATCTAAAGCAACATAGGCTATTAAAATACAAGAATATTTAATAATTTATATTATAAATAATAAATTAATTTATATTGAATATAAATTAATAAATATCTTGTATTTTAATAACCTATGTTGTTTTTGATTATTAAACAAGAAAACATATTATATATATATATATATATATATATATATATATATATATATATATATGATGAATAGTTACTATCTGGAGTACATTCATTCATTCTGCAGTCCATAAATTCGCAGTTCCGACTTTTCGCTAGAATCTCATCCAGCATTGACGAGGTGAACCCAACAATAGTACACTCGCTCTTCTACTGTTTATGGATGTACTCAAGATAGTAACTATTCATCATATTTTCTATCCGTGAAGGAATACGTATCAGCATATATATATATATATATATATATATATATATATATACATCCATTCTCTAAATTACTACAAACAATCATTTACTTTTGCAGATAATTGCACGCTTTTTGCTTAAAACATGATCACTGTGGAGTAAATAAAAAGTAAAAGTCATAAAGTTTAAATGCAATCATTTAGCGGGAAGTGTTTTTTGACTCTTATTTGTAAGAAAAGGGGGAAATTGTTACACGCAGGGGATAGCATAACAATTAACACAGTTTTCTATTTTTTCATTGTAAGTAAATTTGTTCCCAAACTTATTTCTCACTAATATGAGTTGTTAACACATAATTTTATAACATGATTTAAAGCCCTAATATCATGGGTTCGGTGGTTCAATCATCACAGATGAAAGTATTTTAGACTATCTTACTAATAAAAAAAAAGGTTTCAAGTTTTATATTCAAAGTAATCTTCCAGCATTTATGATCTATATTTCCAATTACTTTCACATAGACTAGTTTTATGTCATATTTAGTTTTTATAGGATTTGACAATGTTACCTTTCTTAAGTAAAAGTTTATTGTTATTATTACTACTAATCCTAAGTCTGGTAAAAATATAGTTTTAACAGATATTGATAAAAGTAATACATAATGACAGTTGTTTGTGACGTCATTTGTTACATATGTATAGAACACGCGTGAAGTTTATACCTCTAAACTAAAGTTTATCTTAAATTGTCGACTTGTTCTAGAAACGATGTAATAGTTTATCTCTTCATGTAAGTCTGAAGTGCTTATAGATATCCACGGAAATATGTTCTTCCCTGAAGACAGTTATAATGAAAATATTTTCGTTCAGTTTCTCTGTATTCTAGCGAGAATATCATTTTTTAAATTTGATTTTTTAAACTCACAACATTATAATGATTATTGATTACATGAGTAATGATTTTTATCAATATTATTTTAAAAATATTTGCCTTTATATTTTTAATTACTTACAAAGTATTTCATTAAATATCTGTATTAGTAGAATATAATTTTCTTTACATATACAAATATATAGTTATAGTTCATGCAACTGTCTTTAGAAGGAAAGGAATAAGCTTAGTGATTACACAAAGTGTATACGAGTCACATTTTAGCGTGGAAATCCTGCTTGGCTACTGTTACTTCCATTTGCTTCATTATATAGTCAATGCATCCTGAGCAGTGATTTACTGGATTTGTTTTCACTGTTCTGAAACACACCAAATGAAACGGTTATTGCCGCCATAAATTACAACCTGTAATATGAAAGTTTTCACCAAACAAATTTGAAATAAAATCAGTAAAACTTATTTAATTTCTAAATAAATTGTGCTATTTTCCTACTAAACAAAAATAGTTATAGGTATTTATTTTTCTTATAAATTTATAAGGACCGAGGTTAATTACTCGTAAGGAAAACTCAAATCTAAATAATACAAGTATTTTTAACAAGATATACAGATCATTCATGAGCATATTTCAGGTTATTATTGAAAATGAACTGACTTACAAATTAAAATTACCCTTTCGTTCTAACATAATTTTGTTTCTACGATGCTTGTTTCTGTTTGACTTCTTTAGGAAAAAAATTATATTAGATTAAAGACTGTAACCTCGCAAGAAATGTTCTTCCCCTGCTCTAGTTTCAGAGGGTTTCATTCTCTTCCATAGCCTCATTTATTTACATCATCCTTTCTCACCCTTCATGACATGTAAGGGGTACAAGGGAAGGGGTACAACCCCACGTTCTGACATATTGTAAGTACTTCTACTTTAGGCAGTGGTGTTACATACTCGAACGACGAGCCAGGAATGTGTTTATTGCTTTGCCTTAATACCCGTTGCCAATACAAATTTTAAAAAATCTGCAGGTGGTAATATACACATTTATTGACAACGCGATAGAATCATGTGTTTGTTATCAACGTTGTAGGCGGTAATAGATTGACAACACGTTAGAAAACAACAATTAAAAATGCCTTTAACCTGATTATTCCTAAATAATTTCTTTAATATGATATGCAAGCGTAACATGTAAAGAGCCCATTATATCTTTGGACAGGGAATTGAAACAAGACCCTAGATAAATTACCTTTTCAACGAATAAAACTACGTTATGTTGGAAACTTGTAGCCCTTTTCTTTTGGGTAAGTACGATTCCATAGTTTACATGTAGCTCTGTTTTTAATTATAAAGTAATAGTAAAAATAATCAGTCATGATAAATTTACAAACACACATGAGATTTATCTGAAGGTTATTAATAAATTTCGGTAGACCCATTCGGTTTGAAGAGCTAAAAACATGTTTTAGCGAATATTTTAGTTAATACATCGTGAATACTCAATTTACAAACATACGTAGTTTGTAATACTTTCCCACATGAATATTTCTGATACATGAAGGCCATTCGAAACGTGTCATAATAACGATTTCATAATATTTTAGAGTGAGAGAATATTTTTTATATTTACGGAATACATTGTTGCACATTTTTACTGCATAGGAAGTATATAATTTTTCACTGATATTATTTTTGTAATACCCAAATGTTTTAAAAAAAAGAAAACTTTATGAAGAAATACAAATTTAGTAAAATAAAGTCAATATATTAAGTTACACTATACACATAATGTAACTTAATGTGTAATTTTTGTTTTTAAGCAAATTCATCTTTTTCATTTTGTTTTCAAAAACAGTAAACTTTGTTTCTCGATGGCAAGACTTGTGGTCATTGGTTATGGGAACATTTAAAGTCAGGGGGATGTCTCGTGATATATGATGTAACTACGATACGTTTCATTGCCACTTGATATTAATGCAAACACTAAGTACAAATACGAAATCCTGGTGCAATGGTTTTATTCCCTTGGACGTAAACTAAAATATCTAAATGTTTATGTAATTACTGTAATATATACTCTTACATAATAAGTAAATGTCTGTTCTAATAAAATGTTTTATTTTACATTTATGGAACCAAGGTACTCAGCGTACACCTACACCTATACATGCCCACACAACACGCGCCCACTCACACATGCACACAACAGACGCGCGCGCGCGCACACACACACACACTGTAACGGAAAAAATTGGTTCCGTAACAATTAAATAGAAATTGAAAAATCTTAAATTTCATTGAATAAGTTTATCTAGTTTTGCTAAGCCATGAAACTCAATTGCTAGTTGAATAAGATTAAAACCGATTGTAATGTACACAAATGATGACTTTGCGAGGGCTTTGTGTGCTAAAACCAGAATCAAGTTCCAACAGAATATTAAATAAGCACGCTTAAAATCAAAACTGTGCATGAAAATCAAGTAGTGGGGGTAAGCAGCTAGTGAATTGGTTGCAGGTTTAGAAAGGAGGACTCTCGTTTGAGCATTCGACCGAGAAGGTCACTGTTTAAATTAAATTGCAGAGAAAGTCATAATGGACTTTTAAATTTCATTGATCTGGCCGCGGAGTGCGCGATTTGGCCGTAAAATGTCTAACAATAACGACTAGCGCAAGCTAGCTATCGATCATGATAAAATCCCGGTTAGAATTCTTTTCTTGAAGAAGATGACGTCGCCTTGTGCCGCTGCCTGGAAGGAAAATCCTTCAGACGAGAACAACTGCCAGTCTGAAAGGAAGGATCTGGCCACCCAGGACATACAAGGGGGATCCAGGAAAGTGCGAGTCGGGCAAGTCATAATTTCTGTACAATTTTAAATATTATAAACCAGATTATTTGGAAAAATTTCTAAAGTCAAAAACGACAAATTAAAGGTTTAAATAACTAAGTAATGGCTTTATTTCTTGAAAAATAAATTAAAATATGAAGCTTATTAAATATATATAAAAGATTTATGTGAAATTTTAAATGATTGATAAATGTTAAAGTAATAACTGTTATAATTTGGAAAGATAAACTTATAAAAGCACAATCATTAAGATGTTTAGAAATTGATATGTTTTATTAATTAACGTAAAATCATGTATAACTTGTTTGATAATTTATAAAGGATTGTTGTGAATCCAAACTCAGTTTATCAGAAATTTAAGGTAAATTGTATATGTCCAAAAAAAAAAAAAATTGGTAAACAATTCTTAAGTGTTAACAAGTAGTGTTAATAACAATTTTATTCTCTAGTAATTTCATATATAAATAAATAAATGTCAAGTAACTGCTGGTGCAAAGTCAGCCCATAAATTAAATGAGTGCAGCAATTTGATATAGGATCTGTCAACCTCCCTGCAATCAATGAAAATATGTATTTGGGTAGTAAGAGACAATTTAATTTATGTTCTAATATGTATAAACGTCATGAAATTATGTTGTTAAAAGAATATGATCCTTTTATTTAACAATTATTATTTTTCACGCGATTAAATTCAAAAGTAAAACTAGATGTCAAGATATTATTTTGATTTAAAGAATATGTTCATTTGTTTAAATTTCGTTATTTCAATGTTTATTAAATTCAAATATAAAACCAAATATCAAGATATTATTGTAGTTAAAGAATATGATCATTTGATTAAATTTCGTTATTGTAATATTATTAAATTCATATTTCAAGCAAAGGTTAGTGAAAAATTTTATTAAATAATCCTGTGTGCTAAGTAATAAATGTAATATTTCCCAGCTAGAAAATTTATCTAATAAAACCATTGAAAGCTTTAAATGCCATACCAACAAGCCTAATAGGGTCATTTTTCCAAGTCCAGGGGTTGATACCCACTGGCAGATCTTATCGTATCTAGCACAGGGCCTCAGTAAAGAGGATATGGTAGGATGTTATCTGACACGGACTTCACGAGAGCAGGAACATGGAGCAAACAGGTCTACAAAGCATGGTAAGGTATTAATTTGTGTGATAAATTTCTGTGTTTTTCAGCTACCCAATGTTACACCGTTTGACACATCACTGACCTTACCATGACCTTTCAATCTTAGTAGACAGAATCCACAGGGTGGGTTTTTTAATTACGATTTAAATTCATGTTCTTGTAATTGCGAGTTGGGCAAACGTCGACAGGCTTGTGGCCGGTCGAGTTTGCTAGGGTCGGGAGTGAGTGTGCTGGGTGAAGGTCCGTTGCAGATATGGCGCCCGCACTTGGGGCTCGAATAAGGAAGGCACGATTAGGCAAAATAATTATTAAATTTTAAATTAATTTAACCCAGCTAAAGAATTTTAGTGGGTAATTAATTATAATAAAAAAAAAAAAAAAAAAAAAAAAAAAAAAAAAAAAAAAAAAAAAAAAAAAAACGAGAATAGGCAGGGAGTAAAGCCATTAAATAAAAAATAATTAAATAAAAATTAAATTAAAAAGAAATAAATAAAATCAAGAAATCTAACTAGGTACGAGAGTACAACACCTTAGGCATTATCTACGACCCGCACCGAACGGCCAAACCAAATATAAAATAAATTTATAAAATTAGAAATCACATATAAAAATAAATATCTAGTCGCATCTATAAATTTAGTTAAACAAACTTTAAATTTAAACAAAATGGCAAAAGCCGAACCGAAATCCGACATGGATAAGCTTTTAGCCTATATGAAAGCTGAAAATGCGACTAGGGACAAGCGCGAGGAAGAGAGGCGCGTAAAAGATAAGGAAGAAAGGGAATTAGAAAATGCGGCTAGGGACAAGCGCGAGGAAGAGAGGCGCGTAAAAGATAAGGAAGAAAGGGAATTAGAAAATGCGGCTAGGGACAAGCGCGAGGAAGAGAGGCGCGTAAAAGATAAGGAAGAAAGGGAACTAGAAAACGCGGCTAGGGACAAGCGCGAAGAAGAAAGACGGCTAAAAGAAAGGGAATTAGATAAAGCGGTAAGAGAGGCCGAAAGGGAGGAGGACAAGAAACAACGTCGACAAGAGTTAGAGTTAGCCGAAAAAAGGTGGGAGTTAGAGAAATTAGAACGCCAAAAGATCCTAGAAGCGTTTCACGATGAAATGAGCAAATATAGGGCGGATTCGGAAAGTCGAACGAGCAACCTAGAAGGGAAAATGACCGAACAGGCCACCGTGATCGAAAAAATAAAAAACGATGTAGAGGTTCAAACAACGCAGTTAAGCGAGAAAGTAAATAAAGTAAGGGAGGACGTAAAGTCTGTAAACCAACAGGTGAAAAAATTAGAAAATAGGCTTACTAGTTCAGGGACGGCAGGGCCAATAACACAAATATGTTTACCTACAGTGTCAAACAAATTGAACGAGACATCCTATAGGAAAATAGAGTTCTGGGGTACATCGCGGGAAGACCCGATAGAGTTTCTCTGTGAAATGGAGTCGTTATTTTCTGAAATCGATAATACGATGGAGGAAATTACAAAGCTCAAGATCATAGAACGATATATACAGGGTTCAGCCGACAGTTGGTGGAGAGCTATAAAGAAGGGGTCTGAGACATACCAGGATTTCCGCAAGGAATTCACTCAGCACTTCTGGAGCTTCCACCAACAGGAAAGGATTCGGAGGAAATTAAGTCAGGGCAAATATAGTAATAACGGACCTTCCAACATGGCGGAATATTTCGTCATGATGGTAAACAAGGCGAAGAACTTAGATCCAGTAATTCCCGAAAAGCAATTAATCTTCATGATCATGAAGCATTTCGGGACCAACGTTCAATTAGCTAGTGTGGGCAACCCCACGCAGAACATTAAACAAGCTATTGCGTTTCTAATCCAACTCGACAACGTGACGGAGAACGACCGCGCTAACGGAAATGCAAACCGGGCACCACCGCGCTTCGTCACTTCTAACCACCAAAGACCCGACCATAACCCAAGATCCTATGGTGAACACCAAAAAACAACCCTACCGAAGTATCCTAAGAAACCCAATCCGCCACGTTCTATCCCCGGACCTAGTGACACACAGCAAAAAAACTAGAAACGAGGATCTCTAGCAACAAGGGGCATTGTCCGTTAGCGCGGCTAGGGATCCGAGGAAAGAGATCGCCGGAACGCAATAGCCCGAAAAGCAAAAATCGTCAAGTTTACCATCGTGACGAGATAGTGAGCCTGAACGGTTTAGCCTTATTTATGCGGGACGAATTGTTAGAGGAACCCGATAGTTACATAAATAGAATTGAGCAAGTAGAGCAATGCCCATTGATTAGCTGCAAGATAAATGGTATGGAGATATTCGCAGAAGTGGACACTGGTGCACAAATGTCCGTGATTAATGCGAGCAAATACCTGGCCTTGAAACAGCAAGGAAACATGTTTTACGAACTACCAGTAGCTAACATGGGGGTTCTAACAGCAATCGGCTCGAAATGCAGACGGGTTAAGTTACAAACTTTCTTACCTCTAACTCTTCAGGGTCACACAAAGGAATTTGTATTCCTAATAGTGGAAAACTTACGAGTTGACCTCATATTGGGGATGAATACTTTGTGTGAGCTTAAGACCCGCATAAATCTGGAGAAATCGTTTATCTCCTATGAGCTGGACGGGGAAATGCTCTGGCAGGATTTCGAAAAAACGGGAAAAGACGGAAAAATATGTTTACCCAATAAAAATAATAAACAAAGGCTAGAAGCCAACAGGGAAATAGAAAATATAAATCAAATAAACAATGTAAATGAAAAGAATGTAGGCGTAAGAATGAAAAGTGATAAAATGAATGTAAAACAAAGTAAACAAGACAACCCAATTAACCAAGGCAAAATACTATCTTACCAGCCGGAAGTGGAGGGGTTGATTGCCAACGGCGAGAATATGGGGCCGTTAGCCGTTGTACATCGAGAACAAAGGGATCTCGATATACAACGTACTCTGTCACAGACAGGAGAAAAAAACCAAAATTTAAAATGTAAACAAAACAAAAATGTAAAGAATCCGAAACTAGGACCAAAAATAAAAGTTAATGCAAATATATCAGTAGGCGGTAATCCCCGAAATAGCAGGGAGCGAGAGAAGTTAGAAAATAAAAGAATGAATGTAGGATGTAATAAAACGAGCAACCCAAATCCATTAAAAAATGGTGAAACTAAAATAAATCAGGGTATAAACCCAACAAATATAAATAAAGGGAAATTAAGGAAAGAGATTAAGGGAAGAAACGGGATCAAAGAATCCACAAATAAAGGCCATGAGCCACAAATAAAAAAATTAAGTAACTTGCAGGATAGACCTGAAGTCACAACAAAGAAAAAAGCTAATTATAATAAATTAGCCAACTGCTCATTTTATACACAGTCTAATAACATAAATTCGTCAACTAACGAATCGCTAAAATCAAAGCCCACTGATCGCGGCAAAATTGGAAAAACCTTAAATAAAGAAAAGGAAATAAATTACAAGGGACGGTCCGAATGGAAGAGGTTCCGTAAAAAACGGGAAAAAAATTAATACCGATAAGCAATGTGTAAAAATAAGTAAAATTGACCTACAACATGTCCAAGATAAAAATAGTATATTAAGTGAAAATCAACAGGCAAAATTAAATGATTTATTAAATGAATTTAAAGATATATTTAGTGACAAGCCAGGCAGGGCGACTAAATACAAACATGCGTTAAAAATTCAAGAGGATAGCACGTTCATAAATAGGAACTATCCCATCCCTATGAAATTTCGAAAACATAATTACAAATAAATATAGGGGAATTTACGATGTAAGGGACATCAAAAAATTTCATCAATAATTATAAATATGTAAAAAGATTAATTAGGCTACGAAGTATTTAAATGTACAATTATGAAAGGTTTTTAAAAAATTTAAAGTGACAAAAATAAACGTAATGTAATAATCTGGATGGATTAGGTAACTTCTAATAACTTTAGAAATGGAATTTGAATAGGCTGCGATAAGTTAAGTAGTTGCGGATTCAACAACAAATAAGATAAGCAATCAGCTGCTTGGACGGACATGGGGCGATGGCCTAGAGTAAATCAAGCTAAATAAAACTTGTAGGATATTGCGTAGCATTGCACAGATAAAGTCGAAAACAGCAAAATGAAATGCGGTAGCTGACCTGCTCAAAAGAGAGGGGATGCCCAAAGTCCAACTAGCGGACGTTGCTAAGCGCGTTCAAGGCTACTGGCTGTCAGAATCAGCTGCAGTTGTCAACAGCGCGACAGTCGCGTAATTCAAACATATAAATTGTCCAGATAACAGATTAAGTATAAACTGTAGGTGAAATTGAAATGAATCCATGTTAGTTCTATGTAACTTATAAAATTAAGTATGTAAATGTTAAAATATGAGTACAAGGTATAAAAAAAATTTATGGATCAAGAAATAAAGCATTGTTTATGGGTATTAAGTTCAAATAAATTGTATGATATGGAAATAATGGCTTGCATCGTGAGTGCAAGGAGACAAAGTTTCAATGTGTTGAAAGTGTAAGATACTAATAATATATGTGTTATGTGAGTTTCAGGGAGAAGGACGCCTGAGGACATGAAGCCAATATATAATAGTGTTAAATAGTAGTAAGTAGTATTAAGCTCAATTTGGGAAAATGATCCCAAATTTCATTTAATAGCAGGGAGGTTGTAACGGAAAAAATTGGTTCCGTAACAATTAAATAGAAATTGAAAAATCTTAAATTTCATTGAATAAGTTTATCTAGTTTTGCTAAGCCATGAAACTCAATTGCTAGTTGAATAAGATTAAAACCGATTGTAATGTACACAAATGATGACTTTGCGAGGGCTTTGTGTGCTAAAACCAGAATCAAGTTCCAACAGAATATTAAATAAGCACGCTTAAAATCAAAACTGTGCATGAAAATCAAGTAGTGGGGGTAAGCAGCTAGTGAATTGGTTGCAGGTTTAGAAAGGAGGACTCTCGTTTGAGCATTCGACCGAGAAGGTCACTGTTTAAATTAAATTGCAGAGAAAGTCATAATGGACTTTTAAATTTCATTGATCTGGCCGCGGAGTGCGCGATTTGGCCGTAAAATGTCTAACAATAACGACTAGCGCAAGCTAGCTATCGATCATGATAAAATCCCGGTTAGAATTCTTTTCTTGAAGAAGATGACGTCGCCTTGTGCCGCTGCCTGGAAGGAAAATCCTTCAGACGAGAACAACTGCCAGTCTGAAAGGAAGGATCTGGCCACCCAGGACATACAAGGGGGATCCAGGAAAGTGCGAGTCGGGCAAGTCATAATTTCTGTACAATTTTAAATATTATAAACCAGATTATTTGGAAAAATTTCTAAAGTCAAAAACGACAAATTAAAGGTTTAAATAACTAAGTAATGGCTTTATTTCTTGAAAAATAAATTAAAATATGAAGCTTATTAAATATATATAAAAGATTTATGTGAAATTTTAAATGATTGATAAATGTTAAAGTAATAACTGTTATAATTTGGAAAGATAAACTTATAAAAGCACAATCATTAAGATGTTTAGAAATTGATATGTTTTATTAATTAACGTAAAATCATGTATAACTTGTTTGATAATTTATAAAGGATTGTTGTGAATCCAAACTCAGTTTATCAGAAATTTAAGGTAAATTGTATATGTCCAAAAAAAAAAAAAATTGGTAAACAATTCTTAAGTGTTAACAAGTAGTGTTAATAACAATTTTATTCTCTAGTAATTTCATATATAAATAAATAAATGTCAAGTAACTGCTGGTGCAAAGTCAGCCCATAAATTAAATGAGTGCAGCAATTTGATATAGGATCTGTCAACCTCCCTGCAATCAATGAAAATATGTATTTGGGTAGTAAGAGACAATTTAATTTATGTTCTAATATGTATAAACGTCATGAAATTATGTTGTTAAAAGAATATGATCCTTTTATTTAACAATTATTATTTTTCACGCGATTAAATTCAAAAGTAAAACTAGATGTCAAGATATTATTTTGATTTAAAGAATATGTTCATTTGTTTAAATTTCGTTATTTCAATGTTTATTAAATTCAAATATAAAACCAAATATCAAGATATTATTGTAGTTAAAGAATATGATCATTTGATTAAATTTCGTTATTGTAATATTATTAAATTCATATTTCAAGCAAAGGTTAGTGAAAAATTTTATTAAATAATCCTGTGTGCTAAGTAATAAATGTAATATTTCCCAGCTAGAAAATTTATCTAATAAAACCATTGAAAGCTTTAAATGCCATACCAACAAGCCTAATAGGGTCATTTATATTAATAAATTACATATAATAAATGATAATAGTGCACCTTATAATAATCGAGGAACCCACCCAAAGAATTAAATTTAACAACCAAATCAGTTTGAGCTAGGCCAACACTAGCTGGTTTTATTTCCAAGTCCAGGGGTTGATACCCACTGGCAGATCTTATCGTATCTAGCACAGGGCCTCAGTAAAGAGGATATGGTAGGATGTTATCTGACACGGACTTCACGAGAGCAGGAACATGGAGCAAACAGGTCTACAAAGCATGGTAAGGTATTAATTTGTGTGATAAATTTCTGTGTTTTTCAGCTACCCAATGTTACACCGTTTGACACATCACTGAACTTACCATGACCTTTCAATCTTAGTAGACAGAATCCACAGGGTGGGTTTTTTAATTACGATTTAAATTCATGTTCTTGTAATTGCGAGTTGGGCAAACGTCGACAGGCTTGTGGCCGGTCGAGTTTGCTAGGGTCGGGAGTGAGTGAGCTGGGTGAAGGTCCGTTGCAACACACACACACAAACACACACACACACACACACACACACATACACACACACACACACACACGCACACACACACAAACACACACAAACACACACCCACACAGTCAAGCTTATGTAAAGTAGAAAACGAAAATTTTACTTTTTGTAATAAATAGAAAATTAAAAGCCTGTACTTTACAACAACAAGCTGGTAAAAGCATATTGAATTTAATGACTGCTCAAAGTAAGTATTTTCATTATTTGCTATTCGTGGGAGTGAACATTTTTATTTAATAATAAATTAATACATAACGATAATTAGTCCCCGTCTCAGGAGTCAACTATAAAACGCCACCCGCTTTGTTATGTTATGTTACGGAATTAATTATGTTAAAAATAACAATTTAATATACTATGCAATGTTTTTTATTGCTATTTTGATTACCTGTCCACCTGCTATATTAATAGTTAATAAGTATTTAATCTTACGTCTAACGTTATTTTAATCAACACCATAAAATTTAATTTATTTATAAGTGTGAAGTTACTGTTGTATGCCTTGAGGTATATAATTAGTTCTTATGGCCGTGTCCCCAACCCTCTTCGTCTGCGTTAAGAATTTAATTTGACTCAAATAAATGTTTTACAATTACTAAATTTGTACTCTAGTATAGTTTGAGTAAGCTTGGTCGATCCTCAACGTTCTCTTGTACTGGCTCCAGATTGCCTCATAAAGTAGATTCACACGCTACTTATATATTATCAGTATATTTGAAGATACGTCCTCTTTTCATGATATTATTATTAGTTAATGAGTAACGGCATTTTATTTTATTTAACCTTATTACTATTTGTTTTGACTAGCAGGAAATTGAAATGGTATAAGTTATATTGACAACTGAGTTACAAAACTTCGAGTAAAACAAAATTGTGTATTTTTAACAATATGTATACATTTTTATCTAAAACGTGACACTGTATCATTTTAGATCAAAACCTCATTGAATATTAAACCTACTATGGTTGTATACTGTATAGTCGGGTCAGTTTGTCTTCAGCTCAAGTTCATACCAAAGTAAAATAATTATTAAAGTTGGTTCAGCGTGAGACAGCCAAGCCTTAAAGCGTTTAGTACAAATATTTTTCTAATCATTTCAAGGGAATGAAAGACTAGTTCTTACATAACAATTAACCTTTAAAAATTTAATTAATTTTTTTCATTTGCTTTAGGTAAATTTCACTTATACAACTAATCTTTGAGCCTAGCTTTGAGGTTAAGTTAAAACCAATAAAAGACATAAACAAAACTCACAAATTAATCATTTATTGACTCATACGAGTTTCAATGACAAAGTTATCATCATCATCAGTGAGTATTGCTACTACAAACTCTAACTGAGAACTAAGGTGAAAGTTAGGTTCACTTCTATATTTATACAGTGGTTGTTGCCACGCCCATCTGTCAAAACAATAGTTATTAACAATGTTTCAAAAATGACACATCAAATAGAACTTTTTATACCTAATTCATTAACTACAATAAAATAGTAACCATACAGATAACTACATGTAAGCAAAATAGATAGTTAATATTTCATAATAATTAGTATTTAAAGATTTTAAATAAAATGTTACAATCAAATTGTCTTGTATCACAATAATTGCAGTAATATTGAATTTTGAATAGGGCCTGACTCATTATTTATAATATAATTTTTATTCCTATTAATATACAGGCATATAAATATAACAACAGAAAAAATCTGCAAAAGATTGTTTAGAGGAAATGCACGAATTTAAAGTAGACGATGTAACCCTGTTAAAAAACGTTATTAAATGTAGTGAATCAGGATGCGTGGGAAACTTTGTATATTAATCGGGAAAAAAATAAAATTGTAAATAATGAGTGAGGCTCTATTCAAAATTTACAACATTAGTAATGTATATTAATATAATGTAATTAATGTAATTTTTGTGACACAAATAAATTTGATTGCACATTTTGGTTAAATATTGAAATAATAATAGTACTGAAATGTCAATTATCTGTTGTATGTATATGTAATTATGTGTATAGTTAAGAATTTTATTGTAATTAAGGAGTTAGACATAACAAGTTCTCTTTGAAGTGTCATCTTTATAGTAATGTTAATAACTGTTGTTTTGACAGGCGGGTGTGGCAACGCCCACAGTATAAATATGGAAGTGTAACCTTAATTTCACTTTAGTTGGAAGTTAGAGTTTGTAGTAGCAACACTCACTGTTAATGATGATGACTTTGTCATTGAAACGCGTATGATTTAGTAAATGAATAATTAGTGAATTTTGTGTATTTCTTTTATTTGTTTTAAATTTTACTTGTTTATCGAATCTTTTATAATGTTTACAATCATTTATTAACGTTGTTGATTTTATTTATCACCAATTTGAACGTTCTGAGGCGTCAAGATACCGTTAAATTCACTTCGGAAATTTCCAATAAATTTTCGAATTTCTGTACTTAGAAACTAAAAATATTAAATTAAGTTAGTAGGGTAAGTCTTAAATATGTCTTAAATAAATAAAAGGAAGAAATAGAAAATACAGATTGCGTTGAATAATTAATTCCGTTTGAACTGAGTTAGACTTTAAAGAAAATCTCATAAATAAATAGTATCTGAAATTTTTTTTAATATTTAATAATACCTTAGAACAACTGTGTTTTAAGGACAAATAATTAAGGACAAAAACGTTTTATTCATGTCCTGATGCACATTCCGATTGAAAACCAATCATATTCTCGGGGTTAGTCATTTAGTATATTCCTCTGAAGATAATTGCTTTGCCATAAAAACGTACATCAGGACATACGGTAAACAAATTTTTTTGTTGTTTTAGAGGATTTAATCATTTACAATTATATATTTATTTCATATATTTATATATATAAAATAACTTCTTCAATTAGATGAAAATATTCTGATAACTTATTAGCTTTTAGAATTGAGTAGTCTCCAATACACTATATTTCAATAATTGTTTATTATTTTACTGAAACAGCATTTTTACTGAAACGCGTAAAATAGCTTAAATGATTTAAAACTTTGATATTAAAGTTAACAACTTTGTTTCTCGGCTCGAAGGGCTGAGAAGAGATACTGTATTTGTATTCAAGATGTGCAAGTAATCCAAGTGGAGAATATATTCCAGAAATTACTTCCAACCTATCTAACGGTTCAACCATATACCTTGCTCAAATGTGCTACATATCCGGAACAGTTTTGTACTGAAACTAGGCCCGCATTATGATCCGCATAAATTATAACTTTTAACTTCATCTAACCTACAAAAGGAATGATTCTGACCACATTCTTTTTTAGTAACAAAAGTTATTCTAATCAAAATGAGTAGTTTTTGAAGATTACCTTAAAGTAAACAATATCCTATTCGACGTTAACGAAACCCGTTAAACATGAAGTCAAGCAACTCAACATGATTAAGTTAGGGATGCATTGATTTTCGATAGTTAATGTTGGCAACAATGTAAATCGTTAGTTATGTCAAATTTGCTTTGGACGACGATATTGAAGTAGCTTCGTAACAACATTATCAGTAAGAATGGGTAGATCTCTCAATTTATTCGAAATATCACCAGGTGTAGTGTGATATAACCGATCAATTTTAAATTGTCAGACGGTCCTGCTTGAACCTTAGATCTTAAATAGTAAACGAATCCAAAATAAAGTTAATAATTATTATTTTAAAAGATAGTTTTCGAAGAAATGAAAATGATGGACTGTATTCCACATAGAAATGCGCGAAAAATAATAAGGTTTTCCTCGTTTCACGGTTTTTTGATTTTCCAAACAAAATATGACTCTAATGGGCTTTTCCATTATTGATAGAACAGCAACTCCTTTTCGTACCTTTCTTTGACAATGCAGAGGAAATGTTAGAAATATTCACAGTAACGTTACCGATTTACTTTGCTAATACTTTATTTAATATAAAAGAATCTCCTTAATTCAGAGAAGAATCGTCAGATTAGAAAAAAAATCTACTCAAGTCTAAATTAAAAT
Organism: Prosapia bicincta; assembly: GCA_036971475.1. Classification (NCBI taxonomy): domain Eukaryota; kingdom Metazoa; phylum Arthropoda; class Insecta; order Hemiptera; family Cercopidae; genus Prosapia; species Prosapia bicincta. The sequence goes on along the minus strand of JBAIZL010000001.1, from coordinate 18,897,933 downwards.
AATATCTTATGGATTGGTGAAGAAATAGAAAGCAGTAAAAACGACCAATTTTCCTAAGTAAACCAAGTCCATAGTGTTTATGGTGTGTTAAACGAAGTAAAACTTCCTACGCTTATCTACACTCACACGTAGCTGCGACAAGTGAAGTTAATCTCACAACACGACATATTATGCTCGAATTCACAAAACATAATGCCTTTACCAACTGGAATTGAGGTTTACTTAGCATTGCAATGAATAAAGTATATCAGAAATAAGTGTACCTATTGTAAATTAAACGCTCATATTTTGTTTAATGTTACTCGAGATTTGGTATTAAAAATCATCCCCTCTGTTTTTTTATTTTCAAATTTACAAATTATATTTTTAAGACTTTAACTAAAATATTGCCATATTTCCCTAATATTTGAGACTGGGAACGAATATATATATATATATATATATATATATATATATATATATATATATATATATATATATATAATAAATTAAAATATTTCAAAAACAAGAATACTTTTAATGAATATATTTATTCAAAGCTTTTCGCCGATAAAATAGTACCAGCATCTTCAGGAAAATAATTATCTAATCTATAATATGTATATAGGAATATATATATATATATATATATATATATATATATATATATATATATATATATACATATACATATATTTATTGGCATGGAACAATAAAAGCGTGTACCAAAGAATCGGGTGATTCCTTAAAAATATAACAAAATCCCATGATATTTTGTAACCTTACTGGAATTATATTATTGTGTTTAGTTCTTATTTTATTTAGGCGTTAATATTTTTTAAATCCCTATTATTGATGGTTTAGTGGAGCACCGTTCAGTTAATTTTACCCTTTATTAATTTGTACTTACAACCGTCTATGAAATCACTCCATTAACATAATCAGAACCGTTTTCCAGTAAACCTGTTTACGTCTGGTTTAAATATCCCTCATATCGAAGACTATTAACAATATCAGGGTGAATGATGTCAATATCTCTTTAGAAAGAGATATTGAGCAGCCAAATAGTCACAGCAAAGGTAACACGTAGAAAAATTATAGTCCTCTAATTAGGTTAAAATTTCAGAGCTACTAGAAATTCTCTTATACATTATAAATAATCTAATAGATTTTTGAATAAGGCTAAATTAAAATGTGTAGTAATTTATTATTGATCCGGACATTAAATACGACAGAATTATAGTAATACAAGTAAATTAATAGTACATTATCAAAAGACTAACATTCTAAAATTGTGAACGTATAACGTTTTCTAGCTATTAGCCTAATTAAAGATAATTGTAAATATAATATAATATATAAGTAATATAATCAGCAACTGATGTCAGACTGGCTGTCTACTTCTAACAATTTTGATCTTCTCGAAATTTCATTTCGGTTCTATAGAGAATGATTTTAAAGCTTCTTTGAATCGAATAAAATCTTGCTTGGTGATATTTCTCCCCTAAATCAACATCACGAAAAATTATGGTAGTGGTTCCTCCACAGCCAATGTGGCTCATTCCCCATTTTCTTAAGATGCCTGAGAGGGATAAAAAGCTGCTTGGCCTTCCACCTCCACTAGTCGTTGAACACCCCTCGTGGGCTTACAGTGTCTCTTGCTATATCTTGTGAATTGTACAATAAAGCCTATCTTCACGTTATCCGTGCATTATTGCTTATGGTTTTAGGGAAATATCATACCTACAGATTTTGTAACTGATTTAATTTGAATCATAGAAGAGGCTTTTCTTTAGTAGTATACAACTTGCCCTAAAACCATTCTTATTTTGTATAAAAAATTCATAATTTATAAAGTAAATTAACAAAAATAAATCCAAAATAGTGATGTTAATAAAATATTACATGACATGGCGTCAAAATTAAATTCTACAAATGTAAAGAAATTACTGCGAAAAGTAATATCTGTAACAGAAACAAAAGTAAATAGGAGAGAGAACGTGATTAAATTTGCTAATATGTCACGTGACTGAAGATTTTATAACCTAGAAAGTTACTGAAAGTACTGGTTGGTTATGTTGGGCCCTTATAATACGCCAGATGTCAGGAATACTAATTGTCGCAATAGGGCCTACAATAAGTTGTAAGTCATCAAATGATGGGCTCATACCTACAGGAAAATTAGTTAAAGCCCACTGAGCAATGCCTGTTACTTGTAGTATTACTTTTATTATAGCCGATGGATGAAAAAAACGTTTTCGAGGAAGTCTAAACTCTTACAGAAATGTACAAGTGATATGCATGCTATGGTTTTGCTATGGTTTTAAATCATTCTAATTATTCTACAATTGATTATAAAATTGTAAATTATAAAATAAAGAAACGCATCCTTCAATTATTAGATATAAAAAAATATTACAGAAATGATTTTGAGATTAAGTGAAATAATTATTGAAAAAAATCATGTCTAAATTTATTAGAAAGTACCATTACGAACATGCAATCAAGTGAACCTGGAGCTGCATTTGTCACAATCAGGAGATAAACACAAGACGTGAAATAGTAACGACAGGCTATGCCAGCTGGTCACTCAATCTTCGTAACTACCCGCAGTTAGCCTTCTGTAACAGACGCGACCGTCATGTCATGATAGTTTTATCATTATAGAACTTGTGTTTTTGTATTGAAATGCCGTCCATTGCCATCTAGAAAGTACTTAGAATATAGAGTTAGTTGTGAGTTTACTGATCAACATTTTATCGAGGAAAAGTTATTTCTATAGATAATATAGCAAAATAATAAATCACATTATTCAAATTTTGTCAATTACTTGACTACTCTCCCACAGTTGTGGCCTAACTAATGTAATTAAGTATTTAGGGAAGAGTTTCCACTCAATAAATACACACACACACACACACACACACACACACACACACACACACATATATATATATATATATATATATATATGTATATATATATATATATATATATATATATATATGTATATATATATATATATATATATATATATATATATATATATATATATATATATGTACTGATACGTATTTCTTCACGGATGGTAAAATATAATGAAAAGTTATTAACTGGAGTACATCCGTTCATGCACCAGTGCATAGAATCGCAGTGCAATGCGTATGGGTTTGAGACCCTAATCCTTTCCTCTGGATCTATCTTCCATTTTTGTGCTATTTTTGAATAGTTTCCTTGATGCCTGTGACATTCCGTATATTTTCGTTTACACTTATTTTGTACTAATTTGGGATAGTTACTATTGTGGTTGGAAGACATAGCCCCTCTGGAAACGGTGCTAGGACCATGGAACTCCTTTTTGTCTAATGAACTTAAGTATGTAATTTATAAAGCGAAAATCTACTTTATTATATTTAGCGATCGTTATAAGTTACATATTTTGTTTACAATAGAAACCGTTCTGGTGATTCCGGCAGAAGAAATTCGATGGAGAATCTAACTGAAAACGTCTTTCATAATAGTTGGGACAAGTGCTATAGCTATGGATTCTGCCTTGGATTTAAACCTTTCGTTCAGATTTGAAAAGTTTGGTAACATATTTAATTGGTATACTACTCGTATATTTTATTTTATGATACGCCTATTATAAATATTTACGAAACAGTTTTTCCACTAGACGCTTTACAATTAAATAATGAATGACTAATAATTATAAAGTAGTAGACAGGTTAAATACATAAGAATAATTTTAACGTTCTTCATATATAAGTACAATTTTGTGCATTTGTAGAATGTACTCATTAAGGTACGAAATTGAAGAGAAGAAAAGGGTTTTTTCAAGACTGTTCACCGGTCCATGAGGCCTAATGATCACTACATGGAGAGGGAAGGGGGAGATACACTGAGCATAATTACAGACATATTCCTTTAGCGTAAAAAGGCAGTAGTAAATTAAAATTTTAGTTTTTATTTTATAAAATGTTTTGTTCTTGTTCCTTATTTGTAATTACTATTTTCAAAGAACTACGCTGGAACCAGAAAATATTCATATTTTACAATTTATAATTTGAGTTTTTATTACAAGTAGGAACCCTGAATTTACAATAAGAAAATATGTGTTTTTGCACAATAAGTGCATTATATTGTTTTCAAAACGATCAACTGGAAAAATCAACAACTTACAAGTTGAACTTGAATTGAAGTTAAACCTTTGATATCTTCCATTTCTTCAAACTTCCAGAAATTCTCATTTAATACATCATATTACCACGTGATTCAACTACAGTTTACCTATATCTTGGTAATGAAATATTTAGTGATGGTACAGACAAATACGTAAACATCCTCTATAAATTGACCCTGAATACAATATATCCACATATATTAAGTTACAATGTAGACGTGGCATTGTATATTGCAAGTACAGGCAATTAACCTATGGAATAAACGTAAATGTGTAACTGTAAAACTATCGTGAAGCTATGAATCACTTTCACTCTTCTGTCTCATTTTTTTTCCTCTCCAGGATCAACCCCTTTACAAGAACTGTTCAGGTGTTTACTGATCTGATTGCAAACTAACACACGTTAAGTGTACTCACTAATAATGTGTGTAATTCTCCTTGAGATGGAGTTACAAACACGCAGGTTCACTGGAATGCGGAAGAGGGGGATGGATGAAGCAAGAGATGGGAGAGGTGGCTGGATGGTGCAAGAGATAGGAGAGGTGGTTGAATGGTGCAAGAAATGGGAGCAGTGGATGGATGGTGGAAGAGACGGGGAGGTGGATGGGTGATGCAAGAGATTTGTAAGGTGGCTGGATGGTGTAAGAGATGGGAGAGGTTGATGGATGGTGCATGAGATGGGAGAGGTGGATGGATGATGCAAGAGAAGGAGAGATGGATGGATGGTGCAAGAGATAGGAGAGGTAGATGGAAGGTGCAAGAGATGAAGAGGAGGCTAGATGGAGCAAAAGATGATAGAGGTGGCTGGATGGTGTAAGAGATGGGAGAGGTGGCTGGATGGTGCAAGAGATAGGATAGGTGGATGAGTGGTGCATGAGATGGGAGAGGTGGCTGGATGCTGCAAGAGATAGGATAGGTGGATGGATGGTGCAAGAGATGGGAGAGGTGGATAGATGGTGCTAGAGATGGGAGAGGATATTGGATGGTGCAACAGATGGGAGAGGATATTGGATAATGCAACAGATGGGAGAGGTGAATGAATGGTGAAGGAAACGGGATAGGTGGCTGTATGGTGCAAGAGACGCAAGAGGTGGATGGATGGTGCAAGAGATGGAAGAGGTGGCTGGATGGTGCAAGAAATGGGAGAGGTGGCTGGATGGTGGTAGAGACGGGAGCTGTGACGAGATGGTGCAAGAGACGGGAGAATGTTAGGTTAGGTTACAGTGAAGAAACATAGAGACAAATTGTTATGTAAGTGGTGATGTAAAACTAAACGTAATAACATTATGTACACTGATTAAAATATGATTTTTAGAGGAAAGGAATATGACAGCTTGAAAACATATAACACTAAACACCGATAAATATATTTTAAAAAATCGCCTTTTACTTTCGTAAATATTAATATATCAAATTAATGATATTATAACATAAGTAATTACCAAAACATCTATTATAATTAACCGTATTAGCCTAAACAAGTGAGAAAATAATTTTTTCTTTTATAATACACAAAAAAAAATAGAAAACATTTGATATCTCAATAGGGAATTATAAAAGAGATATTAATGAACAACTATAAAGACCAAGAGAAATCACTAATTGCAAAAATGAATTTTTTGAAACAATGTTTTGGACTAACTAAATAAATAGAACCAAAACAGACCTTAAATTACATTGTTCTAACAATAACAAGTGGTTACAGATGAGAATTTTTACCGGTTATTTAAGTACACATATATTTGAATATCATCATAATTTTTTTCATGAGAAATAAATTAAGATTTACTTAAGAGAGACGAAATTATCTCAGGTCATAGGATACTCAAGGAAAATAATGTGGGAAGCTGGAAACTTCAACGACCACATGGCTATTCATATTGCTCCACAGGTGTTCAGGGACAGAAATTTTGGCAGCACGGTGCTTCAACAGCTAATGATGCTGTTTATTTATTTTAACTCTAGGTTAGACCTAATCCTATTCACAGTTTCACAAATTTGGTGGCTGACAATGCATCAAGTGCTATCGAGCTTTGAAATAAACTGTCTAGTTCTCTACAAACCAGGTGACTTGGTCACGTTTTGTTGTAGTTTTAATATTATTAAAAAATAAAAATAACTAGGAAATATTTCTAACACTATAAAAACGTAATAACTTTGAAGCTATGATGGTTATAATTCCTTTCACAGTTTTATTCATCATATTTAAATTTTATTCTTATAATAAAGAGAAGCATTCCTTTTATTTGGAGGTTTAATTTAAAACACATGTAAAATGTCTTTATTCGTATTATTTTTAATACTACTTATTTTACGAAAAAATTATATTTCTAAAAATAACTGTTGATAATAAATGGTTTTCTAATCATAACAATTGATAATATTGTTGTAACAGTATGTATTAAAAGGTTTACTAAATAATCTCACTGCCTACTAACTCATTGATAAGACTAGTGTCGATGACGTTGTCCCTTCATCAGTGTTAGCAAATCATTAATAGCCATCAGCGTTCGCTGAGTCTAGTTTGTAATAATAAACTATTATGTAGTGAGATTTGAGCGCATTTTTTTAAATATTTACCGTTGTGGATTGTTCTCCCTACCTAAGCTATAATTAACCTAATAATGTTGTAACTAAATATTTATTAAAACTATTACTGTATATCACCCTTCATCGTCACAACCTCTTGCTTACGTCATCAAAACCCTGAATTGCATCTTCATCGAACTAAGGAATGTATGAACGTCACCTTCTATCTCGTTCCTTTCAAACTTCTGCGAAATATAAGATGACAGATTCACAGACCACACAGATTTACTGAAATTAAATTTCAGTTCGTGTTTTATTGGCTTACAAATGACGGTTCGAGCACTGTGACATCTTCTTTTCCTTTCTATTTACTTTGATTTGTCACAAAATAGTAATTACATACATAAATGCAAAAAATGCGGACTTATAAAATACCCAGCTTCACTCCCACTGGTGCAAGTAGACCTATTAATAATAATAATCATTAGTTTCTTGGCACTAAAATTGTTTAACGTTAAAATAAATCTTCTGTATAATATAAATACCTACAATATGAAAAGTTATTTTAATGTGTTTATAGGTTTCATATTGATAAATGCGGTACCATTTAGGTATTATAACATGATTACTGGTATAATCATGTTATAGCATAGACATGCTGCAGCAATTTTTTAAATCAACATAAAATGGCTGATATTTAGTTCACAGGAAAAAAATCATTTAAGTTATGTTAATCAAATTTTATTTAAAACAACAAGAAATTTGTATATCATCTAATAAAGTGAAGACTTTAACCGTTGTAGCCTAGACAATAATATATATATATACAAGTAAAATTGAATAATTGCAAGACTTATAGAGCCGAAGTTAATACATCAGTTGCCTTAGATAACGTAATATTTGTCCCATTTTTTAAAGGAAGATAATTAATGCAATACAACTTACGCTAAACAGATGCAGAAAAATAAAAACCAGGAGCATTCTTAAAAAAACATACTTTTTTAAAAATAAATACACCTGAAAATGTGACTCACCTTTGTAACTCAATTATCTTTAATTAATTTTTTTTTGTCTCCCTATTTCATTATTTCATCTGTTATAGGTTTTGTTTTTAATTACTCTTGAAACAGATTGTATAGAGGGTGTTTTGTGAAAAGAAAAGGGAAGTTGTAGTAAAGCATAGCGCTCATTTTACTGTGCGTGCAAGTTCTAAGGAAATTAATAATTTATAGCAAGAACTACAGACGTTATTAGTGAAAAAGTCAAAAACGTACTTCAGTATATCCTATATTATACAACTTACAGTTTTTAAAGGTTTTGTCGTTACAAAACGTAATAGTATATGTTGGAGTCAGCTTTGGTAGATTAAACAGCTCCAGTATCGACTTTAATCAGCCTGTGCCTTGTCTATTCGATAGCTCAATCTATGGTGTATCGTCGATAGTTTAAGACCACGTTGTCCCTTGCCGCGCGCGCCTAATCCCCACCCTAACACACAGTTTCCTGCCCCCAGTCTTTTGCTTGCCGTAGACAGACCAGCACGTCCGTTGCGGGTTTAACCTTATTTGTTAACCTCGTAGACGTTAAGTTCGCCCCGCGTATGTCTAAATGTAAGTGTTTCGTATTGTATTTGCTTTATATGCTCGTTAACCGCGAAAGTTTATATTATTTAGTCCAAGTGCCGTGTTCGTATGCGCCTTAACCTCGCCGTTACAAGCCGTCGCTACGGAGTCGCCCGTGCTTATTTAAATACTTATTCAACTGTGAATAACATTAGAATTGAACCCCGTTTATTAAGTTTTACAGCACGAGCCGTCTGCCAGTCAACACTCCACCCAGGGCCCTGCTGCAGAAGTCCAGAAGACATCAAACCTACCGTGCACGTAACCCCTTTGTTCAGCTTAGGGTAAGTGTTAATCAGTTCCAAGTACTTTTAACATAAACTTGTGCCTATTTTTCCGAGACTTAATTAGTGATAAACACTGTTTATTTGTCGATTAGGCATTTTTGCCGCCAGCCTTAATTTTATTCATGTACAATTTCAATCACAATAACGACCGCGACTATCTCTCTCTTTCGTCTTCTTTCTAATATTTTAGCGGAGCTGACGCCTCCATTTTGGTCCCGCCGTGCCGGATTTTTTTGCATTGTAGCGACCTATAAACATTTAAAGTGCAAAGAAGAAGTGTTAAAGTTCTCAGTAACCTCGAACCTTATTCAGTTTTAATAGCGAGGCATTTGCTTTATAAATAAGTTTTATTAGTGATTTATAAGTGTTATTTATTGTGCGAACAATTTCGAAGCGTGTTAAATTTCACAGTAATAAGCTAAGTTGCAAGCATTGCGTAATCCTGTGTAATTTTCCCGCTTCCCTTTCTTTGTCTAAATTCAATACGCAGTAGTGACGTCACAAGCTGTAGCTTGCAGCTGCACATTCCGTTACTATCAGCAGATTTATGGGGCACCTGCGCAGATAAGGAACACTTGACTAAACAAGTTAGGCAAGATAGGCTCAATATAGATCCGTGAAAGCTACACTGTAGATTTATCCTGTTCAATAAGGAAAACTTGCAGCCGTTCTAATCTAATGCTTATGATTTTTAAAACGTTATGTCTTTTATTAACTTTATTATACAGTCCACTTTTCGTAATTAAATGTACCATTGTGTAGTCATTAGGTTTGGTTTAAACATAATTGCAATTTAATTTAAATTTTGTTTTTTGTTAATTTAAATTTTGTCACGATGGTTAATAACAACGCATATTGCCTTGATAAGTTGAAGGCTATATGCAGTGATTTAGAGCAAGTAAACAGTTTGCTCGGTGATAGTGAAATGTCTGAGGGCATAGTGCAGGAAGTCAGGCGCCTTCATGTCGAATTTATCGAAACTTTTGACCGCGCGGAGCAGACTTTTGACAGTCAAGCTTCCGAATTTGTCAAGAATGTCTTTATAGCAAAACGTCAATTTCAGGACACCTATCTGCCCATGATAGTAAAATATCCTAACCTCGTTAAGACGGAGGTTACCTCGACCTCGCCTGTCAAATCAACACCGACTTCACCTAACCTTCCAAGTCTAACTTTGCCAAGCTTTTCGGGCCAGAGCGACGACTGGATAGATTTTGTCACAATGTACGACTCTATGGTACATAACAATGAGACGCTTAGCAATATCCAACGTTTTCAATACTTAAAGTCCGTCTTAAAGGGAGATGCACTGGCCATCGTCACCGGACTTTCCATCTCCGAAGCAAATTACGACATTGCTTACAATGCGTTGCGTAACCGATACGCGAACCCGCGACGTCTCGCAGATCATTACTTTAACATAATTAAAGACTTTCAGCGCATCAATAATGCTTCACCCGCGGAACTAAATCGTTTCTTAACCGCGCACTCTAATGCCGTCTGTGCATTAAGAGCTATACCTCTCGAAGACTTAGCGGATTTCTTATTGTTCTCTATGGCAATTAATAATTTGGATGCCAAGACACGATTAAGTTTTGAAAGCCGACTAGGCACTAACCGCATGCCGACATATAAATTATTGAACGACTTTATAACTGAACAGGCTAGAGCCCTGGAGATGCTTAGCCAACCAGCTGCCGTGGTTGTAGCAAACGCCGGACGTGGTCAAAGACCCCGCGTGTTGGTGTCATCGATGAATAAACCCGGGTTTCAAGGGGCCCTTGAACCGAATAATTACTTGTCTGAACCTAACCTCACTTTGGGTCACAGCCCTAGATTTCAATCAGTAGCGTCAAATGACAATGGCCATCAGAATAAGGACGCCCAAGGTACTATTCAGTCCAAACGTGCTGCGCCAGTCACTATGCAACCGGTTAATCAACCACTACAACCTAACTTGTTGCCTATTATGAGTGCGCCTAGAACGTCAACATTTCGCAATCGCTCGCCACCGCTTAACCTCAATCAGTCTAACATGCCTACCACGCGTGTAGGTAAATGCTACTACTGCGGAGAAAGTCACTGCATCATTAATTGTCAACGATTTATTTCTCTTACAATAGCGGAACGCATTGACGCTATTTCAAAATTACAACGGTGTTATAATTGTCTCGGCTCTCATTATCAAGCTCAGTGTCAGTCTCGTCATCGTTGTAGACAATGCAGCCAAGCACATCACACACTGCTGCACAACGACGCACCGCCGCAGCAATGACTAGCCGCCCCACGACGCCTTAGGCCAACCGCTAGCCATCCAATCGATACTAAAGCTCAACCTCGTTCTTTGTCATGCAACATTACCTCGTCTCTCGCCCTGTTGGGTACCGCGCAAGTCGTCCTACAGGACCATTATGGTCAACCTCGTTTTCTAAGAGCTATTATCGACCCCGGCAGTCAGATATCTGCCATTACGAAACAAGCTAGCGATATGTTGAGCCTGCCTACTCGAAGATCGAACCTGTCTTTGATTGGCGTCGCTGCCAAGTCTACACGTATTCACGAATACGTAACTTTAATTTTATTCTCACGACATGACGCGGGCGTCATGCTGACTACGGAAGCCGCTGTGCTCAACCATATAACTGACCCGCTGCCAGCTGATAAATTATCCTCTGCTTTAAGCGCTCAATATCAGCACTTACAGTTAGCTGATCCTCAGTTCGACTTACCTGCCCCTGTTGACATTATACTGGGCGCCGATGTCTTCACGCAAATAATTATCAACGGGCCTCGTACCATCATTCATGGCCAACCATCGGCACTTAACACACTTTTAGGTTGGGTCATTATGGGATCTGTACCTTACAGTACGCCACAACAACCACGCGTGTTTATCACCTCGCTCAAGTCTATCGACGAAAACATGCGACGATTTTGGGAAATCGAAGAGGTAAACGAGTCTAACTTGTTGAGCCCTGATGAGCAGCTCTGCGAAAATTTATTTGCCACCACTACTGAACGTGACGCCACTGGGAGATATGTCGTAGCTTTGCCTTTTAAACCTGACGCCGTCGAACTTAAGTCAAACCGTAATGTCGCTCTTGCTAGTTATCATGCTCTGGAACGCCGTCTGAGCCGACAACCGGATGTCTCACGACAATATCATCAGTTCATGAAAGAATATATGACTTTAGGTCATATGTACCCTGCCGTTAAGCCTTCGAATTATTTAATACCACATCATTGCGTTTTCAAGGCCGATAGTTCTACTACTAAATTACGAGTAGTTTTCAATGCTTCTGCGCCTGATTGCAACGCGCATTCTTTAAACCAGCAATTGCTGGCTGGCCCTAAGTTACAAAGGGACCTGTCCAACGTTATTATCTCGTTTCGATTGTTTGTTCACGCCGTCTGCGCGGATCTTAAAATGATGTACCGCCAAATTGCCGTACGCAAGGATGATCGTCGTCATCAGCACATTTTGTACAGACCGACTCCTCATTCTCCACTGATGGAGTATGAACTAGCCACTGTCACTTACGGGCTTACCCCGTCTGCTTATTTAGCCCTACGTACACTCGAACAACTCGTCAAAGACGAGGGCGACTGTTACCCTGCTGCGTCGCATGCCATTCTTCATCAAACGTACGTTGATGATGTCGTCACTGGCGCCGATACGTCCGAGGACGCCCAGGAATTAATACGGCAACTTATTAACATCTTCGCACTGGCAGGACTAGAGCTCAGGAAATGGTCTTCCAGCGATCCCGCGCTGCTGTCGACGCTGCCATCTTCTCACCTGGAGCACCCGTTGTTATTCCAAGACGACTCTACCGCTGTTAAAATATTGGGACTCCAATGGCATCCTGTTAATGACTCGTTTTCTTATCGTATTCAAAACTTTGTGTCGGTGCCTACGAAACGCACCATTCTCTCTTATGTCGCTCGCACCTTCGACCCACTGGGCTTCTTTACGCCTATCACATTTTGGATCAAGTCATTTTTGAAACAATTGTGGCTCGAAAGGTTATCATGGGATGAACCTTTGCCAACCGCGCTGCGCAGTCGTTGGGACAGCTTCATTGTCCACTTCGCTAAGTTAGCTGACATTCAAATACCTCGACATGTGGGCACACGTGATGCCAAACATCATTTATTAGGCTTCTGTGATGGGTCCGAAGCTGGTTACGCAGCCGCCATCTACTTGCGAACTGAATGGAACGGTTTAGTTTCCGTCAGCCTTCTAAAGGCTAAAAGCAGAGTGGCTCCCGTCAAAACACTCACTATACCTCGAATGGAGCTCTGCGGCGCCGTCTTACTGGCCAAGCTCTATAAGTCTGTTCAGCCTGCTGTGAATTTTGTGGCCGACAACGCTACGCTTTTCTTCACCGACTCAGAAATTGTGCTGCATTGGCTTAGCACCCCGCCGCATCTTTTGAAAACTTTCGTTGCCAACCGAGTTATTGAAATTACCTCGAACACTTCGACCAATCATTGGTACCACGTCTCAACTGTTGACAACCCCGTGACGTTGCTTCCCGTGGGGGTCTACCCTCGCAGTTTGCTACACATCCACTGTGGTGGCACGGACCACCATGGGCGTTACAATGTACTACCTCTTGGCGTTTGTCTAAGCCAACTGGACCGAACCGCGACCTGACCGAGCTCAAGACCGAGCCTCAGGTGCTCTGCGCGACTGTCCATGCGCCTAACCACTTATTGAACGTTATTGAGCGTCATTCCAATCTAACCACGCTGCATCATGTCTTCGCTTACGTGCTTCGTTTCGTTAACAATTGCCGCATTAAGACCCAGTCTACCAGCCCTTGTCACAACACTCGCTACAAAGCCAAGAACACCGTAGCCAAGATTCCATTCGCTGCACCTTCAGTACAAGAATTAAGGAACGCCAGAAATCTTTGCGTTAAGCTCATACAAGAGCTAGCCTTCAGCGAAACGTTGCAACGCCTACACCGCGGCGTCCCGATCAGTGCTCAACTTCGCAACCTAACGCCCTTTATCGACTCAGTGGGGCTACTTAGGGTGGGCGGACGTCTTAATCATGCTGATATACCATACGCAGCTAAGCATGCCATTTTACTGCCTAAGCGGCATCATTATGTCAATCTTGTATGCGATCATTATCACCGCCTCGCCTTACATGCTGGGCCGCGTACCACGCAAGCGATGATCAATGGTGAGTTCTGGATCGTTGCGCTACGTTCGTTGTTACGACAACGCATTCATGCTTGCATGCGATGCTTTAGACTACAGTCGAAACCTCGGCCACCTATGATGGCAGCTTTACCGTCTTCTCGCGTCACTCCGTCGCCACCTTTCTGTAAGGTAGGCATTGACTTTGCTGGACCTTTCGACACTAAGGCCAACCATCTTCGTACGGCAAAGATCCTGAAAGCTTACTTATGCCTATTTGTTTGTATGGCCACTAAGGCTGTACATTTGGAAGTAGTATCAGACCTCTCTACTGATGCTTTTCTCGCCGCGCTTCAGCGTTTTGTCGCAAGACGTGGTCTGCCTACAGACATTTATTCAGATAATGGCACCAATTTTGTCGGCGCCGCCAACCGCCTGCACGATGTCTATAAGATGCTCGACCAATCCAAGTCAATCATCCAACGCAAGCTCGCCGCACAACGGGTTGAATGGCACTTCAACCCTCCAGCCGCACCACACTTCGGCGGACTTTGGGAAGCCGCCGTTAAATCCGTCAAAGGGCTCCTACGCCGTACTCTTGGCACTACGTTATTGAACCTCGAGGAGTTAACTACGTTATTTATACGCATCGAAGCTATTCTCAACAGTCGACCTATTTTCGAGGTCTCGCCTGACCCCAGCGAAGGATCTACGTTCCTTACGCCCGGACACTTTCTCATCGGCCGTCCACTTCTAGCACTCCCTGAGGAATGTCATTTTGAACCCGCGCTCAAATCCAGATGGACTATGCTACAGCAGATGACCAATCGGTTTTGGAAAACCTGGTCTACCCAATACCTACACTCCCAGATTCAACGCTGTAAATGGAACAAAGACGCCTCACCCCTCCAGGAGGGTCAGCTTGTATTTATCACTGGAGAACATCCGAGCCCTCTTCATTGGCCAATGGGTCGGATCGTACGTCTTCACCCTGGACCCGACCGGATAACCCGCGTAGTCACCGTCAAGACCTCACATGGACAATTAAAGCGACCTGTCCATAAGCTTGTAGGCTTTCCGCTACAACCTTAATCTCTTTACCGCTTCTTCAGCACCTGTGTGGTACAACCGCGTTTCCTCGAGTTCTAATCTCACTCGACTTCTTCGCCTCTTCAGCAATTTTGTGCAACCTCGTTTCTTTAAGTATCTTCAACGCCATAGATTTCTTCGCTACATCTTCAGCACCTCGCTTCTTCTAGTCAACCCCGTTCACCGTCACCCAGTGGTTATCCAGGGTGGGCGGTAGTCTATTGTCTTCAGCACAGCTAATGGAGCTATTCACTTCATCTGCTCTTTTCTGCTTTCTTCGTACCCCGACCACTTCTTCTTCGGCACCCTCGGTCTCCGGTGCTCTCTAGTTCTTCGCCCTCTACCCACCTGGCGGATTAAAAACATCCGTTTTTGGTGGGCGGAATGTTGGAGTCAGCTTTGGTAGATTAAACAGCTCCAGTATCGACTTTAATCAGCCTGTGCCTTGTCTATTCGATAGCTCAATCTATGGTGTATCGTCGATAGTTTAAGACCACGTTGTCCCTTGCCGCGCGCGCCTAATCCCCACCCTAACACACAGTTTCCTGCCCCCAGTCTTTTGCTTGCCGTAGACAGACCAGCACGTCCGTTGCGGGTTTAACCTTATTTGTTAACCTCGTAGACGTTAAGTTCGCCCCGCGTATGTCTAAATGTAAGTGTTTCGTATTGTATTTGCTTTATATGCTCGTTAACCGCGAAAGTTTATATTATTTAGTCCAAGTGCCGTGTTCGTATGCGCCTTAACCTCGCCGTTACAAGCCGTCGCTACGGAGTCGCCCGTGCTTATTTAAATACTTATTCAACTGTGAATAACATTAGAATTGAACCCCGTTTATTAAGTTTTACAGCACGAGCCGTCTGCCAGTCAACACTCCACCCAGGGCCCTGCTGCAGAAGTCCAGAAGACATCAAACCTACCGTGCACGTAACCCCTTTGTTCAGCTTAGGGTAAGTGTTAATCAGTTCCAAGTACTTTTAACATAAACTTGTGCCTATTTTTCCGAGACTTAATTAGTGATAAACACTGTTTATTTGTCGATTAGGCATTTTTGCCGCCAGCCTTAATTTTATTCATGTACAATTTCAATCACAATAACGACCGCGACTATCTCTCTCTTTCGTCTTCTTTCTAATATTTTAGCGGAGCTGACGCCTCCAGTATACAAATGTAAAAAACGTATTTACATAAGCGTTT
The DNA here is from genome assembly GCA_036971475.1 of Prosapia bicincta. Lineage (NCBI taxonomy): Eukaryota > Metazoa > Arthropoda > Insecta > Hemiptera > Cercopidae > Prosapia > Prosapia bicincta. The sequence continues at coordinate 18,881,895 of JBAIZL010000001.1, read as the reverse complement.
GGGTAGCGTTCCCTTGAGTTCCTTTAGGTCTTCAATACCCTTAATGTTGAAATTTATTAGAATTTATAACAACAACTTCATCTACATACTATAATTACTTGGAACATCTTTAAAAGTCCATCTAGTGTATTCTCAAATTAAAATAAAATTTACAATTTAAATTTCATTACTGTTGTTTTCAGATGTTTTATTTAATTGTTTAAACTAAAAGGCGTGTGTGTACGTGAAGTCAAATTACTAAAGTAATTCAAATTAGGCGTGTATGAAGAAGTAAACTAATTCAAAATGTGTAAAATGTTATAGTATTATTCAACTTCCTTATGACGAAGGTGCTACACAACAACTGGACAAAATCAATGACCAAAGGGGGTTGAAGGTTTGAATAAGGCTTTTTATTAGAACTGGTTGTGCAAAGAGATGTCACCGTAAGTAATCACTTTTCCTTAACACTGGTGAGGTCATCCCACTGCTCTTTAACATTGGAAACGTTTGTTTTATCAAATAAATTAAAGCTAGTAAAATTTTAGAAGAAGTGAATTTAAAGTAAATAAATAACTTACATAACTGAGTAAATACCTTAGAACTTACTTGCTGATGCGTTGCGAAATAATCGTTTTATTTACGGAGCTAACGGTCTACGTGTTTCAAAACGGATCAGAACGTACGTTGTAAAGTATTTACTCGGTAATGTAACAACTGCTTATATTAAACACCTTCTGATTGAGTGTACGTGGTTTTATATCAACTGTGTCAAAATGTTATAGTTAATTGTTCCAGTTTCTATATAGCACAACATTTCTGTGATGCGTTAGCTTTCGAAGAACTATCGATACAAAGACACGACAGAATGTGTTCTAACCGAATATGCCACCTCAGAATTGAAACCTTGTGTTATTTTACAGCTTATTGTTTTTAAAAACGTAAAACCGATTAAACGGTCATACAATCTACGGTCATACTTATAACCAAAGATCCGACTTTACCCACTGAAAAAATTAGAATACGAAAATTAGAACTTAAGCATACAGCTTGCACTATAAAATTTTTATGGAACCGTAATACCAGTAATGAAATTAACTGATGGGAAAGTTTTAAAGTGTCTTAGAATGAATATTTACAAGTTAAAAAGTAATTGAGCTAAATGTTGAAAACATAACAACACAGCCTTGGATTGCTCATATATAAGAACTATTCTTATTGGCGTAAATTATCCGCCAGGTAAAAGCAAATTGAGAAAAATAATTAAAAACTCCACATTAAAACTTTATATTTAAAGATATTTGATCAATTAAGGTCGATAATCAAGTCGGAAAATCTGTGTAAGAGGTCAGTCGGACCTAAATAGTGGTTGCGTAAAAAAACCAGACCAAGGTATTTTTGTCAAGTGTATGGCAACAGTTTCATCAAGGATGAGCCGTTTACTTGGTAACATTCCTTATATTCGCCCTTAATTACTTTACTCATAAATAATTCTTTCTAGATTTAGATGTTTTGGATGAATGAAGTGTTCTGATTTATTTTGAAACCAAAAGCTATTCTCTTAAAATTCACTGCCTAAATTTTCAAACGTAAAATTGCACAGTGACGAATAGCATTTATCGAAATTATTTAATTTAAAGAAGGTTATTTACCTATTAAATTATTTTACCAATAGTTGGAGATTGATCATTTACATTTATACAATAAAATTATATCAAATAATTTGTTTACAAAATTAATTTTACCTTTTGATCATCATTTACGTGTCTAGGAACAGTTTTATCAGGTATACATCTGTTATTTAATCAGTATAATTCTATTCCTTATATAACTGTTTATGAAAGTACTTGGTTTTTAAAGTTTTTGGTTTCTAAAAAAGTTATGTAAAAGCTTTCTGTGTTTTCAAATTTATTTCTTAAACAGATTCAAGTATGAAACTTAACAATGGGTAATATATCAAAATTAATATGTACGATAAAATGAGATTCTTATTTAAATCTTAAGATTCACTTACCTAAATATTATAAGATGTATTAAACATCGTTGATTTCAAGGCAATTATTTTTGTGAAAGCAAGGGAATTTAATTTGACACAATCACGTATTCCTTGGGGTGTTAAATCCAAACGCAATACTAAGGCATCGGCAAGGCGAAGGGTGAAATCTGGAGTGAGCTAATACGTAGCGGGAGGCTGTGTTAATGAAACGTCATTTCAGGTTATCGATTGCGTAAATAATCACCCACCATGGTAACGCCTCTACTCAACCTGTGCGAGGAGTTAAATAGGGGTTAATTGCGGTTAGGTGTGAGATGGGTTTATTTGAGGTGCAAAACGTAAATTTATAACTTTCTCAACTATTCAGTATTGCGTCCTTTGTAATTCCAATATAAGATTATTTTTTTTTGTTTACATTATATATTTGAAATGTTTGCTGAACTTATACATATAGTGCTTGCTATTGTTAGTTGTTGAATAATTTAGAAATTTTTGTAACTTTTTGACACTTTTAACGAACTGTTAATTTTATTGTTATTGGAATAATATAAACATTTTGTATTTTACGTTCTATATTTGACATTTTCTTATTGTAATACCAAACAGTTTACTAACTGCAAAGTTTTGTATACGTACCTAATTCTCTTACCTACCCCGAAGTAACAGTAGCTGCCTTCCCTATGGCTTCTCTCACAGCCCATAATAGTACTCAGCTAGATTCCTAACAAAGGAAAAATTATTTAAAGTGTTACTGCAATACGAAACTCTCAGCATCTATAAGACTTTGTTTTGTAGACAAAATATTATCAGGATTTAAAGTCATATTAACCATTAGAGCTACTATTGTGTCCAACATTAAATCTGAGTCCAAGATACGGACAGAGTAAAATGCAAGACCTGGACCTAGTTATTAACCAGACAACCTATATTACCCAGTCAATTTCTACTTGTTTCACCACTCTAAAACGTCTCTTAATTAAGTCTGTTTATAAGTAATAGAAATAAAGTAATCCTTAATGGGCATTTATTAAGAGTTATATTTCTAAATTTCTTTCACCTGCCGAATTGGATCCAATACTCTAGTGTAGAGAAGGTCATACAGACCATCCACTTTCAAGCTGACCCGGCTAAGGTATTTGATTAATTATTAATTTGAAATTATGCATATATGTTTGGGAATATATAACGTGCACATAATTATTATTATAAGGAGAAATGTATATTCCTGAAAGACAAGCATTGCGCTCTGTATTAGTTGACATAAACGAGGGCGTCAGGAAAGATTCGTCTCCTGCCGTCTAGTCTCTTTGTCGTCACCGCTGTGATTTGTAAAATAAATACGTCAAACAAACAAACGAAGAGCTTGTCTTATTTCTCCTTTGAAGGGTATATTTCTTTCAGTTAACAAAAAAAATACATTTTGTTATTCTAATACTAAGATGCTATAATTATAAAACTAGGTTTTTGCTTAAGATAATAAGGAAGTAGTGTTATTAATACAGGAAAAAATATGGATTAAGTTGTAAAATTAGATAAAATAATTAGAAGTTGTAATCTACAATAAATTATAATTTATAGGTTACGATAAATAAAGTATAATTTTATTATTAGTTAATAATCATAGATACTATAATTGAATATTTATATTACTATATTTACATACTTTTCGAAATCTTGTTTCTGTTCATAACGAGCTGGTTTTTAATTACTTATTACACTTTTAATATTACTTGCGACCAGACTTTTTGTTAACTAAAGGTTGTTAAATTGTTAACTTACACTTGGAGGAAACGTTTTAATCTTACGACTTCTTCAGCCTCGCATTTCTGCCGTTAGGAATGCTGCAGTTGTGCTTCCTCGGTAGCATTTTTTTGAAAGTTAGATGTGATGTGACCGAAGAGTATGTGTGATCTGTGCCGGGGATATATATTACATATACATATATTGAATAGTTAATATCCGGAGTACATTGGTTCATTTTGCAGTGCATAAAATGGCAATTCCGACGATCGACTTGAATCTCAACTAGCTTTGACGAGGGAAAAACAACAATGAAGCCTCGACTATTTCTCTATTAATAGGAGTGAAGTTGTCTGCGTTCTTCATTCGCTCTTCAACGGTTGTCGAATATATATAGTTATGTGGGTATGAATTTACTTACATATGAATATAGTTGTTTATTACTCCAATGATATCGTTCCTAAATGACAAACTCCAACAGGCAATACTACAGTTACTCAATTTGTAGCAGGTTTTATTTTAAAACATTTAATAGAAGCTACTTACTAACCAATAAGATACTAAATATCTCTTGTTTAAAAAAATTAAAACAATTAAATAATTATGGTAAACAATTCGAAAAGATTTACTTCGTCAGGTGTAAAAAAATACAAGCAATAATTTGTTGTATCCATTCTATA
>JBAIZL010000001.1:18797500-18872500 GCA_036971475.1 Prosapia bicincta | reverse complement strand
TTTTGCAGTTGCAAGTTTAATTTTGTTTTGTAAATAGACCTTGTATAGAACTTTACCTAGCCATTAAAACATAAAGCGGAAAAGCAATATTTACGTTATGCGATACAAAAATACCCTATTCCTCGGAAAAATAATTGGAAAAGTCGTATATTTTCCATTTCATGCAGCTACTTCCTTTCGGGTTGTTTTAGAGTTTATTTGTTTGTATAATCAATGGTATAACTCGAAAAAACAGATTTGGTGCGGGAATAAAATAATGACGTTTAATACAATGGTGTTACCAAGAATTATGCTCGAATGTTGACAGTTGTTACACAGCTGCTAGTTATCGAAATGTAAATATCATGTCGTATACTATATATTTGTGACTATACCGATGAAGATAGAGACAGGTGAATCGATAAATTATAATGCATGACGTATAATGTTCTACAGTTATTTAATAACTAAGGCTTTGTTTTGCTAATATCCATAAATAGAAGGTTCTGGGAATGGGAAACTGATTATTAATTAAATACTAAAGAGAAAAATGCTGTCAGGCATTAAAAGTATTCACAAAATAATTCTTTAGTATTTATATATAAAGCAATAATAACTTGTATCATTAAAACAAATTAACTAACAAATAAATTTTGTGATGAGCGAGGCCTCTATGATAATTGAATCGATAATTTATTATATTTGTTTGGTCAGTGATATATTACATTTACCAGAGAGCTTAGTACTATAAATCTGCAAAAATAAAAACCTAAAAAATTTGCAAAGATTAAATCTTTATAACAACCCGGTAGCAAGTGTAAATGTTTATAGTTACATCTTTATAAGCCCCCCCCCCGGTAGCAGGTGTATAGGTTCATAGTTACATCTTTATACCAACCCAGTAGCCAGTGTAAAGGTTTATAGTTACATCTTTATAAGCCCCCCCGGTAGCAGGTGTAAAGGTTGATAGTTACATCTTTATACCAACCCAGTAGCAAGTGTAAAGGTTTATAGTTACATCTTTATTATAACCCTGTAGCAGGTGTAAAGGTTTATAGTTACATCTTTATAACAACCCGGTAGCAAGTGTAAAGGTTTATAGTTACATCTTTATACCAACCCAGTAGCAAGTGTAAAGGTTTATAGTTACATCTTTATAATAACCCTGTAGCAGGTGTAAAGGTTTATAGTTACATCTTTATAACAACCCGGTAGCAAGTGTAAAGGTTTATAGTTACATCTTTATAACAACCTGGTAGCAGGCGTAAAGGTTTATAGTTACATCTTTATAATAACCCTGTAGCAGGTGTAAAGGTTTATAGTTACATCTTTATAACAACCCGGTAGCAAGTGTAAAGGTTTATAGTTACATCTTTATAACAACCTGGTAGCAGGCGTAAAGGTTTATAGTTACATCTTTATAACAACCCGGTAGCAAGTGTAAATGTTTATAGTTACATCTTTATAACAACCTGGTAGCAAGTGTAAAGGTTTATAGTTACATCTTTATAACAACCTGGTAGCAGGCGTAAAGGTTTATAGTTACATCTTTAAAACAACCCGGTAACAAGTGTAAAGGTTTATAGTTACACCTTTATAACAACCTGGTAGCAGTCGTAAAGGTTTATAGTTACATCTTTATAACAACCCGGTAGCAAGAGTAAATGTTTATAGTTACATCTTTATAACAACCTGGTAGCATTCGTAAAGGTTTATAGTTACATCTTTATAACAACACGGTAGCAAGTGTAAAGGTTTATAGGGACATCTTTATAACAACCCGGTAGCAAGTGTAAATGTTTATAGTTACATCTTTATAACAACCCGGTAGCAGGTGTAAAGGTTTATAGTTACATCTTTATAACAACCCGGTAGCAGGTGTAAAAGTTTATAGTTACATCTTTATATTAACCTGGTAGCAGGTGTAAATGTTTACAGTTACATCTTTATAACAACCCGGTAGGAAGTGTAAAGGTTTATAGTTACATCTTTATAACAACCTGGTAGCATTCGTAAAGGTTTATAGTTACATCTTTATAACAACACGGTAGCAAGTGTAAAGGTTTATAGTTACATCTTTATACCAACCCAGTAGCAAGTGTAAAGGTTTATAGTTACATCTTTATAATAACCCTGTAGCAGGTGTAAAGGTTTATAGTTACATCTTTATAACAACCCGGTAGCAAGTGTAAATGTTTATAGTTACATCTTTATAACAACCCGGTAGCAGGTGTAAAGGTTTATAGTTACATCTTTATACCAACCCAGTAGCAAGTGTAAAGGTTTATAGTTACATCTTTATAATAACCCTGTAGCAGGTGTAAAGGCTTATAGTTACATCTTTATAACAACCCGGTAGCAAGTGTAAAGGTTTATAGTTACATCTTTATAACAACCTGGTAGCAGGCGTAAAGGTTTATAGTTACATCTTTATAACAACCCGGTAGCAAGTGAAAATGTTTATAGTTACTTCTTTATAACAACCTGGTAGCAAGTGTAAAGGTTTATAGTTACATCTTTATAACAACCTGGTAGCAGGCGTAAAGTTTTATAGTTACATCTTTAAAACAACCCGGTAACAAGTGTAAAGGTTTATAGTTACACCTTTATAACAACCTGGTAGCAGTCGTAAAGGTTTATAGTTACATCTTTATAACAACCCGGTAGCAAGAGTAAATGTTTATAGTTACATCTTTATAACAACCTGGTAGCATTCGTAAAGGTTTATAGTTACATCTTTATAACAACACGGTAGCAAGTGTAAATGTTTATAGTTACATCTTTATAACAACCCGGTAGCAGGCGTAAAGGTTTATAGTTACATCTTTATAACAACCCGGTAGCAGGTGTAAAAGTTTATAGTTACATCTTTATATTAACCTGGCAGCAGGTGTAAATGTTTACAGTTACATCTTTATAACAACCCGGTAGGAAGTGTAAAGGTTTATAGTTACATCTTTATAACAACCTGGTAGCATTCGTAAAGGTTTATAGTTACATCTTTATAACAACACGGTAGCAAGTGTAAAGGTTTATAGGGACATCTTTATAACAACCCGGTAGCAAGTGTAAATGTTTATAGTTACATCTTTATAACAACCCGGTAGCAGGTGTAAAGGTTTATAGTTACATCTTTATAACAACCCGGTAGCAGGTGTAAAAGTTTATAGTGACATCATTATATTAACCTGGTAGCAGGTGTAAATGTTTACAGTTACATCTTTATAACAATCCGGTAGGAAGTGTAAAGGTTTATAGTTACATCTTTATAACAACCCGGTAGCAGGCGTAAAGGTTTATAGTTACAGCTTTATAACAATTCGGTAGCAAGTGTAAAGGTTTATAGTTACATCTCTATAACAAACCGGTAGCAGGCGTAAAGGTTTATAGTTAGATCTCTATAACAACCCGGTAGCAAGTGTAAAGGTTTATAGTTGTATCTTTCTAACAACCCGGTAACAAGTGTAAATGTTTATAGTTACATCTTTATAACAACCTGGTAACATTCGTAAAGGTTTATAGTTACATCTTTATAACAACACGGTAGCAAGTGTAAATGTTTATAGTTACATCTTTATAACAACCCGGTAGCAGGCGTAAATGTTTATAGTTACATCTTTATAACAACCCGGTAGCAAGTGTAAATGTTTATAGTTACATCTTTATAACAACCCGGTAGCAGGTGTAAAGGTTTATAGTTACATCTTTATAACAACCCGGTAGCAGGTGTAAAAGTTTATAGTTACACCTTTATATTAACCTGGTAGCAGGTGTAAATGTTTACAGTTACATCTTTATAATAACCCGGTAGGAAGTGTAAAGGTTTATAGTTACATCTTTATAACAACCCGGTAGGAAGTGTAATGGTTTATAGTTACATCTTTATATCAACCTGGTAGCAGGTGTAAATGTTTACAGTTACATCTTTATAACAACCCGGTAGGAAGTGTAAATGTTTACAGTTACATCTTTATAACAACCCGGTAGGAAGTGTAAATGTTTACAGTTACATCTTTATAACAACCCGGTAGGAAGTGTAATGGTTTATAGTTACATCTTTATAACAACCCGGTAGCAGGCGTAAAGGTTTATAGTTACATCTTTATAACAACCCGGTAGGAAGTGTAATGGTTTATAGTTACACCTTTATATTAACCTGGTAGCAGGTGTAAATGTTTACAGTTACATCTTTACAACAACCCGGTAGGAAGTGTAAATGTTTACAGTTACATCTTTATAACAACCCGGTAGGAAGTGTAATGGTTTATAGTTACATCTTTATAACAACCCGGTAGCAGGCGTAAAGGTTTATAGTTACATCTTTATAACAACCCGGTAGCAAGTGTAACGGTTTATAGTTACATCTCTATAACAAACCGGTAGCAGGCGTAAAGGTTTATAGTTACATCTTTATAACAACCCGGTAGCAAGTGTAAAGGTTTATAGTTACATCTTTCTAACAACCCGGTAGCAAGTGTAAAGGTTTATAGTTACATCTTTATAACAACCCGGTAGCTGGCGTAAAGGTTTATAGTTACAACTTTATAACAACCCGGTAGCAAGTGTAAAGGTTTATAGTTACATCTTTATAACAACCCGGTAGCAAGTGTAAAGGTTTATAGTTACATCTTTCTAACAACCCGGTAGCAGGCGTAAAGGTTTATAGTTTCATCTTTATAACATCCCGGTAGCAAGTGTAAAGGTTTATAGTTACATCTTTATAACAACCCGGTAGCTCTCGTAAAGTTTTATAGTTACATCTTTATAACAACCCGGTAGCAAGTGTAAAGGTTTATAGTTACATCTTTATAACAACCCGGTAGCAAGTGTAAAGGTTTATAGTTACATCTTTATAATAACCCTGTAGCAGATGTAAAGGTTTATAGTTACATCTTTATAACAACCCGGTAGCAAGTGTAAAGGTTTATAGTTACATCTTTATAACAACCTGGTAGCAGGCGTAAAGGTTTATAGTTACATCTTTATAACAACCCGGTAGCAAGTGTAAATGTTTATAGTTACATCTTTATAACAACCTGGTAGCAAGTGTAAAGGTTTATAGTTACATCTTCATAACAACCTGGTAGCAGGCGTAAAGGTTTATAGTTACATCTTTAAAACAACCCGGTAACAAGTGTAAAGGTTTATAGTTACACCTTTGTAACAACCTGGTAGCAGGCGTAAAGGTTTATAGTTACATCTTTATAACAACCCGGTAGCAAGAGTAAATGTTTATAGTTACATCTTTTTAACAACCTGGTAGCATTCGTAAAGGTTTATAGTTACATCTTTATAACAACACGGTAGCAAGTGTAAATGTTTATAGTTACATCTTTATAACAACCCGGTAGCAGGCGTAAAGGTTTATAGTTACATCTTTATATTAACCTGGTAGCAGGTGTAAATGTTTACAGTTACATCTTTATAACAACCCGGTAGGAAGTGTAAAGGTTTATAGTTACATCTTTATAACAACCCGGTAGCAAGTGTAAATGTTTATAGTTACATCTTTATAACAACCCGGTAGCAGGTGTAAAGGTTTATAGTTACATCTTTATAACAACCCGGTAGCAGGTGTAAAAGTTTATAGTTACATCTTTATATTAACCTGGTAGCAGGTGTAAATGTTTACAGTTACATCTTTATAACTACCCCGTAGCAAGTGTAAATGTTTATAGTTACATCTTTATAACAACCTGGTAGCAAGTGTAAAGGTTTATAGTTACATCTTTATAACAACCTGGTAGCAAGTGTAAAGGTTTATAGTTACATCTTTATAACAACACGGTAGCAAGTGTATATGTTTATAGTTACATCTTTATAACAAACTGGTAGCAGGCGTAAAGGTTTATATTTACATCTTTATAACAACCCGGTAGCAAGTGTAAATGTTTATAGTTACATCTTTATAACAACCTGGTAGCAAGTGTAAAGGTTTATAGTTACATCTTTATAACAACCTGGTAGCAGGCGTAAAGGTTTATAGTTACATCTTTAAAACAACCCGGTAACAAGTGTAAAGGTTTATAGTTACACCTTTATAACAACCTGGTAGCAGGCGTAAAGGTTTATAGTTACATCTTTATAACAACCCGGTAGCAAGAGTAAATGTTTATAGTTACATCTTTATAACAACCCGGTAGCAAGTGTAAATGTTTATAGTTACACCTTTATAACAACCCGGTAGCAGGTGTAAAGGTTTATAGTTACATCTTTATAACAACCCGGTAGCAGGTGTAAAAGTTTATAGTTACATCTTTATATTAACCTGGTAGCAGGTGTAAATGTTTACAGTTACATCTTTATAACAACCCGGTAGGAAGTGTAAAGGTTTATAGTTACATCTTTATAACAACCCGGTAGCAGGCGTAAAGGTTTATAGTTACATCTTTATAACAACCCGGTAGCAAGTGTAAAGGTTTACAGTTACATCTCTATAACAAACCGGTAGCAGGCGTAAAGTTTTATAGTTACATCTCTATAACAACCCGGTAGCAAGTGTAAAGGTTTATAGTTACATCTTTCTAACAACCCGGTAGCAAGTGTAAATGTTTATAGTTACATCTTTATAACAACCTGGTAGCATTCGTAAAGGTTTATAGTTACATCTTTATAACAACCCGGTAGCAAGTGTAAAGGTTTATAGTTACATCTTTATAACTACCCGGTAGCAAGTGTAAATGTTTATAGTTACATCTTTATAACAACCTGGTAGCAAGTGTAAAGGTTTATAGTTACATCTTTATAACAACCTGGTAGCAGGCGTAAAGGTTTATAGTTACATCTTTAAAACAACCCGGTAACAAGTGTAAAGGTTTATAGTTACACCTTTATAACAACCTGGTAGCAGGCGTAAAGGTTTATAGTTACATCTTTATAACAACCCGGTAGCAAGAGTAAATGTTTATAGTTACATCTTTATAACAACCTGGTAGCATTCGTAAAGGTTTATAGTTACATCTTTATAACAACACGGTAGCAAGTGTAAAGGTTTATAGGGACATCTTTATAACAACCCGGTAGCAAGTGTAAATGTTTATAGTTACATCTTTATAACAACCCAGTAGCAGGTGTAAATGTTTATAGTTACATCTTTATAATAACCCTGTAGCAAGTGTAAATGTTTATAGTTACATCTTTAGAACAACCCAGTAGCAGGTGTAAAGGTTTATAGTTACATCTTTATAACAACCCGGTAGCAAGTGTAAAGGTTTATAGTTACATCTTTCTAACAACCCGGTAGCAGGCGTAAAGGTTTATAGTTACATCTTTCTAACATCCCGGTAGCAAGTGTAAAGGTTTATAGTTACATCTTTATAACAACCCGGTAGCTGGCGTAAAGGTTTATAGTTACATCTTTATAACAACCCGGTAGCAAGTGTAAAGGTTTATAGTTACATCTTTATAATAACCCGGTAGCAAGTGTAAAGGTTTATAGTTACATCTTTATAATAACCCTGTAGCAGATGTAAAGGTTTATAGTTACATCTTTATAACAACCCGGTAGCAGGCGTAAAGGTTTATAGTTACATCTTTATATTAACCTGGTAGCAGGTGTAAATGTTTACAGTTACATCTTTATAACAACCCGGTAGGAAGTGTAAAGGTTTATAGTTACATCTTTATAACAACCCGGTAGCAAGTGTAAATGTTTATAGTTACATCTTTATAACAACCCGGTAGCAGGTGTAAAGGTTTATAGTTACATCTTTATAACAACCCGGTAGCAGGTGTAAAAGTTTATAGTTACATCTTTATATTAACCTGGTAGCAGGTGTAAATGTTTACAGTTACATCTTTATAACTACCCCGTAGCAAGTGTAAATGTTTATAGTTACATCTTTATAACAACCTGGTAGCAAGTGTAAAGGTTTATAGTTACATCTTTATAACAACCTGGTAGCAAGTGTAAAGGTTTATAGTTACATCTTTATAACAACACGGTAGCAAGTGTATATGTTTATAGTTACATCTTTATAACAAACTGGTAGCAGGCGTAAAGGTTTATATTTACATCTTTATAACAACCCGGTAGCAAGTGTAAATGTTTATAGTTACATCTTTATAACAACCTGGTAGCAAGTGTAAAGGTTTATAGTTACATCTTTATAACAACCTGGTAGCAGGCGTAAAGGTTTATAGTTACATCTTTAAAACAACCCGGTAACAAGTGTAAAGGTTTATAGTTACACCTTTATAACAACCTGGTAGCAGGCGTAAAGGTTTATAGTTACATCTTTATAACAACCCGGTAGCAAGAGTAAATGTTTATAGTTACATCTTTATAACAACCCGGTAGCAAGTGTAAATGTTTATAGTTACACCTTTATAACAACCCGGTAGCAGGTGTAAAGGTTTATAGTTACATCTTTATAACAACCCGGTAGCAGGTGTAAAAGTTTATAGTTACATCTTTATATTAACCTGGTAGCAGGTGTAAATGTTTACAGTTACATCTTTATAACAACCCGGTAGGAAGTGTAAAGGTTTATAGTTACATCTTTATAACAACCCGGTAGCAGGCGTAAAGGTTTATAGTTACATCTTTATAACAACCCGGTAGGAAGTGTAATGGTTTATAGTTACATCTTTATATCAACCTGGTAGCAGGTGTAAATGTTTACAGTTACATCTTTATAACAACCCGGTAGGAAGTGTAAATGTTTACAGTTACATCTTTATAACAACCCGGTAGGAAGTGTAAATGTTTACAGTTACATCTTTATAACAACCCGGTAGGAAGTGTAATGGTTTATAGTTACATCTTTATAACAACCCGGTAGCAGGCGTAAAGGTTTATAGTTACATCTTTATAACAACCCGGTAGGAAGTGTAATGGTTTATAGTTACACCTTTATATTAACCTGGTAGCAGGTGTAAATGTTTACAGTTACATCTTTACAACAACCCGGTAGGAAGTGTAAATGTTTACAGTTACATCTTTATAACAACCCGGTAGGAAGTGTAATGGTTTATAGTTACATCTTTATAACAACCCGGTAGCAGGCGTAAAGGTTTATAGTTACATCTTTATAACAACCCGGTAGCAAGTGTAACGGTTTATAGTTACATCTCTATAACAAACCGGTAGCAGGCGTAAAGGTTTATAGTTACATCTTTATAACAACCCGGTAGCAAGTGTAAAGGTTTATAGTTACATCTTTCTAACAACCCGGTAGCAAGTGTAAAGGTTTATAGTTACATCTTTATAACAACCCGGTAGCTGGCGTAAAGGTTTATAGTTACAACTTTATAACAACCCGGTAGCAAGTGTAAAGGTTTATAGTTACATCTTTATAACAACCCGGTAGCAAGTGTAAAGGTTTATAGTTACATCTTTCTAACAACCCGGTAGCAGGCGTAAAGGTTTATAGTTTCATCTTTATAACATCCCGGTAGCAAGTGTAAAGGTTTATAGTTACATCTTTATAACAACCCGGTAGCTCTCGTAAAGTTTTATAGTTACATCTTTATAACAACCCGGTAGCAAGTGTAAAGGTTTATAGTTACATCTTTATAACAACCCGGTAGCAAGTGTAAAGGTTTATAGTTACATCTTTATAATAACCCTGTAGCAGATGTAAAGGTTTATAGTTACATCTTTATAACAACCCGGTAGCAAGTGTAAAGGTTTATAGTTACATCTTTATAACAACCTGGTAGCAGGCGTAAAGGTTTATAGTTACATCTTTATAACAACCCGGTAGCAAGTGTAAATGTTTATAGTTACATCTTTATAACAACCTGGTAGCAAGTGTAAAGGTTTATAGTTACATCTTCATAACAACCTGGTAGCAGGCGTAAAGGTTTATAGTTACATCTTTAAAACAACCCGGTAACAAGTGTAAAGGTTTATAGTTACACCTTTGTAACAACCTGGTAGCAGGCGTAAAGGTTTATAGTTACATCTTTATAACAACCCGGTAGCAAGAGTAAATGTTTATAGTTACATCTTTTTAACAACCTGGTAGCATTCGTAAAGGTTTATAGTTACATCTTTATAACAACACGGTAGCAAGTGTAAATGTTTATAGTTACATCTTTATAACAACCCGGTAGCAGGCGTAAAGGTTTATAGTTACATCTTTATATTAACCTGGTAGCAGGTGTAAATGTTTACAGTTACATCTTTATAACAACCCGGTAGGAAGTGTAAAGGTTTATAGTTACATCTTTATAACAACCCGGTAGCAAGTGTAAATGTTTATAGTTACATCTTTATAACAACCCGGTAGCAGGTGTAAAGGTTTATAGTTACATCTTTATAACAACCCGGTAGCAGGTGTAAAAGTTTATAGTTACATCTTTATATTAACCTGGTAGCAGGTGTAAATGTTTACAGTTACATCTTTATAACTACCCCGTAGCAAGTGTAAATGTTTATAGTTACATCTTTATAACAACCTGGTAGCAAGTGTAAAGGTTTATAGTTACATCTTTATAACAACCTGGTAGCAAGTGTAAAGGTTTATAGTTACATCTTTATAACAACACGGTAGCAAGTGTATATGTTTATAGTTACATCTTTATAACAAACTGGTAGCAGGCGTAAAGGTTTATATTTACATCTTTATAACAACCCGGTAGCAAGTGTAAATGTTTATAGTTACATCTTTATAACAACCTGGTAGCAAGTGTAAAGGTTTATAGTTACATCTTTATAACAACCTGGTAGCAGGCGTAAAGGTTTATAGTTACATCTTTAAAACAACCCGGTAACAAGTGTAAAGGTTTATAGTTACACCTTTATAACAACCTGGTAGCAGGCGTAAAGGTTTATAGTTACATCTTTATAACAACCCGGTAGCAAGAGTAAATGTTTATAGTTACATCTTTATAACAACCCGGTAGCAAGTGTAAATGTTTATAGTTACACCTTTATAACAACCCGGTAGCAGGTGTAAAGGTTTATAGTTACATCTTTATAACAACCCGGTAGCAGGTGTAAAAGTTTATAGTTACATCTTTATATTAACCTGGTAGCAGGTGTAAATGTTTACAGTTACATCTTTATAACAACCCGGTAGGAAGTGTAAAGGTTTATAGTTACATCTTTATAACAACCCGGTAGCAGGCGTAAAGGTTTATAGTTACATCTTTATAACAACCCGGTAGCAAGTGTAAAGGTTTACAGTTACATCTCTATAACAAACCGGTAGCAGGCGTAAAGTTTTATAGTTACATCTCTATAACAACCCGGTAGCAAGTGTAAAGGTTTATAGTTACATCTTTCTAACAACCCGGTAGCAAGTGTAAATGTTTATAGTTACATCTTTATAACAACCTGGTAGCATTCGTAAAGGTTTATAGTTACATCTTTATAACAACCCGGTAGCAAGTGTAAAGGTTTATAGTTACATCTTTATAACTACCCGGTAGCAAGTGTAAATGTTTATAGTTACATCTTTATAACAACCTGGTAGCAAGTGTAAAGGTTTATAGTTACATCTTTATAACAACCTGGTAGCAGGCGTAAAGGTTTATAGTTACATCTTTAAAACAACCCGGTAACAAGTGTAAAGGTTTATAGTTACACCTTTATAACAACCTGGTAGCAGGCGTAAAGGTTTATAGTTACATCTTTATAACAACCCGGTAGCAAGAGTAAATGTTTATAGTTACATCTTTATAACAACCTGGTAGCATTCGTAAAGGTTTATAGTTACATCTTTATAACAACACGGTAGCAAGTGTAAAGGTTTATAGGGACATCTTTATAACAACCCGGTAGCAAGTGTAAATGTTTATAGTTACATCTTTATAACAACCCAGTAGCAGGTGTAAATGTTTATAGTTACATCTTTATAATAACCCTGTAGCAAGTGTAAATGTTTATAGTTACATCTTTAGAACAACCCAGTAGCAGGTGTAAAGGTTTATAGTTACATCTTTATAACAACCCGGTAGCAAGTGTAAAGGTTTATAGTTACATCTTTCTAACAACCCGGTAGCAGGCGTAAAGGTTTATAGTTACATCTTTCTAACATCCCGGTAGCAAGTGTAAAGGTTTATAGTTACATCTTTATAACAACCCGGTAGCTGGCGTAAAGGTTTATAGTTACATCTTTATAACAACCCGGTAGCAAGTGTAAAGGTTTATAGTTACATCTTTATAATAACCCGGTAGCAAGTGTAAAGGTTTATAGTTACATCTTTATAATAACCCTGTAGCAGATGTAAAGGTTTATAGTTACATCTTTATAACAACCCGGTAGCAGGCGTAAAGGTTTATAGTTACATCTTTATATTAACCTGGTAGCAGGTGTAAATGTTTACAGTTACATCTTTATAACAACCCGGTAGGAAGTGTAAAGGTTTATAGTTACATCTTTATAACAACCCGGTAGCAAGTGTAAATGTTTATAGTTACATCTTTATAACAACCCGGTAGCAGGTGTAAAGGTTTATAGTTACATCTTTATAACAACCCGGTAGCAGGTGTAAAAGTTTATAGTTACATCTTTATATTAACCTGGTAGCAGGTGTAAATGTTTACAGTTACATCTTTATAACTACCCCGTAGCAAGTGTAAATGTTTATAGTTACATCTTTATAACAAGCTGGTAGCAAGTGTAAAGGTTTATAGTTACATCTTTATAACAACCTGGTAGCAAGTGTAAAGGTTTATAGTTACATCTTTATAACAACACGGTAGCAAGTGTATATGTTTATAGTTACATCTTTATAACAAACTGGTAGCAGGCGTAAAGGTTTATATTTACATCTTTATAACAACCCGGTAGCAAGTGTAAATGTTTATAGTTACATCTTTATAACAACCTGGTAGCAAGTGTAAAGGTTTATAGTTACATCTTTATAACAACCTGGTAGCAGGCGTAAAGGTTTATAGTTACATCTTTAAAACAACCCGGTAACAAGTGTAAAGGTTTATAGTTACACCTTTATAACAACCTGGTAGCAGGCGTAAAGGTTTATAGTTACATCTTTATAACAACCCGGTAGCAAGAGTAAATGTTTATAGTTACATCTTTATAACAACCCGGTAGCAAGTGTAAATGTTTATAGTTACACCTTTATAACAACCCGGTAGCAGGTGTAAAGGTTTATAGTTACATCTTTATAACAACCCGGTAGCAGGTGTAAAAGTTTATAGTTACATCTTTATATTAACCTGGTAGCAGGTGTAAATGTTTACAGTTACATCTTTATAACAACCCGGTAGGAAGTGTAAAGGTTTATAGTTACATCTTTATAACAACCCGGTAGCAGGCGTAAAGGTTTATAGTTACATCTTTATAACAACCCGGTAGCAAGTGTAAAGGTTTACAGTTACATCTCTATAACAAACCGGTAGCAGGCGTAAAGTTTTATAGTTACATCTCTATAACAACCCGGTAGCAAGTGTAAAGGTTTATAGTTACATCTTTCTAACAACCCGGTAGCAAGTGTAAATGTTTATAGTTACATCTTTATAACAACCTGGTAGCATTCGTAAAGGTTTATAGTTACATCTTTATAACAACCCGGTAGCAAGTGTAAAGGTTTATAGTTACATCTTTATAACTACCCGGTAGCAAGTGTAAATGTTTATAGTTACATCTTTATAACAACCTGGTAGCAAGTGTAAAGGTTTATAGTTACATCTTTATAACAACCTGGTAGCAGGCGTAAAGGTTTATAGTTACATCTTTAAAACAACCCGGTAACAAGTGTAAAGGTTTATAGTTACACCTTTATAACAACCTGGTAGCAGGCGTAAAGGTTTATAGTTACATCTTTATAACAACCCGGTAGCAAGAGTAAATGTTTATAGTTACATCTTTATAACAACCTGGTAGCATTCGTAAAGGTTTATAGTTACATCTTTATAACAACACGGTAGCAAGTGTAAAGGTTTATAGGGACATCTTTATAACAACCCGGTAGCAAGTGTAAATGTTTATAGTTACATCTTTATAACAACCCAGTAGCAGGTGTAAATGTTTATAGTTACATCTTTATAATAACCCTGTAGCAAGTGTAAATGTTTATAGTTACATCTTTAGAACAACCCAGTAGCAGGTGTAAAGGTTTATAGTTACATCTTTATAACAACCCGGTAGCAAGTGTAAAGGTTTATAGTTACATCTTTCTAACAACCCGGTAGCAGGCGTAAAGGTTTATAGTTACATCTTTCTAACATCCCGGTAGCAAGTGTAAAGGTTTATAGTTACATCTTTATAACAACCCGGTAGCTGGCGTAAAGGTTTATAGTTACATCTTTATAACAACCCGGTAGCAAGTGTAAAGGTTTATAGTTACATCTTTATAATAACCCGGTAGCAAGTGTAAAGGTTTATAGTTACATCTTTATAATAACCCTGTAGCAGATGTAAAGGTTTATAGTTACATCTTTATAACAACCTGGTAACATTCGTAAAGGTTTATAGTTACATCTTTATAACAACACGGTAGCAAGTGTAAATGTTTATAGTTACATCTTTATAACAACCCGGTAGCAGGCGTAAAGGTTTATAGTTACATCTTTATAACAACCCGGTAGCAAGTGTAAATGTTTATAGTTACATCTTTATAACAACCCGGTAGCAGGTGTAAAGGTTTATAGTTACATCTTTATAACAACCCGGTAGCAGGTGTAAAAGTTTATAGTTACACCTTTATATTAACCTGGTAGCAGGTGTAAATGTTTACAGTTACATCTTTATAACAACCCGGTAGGAAGTGTAAAGGTTTATAGTTACAACTTTATAACAACCCGGTAGCAAGTGTAAAGGTTTATAGTTACATCTTTATAACAACCCGGTAGCAAGTGTAAAGGTTTATAGTTACATCTTTCTAACAACCCGGTAGCAGGCGTAAAGGTTTATAGTTTCATCTTTCTAACATCCCGGTAGCAAGTGTAAAGGTTTATAGTTACATCTTTATAACAACCCGGTAGCTGGCGTAAAGTTTTATAGTTACAACTTTATAACAACCCGGTAGCAAGTGTAAAGGTTTATAGTTACATCTTTATAACAACCCGGTAGCAAGTGTAAAGGTTTATAGTTACATCTTTCTAACAACCCGGTAGCAGGCGTAAAGGTTTATAGTTTCATCTTTCTAACATCCCGGTAGCAAGTGTAAAGGTTTATAGTTACATCTTTATAACAACCCGGTAGCTGGCGTAAAGTTTTATAGTTACATCTTTATAACAACCCGGTAGCAAGTGTAACGGTTTATAGTTACATCTTTATAACAACCCGGTAGCAAGTGTAAAGGTTTATAGTTACATCTTTATAATAACCCTGTAGCAGATGTAAAGGTTTATAGTTACATCTTTATAACAACCCGGTAGCAAGTGTAAAGGTTTATAGTTACATCTTTATAATAACCCTGTAGCAGATGTAAAGGTTTATAGTTACATCTTTATAACAACCCGGTAGCAAGTGTAAAGGTTTATAGTTACATCTTTATAACAACCTGGTAGCAGGCGTAAAGGTTTATAGTTACATCTTTATAACAACCCGGTAGCAAGTGTAAATGTTTATAGTTACATCTTTATAACAACCTGGTAGCAAGTGTAAAGGTTTATAGTTACATCTTCATAACAACCTGGTAGCAGGCGTAAAGGTTTATAGTTACATCTTTAAAACAACCCGGTAACAAGTGTAAAGGTTTATAGTTACACCTTTGTAACAACCTGGTAGCAGGCGTAAAGGTTTATAGTTACATCTTTATAACAACCCGGTAGCAAGAGTAAATGTTTATAGTTACATCTTTTTAACAACCTGGTAGCATTCGTAAAGGTTTATAGTTACATCTTTATAACAACACGGTAGCAAGTGTAAATGTTTATAGTTACATCTTTATAACAACCCGGTAGCAGGCGTAAAGGTTTATAGTTACATCTTTATATTATCCTGGTAGCAGGTGTAAATGTTTACAGTTACATCTTTATAACAACCCGGTAGGAAGTGTAAAGGTTTATAGTTACATCTTTATAACAACCCGGTAGCAAGTGTAAATGTTTATAGTTACATCTTTATAACAACCCGATAGCAGGTCTAAAGGTTTATAGTTACATCTTTATAACAACCCGGTAGCAGGTGTAAAAGTTTATAGTTACATCTTTATATTAACCTGGTAGCAGGTGTAAATGTTTACAGTTACATCTTTATAACAACCCGGTAGGAAGTGTAAAGGTTTATAGTTACATCTTTATAACAACCCGGTAGCAAGTGTAAATGTTTATAGTTACATCTTTATAACAACCTGGTAGCAAGTGTAAAGGTTTATAGTTACATCTTTATAACAACACGGTAGCAAGTGTATATGTTTATAGTTACATCTTTATAACAACCTGGTAGCAGGCGTAAAGGTTTATATTTACATCTTTATAACAACCCGGTAGCAAGTGTAAATGTTTATAGTTACATCTTTATAACAACCTGGTAGCAAGTGTAAAGGTTTATAGTTACATCTTTATAACAACCTGGTAGCAGGCGTAAAGGTTTATAGTTACATCTTTAAAACAACCCGGTAACAAGTGTAAAGGTTTATAGTTACACCTTTATAACAACCTGGTAGCAGGCGTAAAGGTTTATAGTTACATCTTTATAACAACCCGGTAGCAAGAGTAAATGTTTATAGTTACATCTTTATAACAACCCGGTAGCAAGTGTAAATGTTTATAGTTACACCTTTATAACAACCCGGTAGCAGGTGTAAAGGTTTATAGTTACATCTTTATAACAACCCGGTAGCAGGTGTAAAAGTTTATAGTTACATCTTTATATTAACCTGGTAGCAGGTGTAAATGTTTACAGTTACACCTTTATAACAACCCGGTAGGAAGTGTAAAGGTTTATAGTTACATCTTTATAACAACCCGGTAGCAGGCGTAAAGGTTTATAGTTACATCTTTATAACAACCCGGTAGCAAGTGTAAAGGTTTACAGTTACATCTCTATAACAAACCGGTAGCAGGCGTAAAGGTTTATAGTTACATCTCTATAACAACCCGGTAGCAAGTGTAAAGGTTTATAGTTACATCTTTCTAACAACCCGGTAGCAAGTGTAAATGTTTATAGTTACATCTTTATAACAACCTGGTAGCATTCGTAAAGGTTTATAGTTACATCTTTATAACAACCCGGTAGCAAGTGTAAAGGTTTATAGTTACATCTTTATAACTACCCGGTAGCAAGTGTAAATGTTTATAGTTACATCTTTATAACAACCTGGTAGCAAGTGTAAAGGTTTATAGTTACATCTTTATAACAACCTGGTAGCAGGCGTAAAGGTTTATAGTTACATCTTTAAAACAACCCGGTAACAAGTGTAAAGGTTTATAGTTACACCTTTATAACAACCTGGTAGCAGGCGTAAAGGTTTATAGTTCCATCTTTATAACAACCCGGTAGCAAGAGTAAATGTTTATAGTTACATCTTTATAACAACCTGGTAGCATTCGTAAAGGTTTATAGTTACATCTTTATAACAACACGGTAGCAAGTGTAAAGGTTTATAGGGACATCTTTATAACAACCCGGTAGCAAGTGTAAATGTTTATAGTTACATCTTTATAACAACCCAGTAGCAGGTGTAAATGTTTATAGTTACATCTTTATAATAACCCTGTAGCAAGTGTAAATGTTTATAGTTACATCTTTAGAACAACCCAGTAGCAGGTGTAAAGGTTTATAGTTACATCTTTATAACAACCCGGTAGCAAGTGTAAAGGTTTATAGTTACATCTTTCTAACAACCCGGTAGCAGGCGTAAAGGTTTATAGTTACATCTTTCTAACATCCCGGTAGCAAGTGTAAAGGTTTATAGTTACATCTTTATAACAACCCGGTAGCTGGCGTAAAGGTTTATAGTTACATCTTTATAACAACCCGGTAGCAAGTGTAAAGGTTTATAGTTACATCTTTATAATAACCCTGTAGCAGATGTAAAGGTTTATAGTTACATCTTTGTAACAACCCGGTAGCAAGTGTAAAGGTTTATAGTTACATCTTTATAACAACCTGGTAGCAGGCGTAAAGGTTTATAGTTACATCTTTATAACAACCCGGTAGCAAGTGTAAATGTTTATAGTTACATCTTTATAACAACCTGGTAGCAAGTGTAAAGGTTTATAGTTACATCTTCATAACAACCTGGTAGCAGGCGTAAAGGTTTATAGTTACATCTTTATAACAACCCGGTAGCAAGAGTAAATGTTTATAGTTACATCTTTTTAACAACCTGGTAGCATTCGTAAAGGTTTATAGTTACATCTTTATAACAACACGGTAGCAAGTGTAAATGTTTATAGTTACATCTTTATAACAAAACGGTATTAGGCGTAAAGGTTTATAGTTACATCTTTACATTAACCTGGTAGCAGGTGTAAATGTTTACAGTTACATCTTTATAACAACCCGGTAGGAAGTGTAAAGGTTTATAGTTACATCTTTATAACAACCCGGTAGCAAGTGTAAATGTTTATAGTTACATCTTTATAACAACCCGGTAGCAGGTGTAAAGGTTTATAGTTACATCTTTATAACAACCCGGTAGCAGGTGTAAAAGTTTATAGTTACATCTTTATATTAACCTGGTAGCAGGTGTAAATGTTTACAGTTACATCTTTATAACAACCCGGTAGGAAGTGTAAAGGTTTATAGTTACATCTTTATAACAACCCGGTAGCAAGTGTAAATGTTTATAGTTACATCTTTATAACAACCTGGTAGCAAGTGTAAAGGTTTATAGTTACATCTTTATAACAACACGGTAGCAAGTGTATATGTTTATAGTTACATCTTTATAACAACCTGGTAGCAGGCGTAAAGGTTTATATTTACATCTTTATAACAACCCGGTAGCAAGTGTAAATGTTTATAGTTACATCTTTATAACAACCTGGTAGCAAGTGTAAAGGTTTATAGTTACATCTTTATAACAACCTGGTAGCAGGCGTAAAGGTTTATAGTTACATCTTTAAAACAACCCGGTAACAAGTGTAAAGGTTTATAGTTACACCTTTATAACAACCTGGTAGCAGGCGTAAAGGTTTATAGTTACATCTTTATAACAACCCGGTAGCAAGAGTAAATGTTTATAGTTACATCTTTATAACAACCCGGTAGCAAGTGTAAATGTTTATAGTTACATCTTTATAACAACCCGGTAGCAGGTGTAAAGGTTTATAGTTACATCTTTATAACAACCCGGTAGCAGGTGTAAAGTTTTATAGTTACATCTTTATAACAACCCGGTAGCAAGTGTAAAGGTTTATAGTTACATCTTTATATTAACCTGGTAGCAGGTGTAAATGTTTACAGTTACATCTTTATAACAACCCGGTAGGAAGTGTAAAGGTTTATAGTTACATCTTTATAACAACCCGGTAGCAGGTGTAAAGTTTTATAGTTACATCTTTATAACAACCCGGTAGCAAGTGTAAAGGTTTATAGTTACATCTTTATAACAACCCGGTAGCAGGTGTAAATGTTTACAGTTACATCTTTATAACAACCCGGTAGGAAGTGTAAAGGTTTATAGTTACATCTTTATAACAACCCGGTAGCAGGTGTAAAGTTTTATAGTTACATCTTTATAACAACCCGGTAGGAAGTGTAAAGGTTTATAGTTACATCTTTATAACAACCCGGTAGGAAGTGTAAAGGTTTATAGTTACATCTTTATAACAACCCGGTAGGAAGTGTAAAGGTTTATAGTTACATCTTTATAACAACCCGGTAGGAAGTGTAAAGGTTTATAGTTACATCTTTATAACAACCCGGTAGCAGGTGTAAAGTTTTATAGTTACATCTTTATAACAACCCGGTAGCAAGTGTAAAGGTTTATAGTTACATCTTTATAACAACCCGGTAGCAGGTGTAAATGTTTACAGTTACATCTTTATAACAACCCGGTAGGAAGTGTAAAGGTTTATAGTTACATCTTTATAACAACCCGGTAGCAGGTGTAAAGGTTTATAGTTACATCTTTATAACAACCCGGTAGCAGGTGTAAAGTTTTATAGTTACATCTTTATAACAACCCGGTAGCAAGTGTAAAGGTTTATAGTTACATCTTTATATTAACCTGGTAGCAGGTGTAAATGTTTACAGTTACATCTTTATAACAACCCGGTAGGAAGTGTAAAGGTTTATAGTTACATCTTTATAACAACCCGGTAGCAGGCGTAAAGTTTTATAGTTACATCTTTATAACAACCCGGTAGCAAGTGTAAAGGTTTACAGTTACATCTCTATAACAAACCGGTAGCAGGCGTAAAGGTTTATAGTTACATCTCTATAACAAACCCGGTAGCAAGTGTAAAGGTTTATAGTTACATCTTTCTAACAACCCGGTAGCAAGTGTAAATGTTTATAGTTACATCTTTATAACAACCTGGTAGCATTCGTAAAGGTTTATAGTTACATCTTTATAACAACCCGGTAGCAAGTGTAAAGGTTTATAGTTACATCTTTCTAACAACCCGGTAGCAGGCGTAAATGTTTATAGTTACATCTTTATAACAACCCGGTAGCAAGTGTAAATGTTTATAGTTACATCTTTATAACAACCTGGTAGCAAGTGTAAAGGTTTATAGTTACATCTTTATAACAACCCAGTAGCAGGTGTAAAGGTTTATAGTTACATCTTTATAAGAACCCAGTAGCAGGTGTAAATGTTTATAGTTACATCTTTAGAACAACCCGGTAGCAAGTGTAAATGTTAATAGTTACATCTTTATAACAACCCAGTAGCAAGTGTAAATGTTTATAGTTACATCTTTATAACAACCCGGTAGCAAGTGTAAATGTTTATAGTTACATCTTTATAACAACCCGGTAGCAAGTGTAAATGTTTATAGTTACATCTTTATAACAACCCGGTAGCAAGTGTAAAGGTTTATAGTTACATCTTTATAACAACCCAGTAGCAAGTGTAAATGTTTATAGTTACATCTTTATAACAACCCAGTAGCAGGTGTAAAGGTTTATAGTTACATCTTTATAACAACCCAGTAGCAGGTGTAAAGGTTTATAGTTACATCTTTATAACAACCCAGTAGCAACTGTAAAGGTTTATAGTTAAATCTTTATAACAACCTGGTAGCAGGCGTAAAGGTTTATAGTTACATCTTTCTAACAACCCGGTAGCAAGTGTAAATGTTTATAGGTTCATCTTTATAACAACCTGGTAGCAGGTGTAAAGGTTTATAGTTACATCTTTATAACAACCCGGTAGCAGGTGTAAAGGTTTATAGTTAAATCTTTATAACATCCCGGTAGCAGGTGTAAAGGTTTATAGTTACATGTTTATAACAACCCGGTAGCAGGTGTAAAGATTTATAGTTACATCTTTATAACAACCCGGTAGCAGGTGTAATGGTTTATAGTTACATCTTTATAACAACCTTGTAGCAGGCGTAAAGGTTTATAGTTACATCTTTTAAAAAACCCGGTAACAAGTGTAAAGGTTTATAGTTACGTCTTTATAACAACCTGATAGCAGGCGTAAAGGTTTGTAGTTACATCTTTATAACAACCCGGTAGCAAGTGTAAAGGTTAATAGTTACATGTTTATAACAACCCGGTAGCAAGTGTAAAGGTTTATAGTTACATCTTTATAACAACCCGGTAGCAAGTGTAAAGGTTTATAGTTACATCTTTATAACAACCCGGTAGCATGTGTAAAGGTTTATAGTTACATTTCCATATTCATAATTTAATTATATCCTAATGAAGTATTGATTAAGTGTTACGTAATAAAAGACTATCCTCGGCTTTCCAATACTAGTGGAATATATTAAATGCCATAACACATTCAGCAATTTTAAATACTTTTATTTGGTTTTAAAGACTTCCTATAACCTGCATAGGCGCGTTTTATAATTTCATACACTTTAAAAGAATAAAGTAATAAATTCACACACTGCCCAATTTAAAACGCAACATAATCGAATAGTTAAATATTTGAATGATTTAGGAATACATTTTATGAAGAAGACACCAATAAATTAAAATAACTAGTAAACATCTATTTATAGAGCCGTAAATAAAGTAATGAAATAAATATGTCAAATATCTCGGAAGTTTCATTTAAAAATGGATTAAACACAATCTCCATATGAAGACAAAAATAACTGTCGCATGAAACCATATGATCTAGAGAATGAAAGTAGTTAATGTGCAGATATGCTTTGCATGTCACGCTAAAATAGATGTAAGTTTTTAAAACTGTTTGTAGTTGTTGTTTTACGACAGTTTTAATATTTTACAACAAAAATATTAGATTTAGACAAATATATTTATTGTAATGTTATCAAAAAGGTATTAATATTTTGATAAATATCTCCGGTGGTTGAATAATATTATTGTAAATAAATTTATTCCATAAGTAAACGATTTTGTGGGTGATTCGATGTTCACATGGAAAATGTTTTGTACTCAAATACAACTAAATTGTATTTAACTACTATTGAGTTTAAATACTTTTTAATAGAGAAATATTTAATATTCGTTCCTTATAAGTATAAGGCAAAAGTCCGATAATATAATACTAAACATGAATTTCAATATTTTTGTTAATATTTAATTTTTCAAATAAATCTAATATGATGGAGTAGTAAAATATTAATATTTTGAAAAAACAATAAAGATCTCCTTTCATAGTTATTTCGGTAAATAGAGATTATTCATATAGATTTAATAATCCAATGATTTGGTTTAAAAAAAAATAAATTTATTTTAACTTGCTATTTGCACTCCTTGTGCACCTTTAAAAAATGTTTGTAATATACGAAGGTATCAAGATTTTGCAGGCAAATGATTGATTATGGTTTCAATCTAGAGACAAATACTACGTAATTACTGTTTAAAATCGACAGGTTACCTGAATCAAGGCTACATCAATAAAACTCATTACGTGTTGGTTGCATACGTTAATGTGGTGTAGAAACGTGCGATATCTGGATTATAATAACCCTGCTTGGAAATTTCAAGTATAGTAATAAGCATAAGTTATTGACTTATATTTAGTAGGTTATACTCTATGCGCTACTCTATAAACACTCTTAAAATATTCTATGATTTGGATATTCTAAATAATGTAATGTATTATATATGTCTTGAAACAACGTTTTATTGATAATTCTATATACTCA
Source organism: Prosapia bicincta (assembly GCA_036971475.1). NCBI lineage: Eukaryota > Metazoa > Arthropoda > Insecta > Hemiptera > Cercopidae > Prosapia > Prosapia bicincta. Next base: position 18,849,411 of record JBAIZL010000001.1, on the reverse strand, counting down.
GTAGGTTATTTTTCCTTAGGGAAGGAAATAATGAATTCGTCATGAGTTATGCTACACGAGATACGCCGTAAACTAGAGTATGAAGTAGGTTAAACTATACCTACAAACGGCTTCATAGATCATAGCGTTCTCTTCTCTTAGATGTTGTGTTGAATTCATGAAAAAAATTAAATGTTCATAAATTTTTTATTATTCCCATTTCAATTAATTTTTTTCGAAATTAGTTTACACTAGATGTGTTTAACTATGTTAGTTATCAGAATCCAGTAAAATTTTAAGTGCATTGATATTTGCGTTAGATTTTAAAATTACAAATTAAAAAAACTAAAAATATAATGTATTAGTCTGATATATTATCTGGTTATATCATATGCTTCTTTGTTTATTGCATTTCATATACATATCTTTTAATATGCAGTAGTTATTGGTTTATTAGGCCCCCTTACATAGACACTCACTCACTCATTACATTAAATCTGTCTTTAACCTCTTAATTTGCAAGGAAAGAGAAAGAAATATTTTGCAAGTTAAAAAAATTTTGAGACACAAATTCTACATAAAATAGAATAAGACGAATAAATTTTAATACTTTAGTGATTTTATAATTAGTTATGATATTTAATTATATTAGAATAACTTTATTTTGATCGTTATTTGTAATTACATTTTTAATTTATCTTTTGTTATAATAAAATATAAACAAACTTACTTTTCGATAGTATCTTAAAACATACGGAGTTCTTTCTTCAGTGTGTAATGGTTATTATAGATGAGGCATTGACATCACCAACCCTTCCCAATGATAAACACGATGCACGACAAAAGCCATTGTCATCCTGTTTATCTCAAAATTTTCCACCTCCGCTGTTTGTGATTTCTATGCGCGGGTATAGATATAGTAGGGGTTGTAACAGTTCTTTTAAATATTTATAACCGGAGTAGATAAATTGCTACAAGTCTTCGGTTTCATTTATTATAAAATTATTGATAAAACATAACTAACTGACAAAATATTGAGTATTAGCCATTTTAAAATATTTCCTCTTAATGACTTATTAGTCAAAAGATTGTGGAGATTATGAAGCCAAAAGCACAATACTAAACTACTCTAACAATCTACCTAAAAATAAAATAGCTTCCTACAGCTCACTTTCATTTAGAATGCTTGAAATCCTAATAAAAAACAAAGAAAGATAAAAACAACACTATAATAAATAGCCCAAAACATGGACACAATAGAAAAAAAAATACATTAGAATTTAAAATTCAACTATAATGAAACACCAAAAACCTGAAACACAGACAACAAAACGTCGACCAGATTCATGTACACAGGATACAATATGAACAAACCAGAAAAATCCAAAGAAATAACAATATTAACGTAACATACAAAAATACAGGAAATATATCCATAAAGTAAATCAATCAGAAAACAAATATGTCTCCCACTTAGTAGGTAAATTTGTAATATTGAATGCCCAAACTATAATATATTATATACTCATTATATTAAAGATACATAAATTTGCTAAACAAAAAATAAATACAAGACGTATATAAAAAACAACTTAGATGATAAATCAAACCCAAAATTTATCATTCAAACTTGACCATACACACATCAGTTTGGTTTACTATTTCGAAATAATCATACAGATTTGTTTTGGAAGCTATCAAAATAACTAAACATTCCTCATGGTAGAGATGTACATTTAATAAAAAGAGTAGAGAATTTGAGAACAAATAAATATTTATAAGCAAAAAAAAAATGTAATAAACAAACAAGTACAAATAAAATGAAAAATTTTAAATTATTAAACCTAATAGACAAATTTAACTCCAACATAGATTAAAACTACTACATATTTTAATGGAACCGAAAATAGAACGGTAGGCCTACCTTTATAACACATGAAAAGGAATCTCAAATGCCTAACTGCTACAAGAACATCAGTCTTCTAAATCTCGAAAAGGAGACCACTGAAATTAATGTGGTCTCGGGAATCGACTTTCAAATATTCTACGTTAAGTTCTGGTTTAAGTACATTAATGTTATATTAAATTACAATAAATGATATGTGAACACAAGAAAACAGTGTTGTTACATACATATATACAAATATATGTGAAAAATAAATTACAGAAATTTTTATATCAAGATTTTAGTAGAAGTAACTTTTAGTTTATATATTACATTGAATTTTAAGTCCAATTTCAAAACCAAATGTTTATTACAATTCTCCAATATCATCCCCAATTTACTTCCAATTTACTGAAATGGTTGCCTCATTTGGAAGTACCCTACGTTCTAAGTTACATCTAATAAATTTCCCACCAAATCATAAAAAGTAAAATGAGATGCCTATATTTAAAATCTCATTCTTTTTTCGTCCAGTATTACTTGCAAGTACGATCAATCTCATAAAGGAATTAAATAAGCAATCACATTTTAATGTCCAAATGAGTGTATATCTAAACAATTATTTTTGTGTATATGTGGAACAATCTACATATATCGGTGATCCTGTAATTAAAGGCAAAATGATGTTATGCAATTACAATGTTGTTGATTATATTATTGCTATTATGAATGTAACAATAATGGAATGGTGGATAGATTAAAAATGTCCTTAGTGCTATGTAGAATAAGAGGAAATTGTAATATCAACAGATATCATGTTTCAACAAATCATTAGTTTCAACAGAAATAGTGTTGAATTTTTTCCAGATAGAGGAAGGGGAGAGAGAGAGAGAGAGAGAGAGAGAGAGAGAGAGAGAGAGAGAGAGAGAGAGAGAGAGAGAGAGAGACTCCCAGAAAGGCATTTCTGGGCATGTGATGTATAAATCGCAAGTCATTGCAAAATACTTGGCCCTCCTATGGAGAGTGTCCTACATTGCAGTTATAGTGGTGTGGAAGGCGTAATGTCACTGCTTGCTCCCTTAAACTGGCTGGTAGAAACGAGTGCTTGACGAAACTCTATCCTTGTCGAACGTTAGTAACTCTCCTCCACAACCCCATGTTTTGTTCACCATGTCTATAGATGCGAGAGCGGAATACATAGTCGTAGATGTAAACGACTCCCTTCTACGCCTCTGAAGTCTCTTTCAGTATCTTGTGACATGTAAATAAGTTGGCAAATAGTATATTGGGGAACCTTTAGGCTCTGTTTATAATTTTAGTTTCAATATTAATTTTTAATATAATATAATTCACATAAGGGTAAATTCTTTTTGTATATGTATTATTCACTGATAATATTTAAATTTATAAATATTATAATTATAATATTATTTTATAAAATATTATAATATATATAATATTATATTATAATATAAATATTATAATATATAAACATGTAAATATTACGTAATATTACACGTAACAATATTTTAAAAAAATATTATTCAACCAATTTTCCTGTTTATTTTAAACAAATTCTATAGTTATCAGTAAATTTGAAAAAAAAATTCTTTACAGTTTTACCAGTCAATTAAATAAAGCTATTCTATATTAAATAAATTTTATAAAGCTAATTTTATTGTTATAATTAATTTTAGTCATAACTAGATTACATTTATTAGCTCCAGACATGTTTACAACTTATTTTCCCGATAATAGTAATCAAAGTTAGTTTTAAAATTATTATTTTATTTATGAATATTTTTTTCCAGTTTTACATCCCTTTTTTCCTATGTGAAAACATATCTTAAAAGTTAGTTTTAAAACTAATATTTTATTTATGAATATTTTTTATCAGTTTTACATTTCTTTTTTCAAATGTGAAAACATATCTTAAAAGTAGTTTTAAAACTAATATTTTATTTATGAATATTTTTTATCAGTTTTACATTTCTTTTTTCAAATGTGAAAACATATCTTAAAAGTAGTTTTAAAACTAATATTTTATTTATGAATATTTTTTATCAGTTTTACATTTCTTTTTTCAAATGTGAAAACATATCTTAAAAGTAGTTTTAAAACTAATATTTTATTTATGAATATTTTTTATCAGTTTTACATTTCTTTTTTCAAATGTGAAAACATATCTTAAAAGTAGTTTTAAAACTAATATTTTATTTATGAATATTTTTTATCAGTTTTACATTTCTTTTTTCAAATGTGAAAAATCTTAAAAGTAGTTTTAAAACTAATATTTTATTTATGAATATTTTTTATCAGTTTTACATTTCTTTTTTCAAATGTGAAAACATATCTTAAAAGTAGTTTTAAAACTAATATTTTATTTATGAATATTTTTTATCAGTTTTACATTTCTTTTTTCAAATGTGAAAACATATCTTAAAAGTAGTTTTAAAACTAATATTTTATTTATGAATATTTTTTATCAGTTTTACATTTCTTTTTTCAAATGTGAAAACATATCTTAAAAGTAGTTTTAAAACTAATATTTTATTTATGAATATTTTTTATCAGTTTTACATTTCTTTTTTCAAATGTGAAAACATATCTTAAAAGTAGTTTTAAAACTAATATTTTATTTATGAATATTTTTTATCAGTTTTACATTTCTTTTTTCAAATGTGAAAACATATCTTAAAAGTAGTTTTAAAACTAATATTTTATTTATGAATATTTTTTATCAGTTTTACATTTCTTTTTTCAAATGTGAAAACATATCTTAAAAGTAGTTTTAAAACTAATATTTTATTTATGAATATTTTTTATCAGTTTTACATTTCTTTTTTCAAATGTGAAAACATATCTTAAAAGTAGTTTTAAAACTAATATTTTATTTATGAATATTTTTTATCAGTTTTACATTTCTTTTTTCAAATGTGAAAAATCTTAAAAGTAGTTTTAAAACTAATATTTTATTTATGAATATTTTTTATCAGTTTTACATTTCTTTTTTCAAATGTGAAAACATATCTTAAAAGTAGTTTTAAAACTAATATTTTATTTATGAATATTTTTTATCAGTTTTACATTTCTTTTTTCAAATGTGAAAACATATCTTAAAAGTAGTTTTAAAACTAATATTTTATTTATGAATATTTTTTATCAGTTTTACATTTCTTTTTTCAAATGTGAAAACATATCTTAAAAGTAGTTTTAAAACTAATATTTTATTTATGAATATTTTTTATCAGTTTTACATTTCTTTTTTCAAATGTGAAAACATATCTTAAAAGTAGTTTTAAAACTAATATTTTATTTATGAATATTTTTTATCAGTTTTACATTTCTTTTTTCAAATGTGAAAACATATCTTAAAAGTAGTTTTAAAACTAATATTTTATTTATGAATATTTTTTATCAGTTTTACATTTCTTTTTTCAAATGTGAAAACATATCTTAAAAGTAGTTTTAAAACTAATATTTTATTTATGAATATTTTTTATCAGTTTTACATTTCTTTTTTCAAATGTGAAAACATATCTTAAAAGTAGTTTTAAAACTAATATTTTATTTATGAATATTTTTTTTCAGTTTTACATTTCTTTTTTCAAATGTGAAAACATATCTTAAAAGTAGTTTTAAAACTAATATTTTATTTATGAATATTTTTTTTCAGTTTTACATTCCTTTTTTCATATGTGAAAACATATTTTACAGATATTAATTGTAAATAATCATTTCTATAATAATACGATTTATAAATTTTTTCAAGATACCTTTGATGGAATTAAAATATCGTTGATAATTAGATATGTTTGATTAATACCAGTCAAAGTCATTTAACAGGTGAATATTACTATTTTTGTTGCGGATGTGTTACTTGAATCAAGAATTTCTTATTGATGGTTAACAATAAAATAGAGATGCCAATTAACACCTATGTTACTCCTTGGTAGACTGGAGTCCTGTGGGCGAGAGTTACGTTTTCTCAGGGAGAGTCCGCAATGAAGAGCTTAAATGTTTTCTACCCCATTCTGGAAATTGTAAGATTACATTTTCATTTCCAAGCATCAAGTCAGATTGTTTATTTAGAAATGAATTGAAATTTTGTACAAACAAAAATGAAGAGAATAATTCAATATCTGACTCTGTAAGCTATTTTTATGTTTTTATTGAAAACATATTTTTCTTAAATCTTATAGACATTCTTCGTAATGTTATTATTTTTAATATGATCTGTCCTATATTATTAGACAAATAGTTAGTGATTGTTTCTCCCATTAGACGTAATGAATATACATAATAAATAAAACTGGCAATAGATTCATTATGCAGGTTAATAGATACAGTAGAGAAGAGTATTTCAAGTTGATAAAACTATACGATTTCATTAAGTTACACGCTTCATACGTCTTCGAATGTGAGGTTGAGCTTTTGCAAATTATAAAAAGATTTATTTTGTTATTTGCAATAACTATAACGTTGTTAGGGACACAAATTGATCTTTCAATAATATATAAAATTTCTAAAATGGGATACTTTTGGAATTTACGAGTATTGTTTTAAGAGTTTAAAAGCAAATTATCTCAAACAAAATTTAATTGTAACTGAGGTGTAATATAGGTGCCGTGAAGAATAAAACAACAAACTGTCCTATGGATCCCTAAAAAATGAAACTACAAACTGCCCTATGGATTCCTAAAAAATGAAACTACAAACTGCCCTATGGATTCCTAAAAAGTGAAACTACAAACCGCCCTATGGATTCCTAAAAAATGAAACTACAAACTGCCCTATGGATTCCTAAAAAATGAAACTACAAACTGCCCTATGGATTCCTAAAAAACGAAACTACAAACTGCCCTATGGATTCCTAAAAAATGAAACAACAAACTGCCCTATGGATTCCTAAAAAATAAAACTACAAACTGCCCTATGGATTCCTAAAAAATGAAACTACAAACTGCCCTATGGATTCCTAAAAAATGAAACAATAAACATATTTTGAAAACAAGTAGATATATGCGAGGGACGTAGCTTAATAGTACGCGTTCATCGGGCAAATAATCACACACAGAAATGAATTTTGTACATTAAATGCTCTCATGGCAAAAAAAGTTATGCAAAGCTCATTGTAGTTAGCGAATGTAAGTCACTATTCTGAAACTATTAACTATAATGTCCATTTCAATACTTTCTTCTGTCTTTAACAACTCAAAACAGTATTCTTCGCTGATGTATCTGATTAGCTTTAAACTTCGCATTATCAACATTTTAAACTGTACCAACTTAAAAGTTTTATAAACTGTAGAGTAGTGTTTGAGGTTTTGATGACGGAAGTAATCCGAAACGCGTCAACGAAGCATAACGTTTTGTTAATAGCCGACAGAAGAATGAACCTAACTGTATGTCAACATTCCTGCACGAAATAAAGATGAGTATAGCACGAGTATTATCTTAATGAGTAATGAAAGAGGGTTAGCAAATGACATGCACCTTATTAATAAACAAGATAATTATTTCTTTTTAATGTTGGGCTTACCTTAATTTTTCTTACTGTTTACATTGTAGAAATAATTTTGATCTTCTAGAGTGTAACACTACGAAAAGACTACGCGATCATGGGTCGGAGCACCCTTTGTGATAGTGTTCCAACTATCTGTCTGTAATAGTTAGATAATTGCCATTTGGTAGCAATTACTGAGGTGCTTTGTCTTACAGAACTGCATCCCTTCTCTACACTACAACAATCAATGCACTGATTGTATTGTATTTTAGAAGCTCCAGCTTTCTCAGTAAATGTATTTTATTGATATTATTAAAAACGCATTAGAAGAAAATTGTTTTTGGTTTTACTTAAGTATTTAAATGTAATTTTCTAGGAAAACACTTTGTACTAATTGTGTTGTTTTGTACTAAGGTACACTGAATTCTGTTTATAACAGGTTACTCTGTGACATACATCTAGTAGTATGTAAACTGATTAAATCCCATACGACTAAACAAATTATGACTTTTATAATATATTCTAACTATTAAAATAAAATGTCACTAGCTTTTATAACTGTAATTACAAGCTCGTATATTACTGATTGTTCTACAAATAACGTTCCTTGATTTTATCGTCCTTCACAGTCGGTAATACTTTAAACTTTTCATTGAACTTATTGTTTAAAAAGTAAATTTATGGAGACTTCCTGACACAAAACATTACAATTGCACTAATCAATATTCTTTGCTGCCTCATGGCATCTCGTCAATAAGGAACTGAAGAAGTGGGTCTACTGCAATGGCAGACGTTTTTCATTATTTTACTTATAGTACTGGTTATGCTATAGTTACAAATAATGTTATGTTATTGGATCGTACGCGAACTAAAACAAACTTGAATCTATCGTAAATTCTATTCCCATCTAGAAATACAATATAGTTTAAATATCTTATACAAATTAGAGTAACAGCAAAGGTTTAATGAAAGAAAATTGTAAAGAGGGTTAAAATGAAGTACAAACATTTAACCAGAAGGCTATTTAAGGAATTAAGTTAAATTGCCGAAGACATAAGGAGGAAGACGTGTGTTATTGATGTTTCTGTGACAAAACCAACTGACGTTGAAGGGACATCGTTAGCAAGACATAATGTTCTGCAAAGTTTGTAGCTAATGCCATAAGCAGTTCCAAAGGTTTTACTTTTATATGCTGGTAGTTACATTCACTTGAACGAAACATCCACTTATAAATAAATAATTATTTGATAAATTATTTTAAGAACTAAAATATAAATGATTTTAATTATAGTTACTATTAATATTAAATAAATACCTGCGGAAGAACTTAGAAAATCAATAAATATATTGTGTGCAGTTTTTTATCTTTTCATAACCTTAACTCACAAGCTAAATCTTGTGTGTAAGTATAATACTTATACTTACTATCGATTTTAATTATAAAAGTTTCTCATACCATCTGCTTTTAATCTTACTGACTTTAGTTTTGTAAGTGCATTATATACCTATCTATCTCTCTATATAAATACATGTAAACAATTTATTACGCTTTAGAAAGTGCGGTATCCGCAAGAAGTTGCAACCTAGTCAAAATAAACCAAATCCTAGAAACAAATTAAATAAAGATTGAGCTAAATGTTACTAATAACAGAGAACACTTGAATATACAACTCTTGCTCAGATAAATAGTACAAACACATACACAGACACACAAATACACACACACACACACACACACACAAACACTCATACATACACACACACAAGCACACACACACACACACACACACACACACACACACACACACACACACACACACACACACACACACACACACACACACACACACACACACACACACACACACACATATATATATATATATATATATATATATATATAAGTAGCGTTGCGCATGTATTACTAGCGTTATCCATACAATAAAGCTCTACCATTTAAGGCTTTGTGATTAGAGATGCTGACCAAATTTATTAGGAATTATGTGAAAACATTTTTATCTTATGGTATTATATATATATATATATATATATATATATATATATATATATATATATATATATATATATATATATATATATATATATATATAATTATTATATTTTTTAAGTAATAATATAAATTCCGTCATCTATCACTTTATCGATATCTCTATGACGTAATCAGACAGATGTTCTTATGTTGTAAAGACTGACATGATTATATTGGAAGCTTCTAATTTAACAAAAAATATTCTTTATGTAAAAAATCATTAAACAAATTTAACATTTAATTTTTGCTGTACTCCTCCATTGTACACACACAAGTACAGTCACTTACTGTGCTAAATCAGTGAAGTTGAAGTGAAATATTCTATGAGTTTATTATCTGCCTTCAAGAGTTTGTGCCTCTCTGTTTGAATAGCTTACGGCAAACTCTTTATAAACTAAATCCTAACTCTCAGATATAATTCATATAGGTTGTCTTTTGAAATTTTTTTTCAGGCAAACAAAATAAAATGAAAGCTTTTTTATTGCTTTTATTTTTTATTTAGTCTAATCATGTTTCCCGTAAAATATTGAACATAAGAAAAGAATGATTTTTTATTATACAAAATCGAACAATACGTTCATTGTCCATGAAAAAGAAGCATGAGGCGAGACAGTTGAGTAGGGATGAATAAAGTTACAGCATAGGCAATTATCTAAGCATTCAATACGAAGACGTAAATGACAAAGCACAAATATCTCTACCTCTCTTTACTTTCTCTTTACTTACGTCCATGCAACTTAAAAAATTTGTGAACCCATTTATTTTCCATTTAAAATATAAACATTGAATTGCCTAATACTTATTGAGTTATTCAATTACCTCCCTGATATCAACATATTTAATTGTGTATTAAATTTAACCTTTGAATGTTCCGTATCCTACAGACTACCTTGACGAAATTTATTCTCAATAGTTTATGATAGGCAAAAATTACTTTACTGTCTGTTGATGATTAATGACGCAAAGAATGAGGGAATTGGAATTTAATCACTTATCATTGCTTTTTGTTGCGACTGAGTTTAAAGTGAATCAGCAATTACTTCATAATGTTTACACTAGTAATAAAATGTCACTGGGATTTATAATGCTTGAAATTATTGTTTTTGTAAGCCTATATTTAAATCAGGGATTGAAAAATACAATCACAATCCTACAAGCCTTAGCATACATCAAAATCAATATTCGCAATTTATACAAAAGTGTTCTAAGATATATAAAACATTTATTGGGTTATTCAAAAATTAATGTCCAAATTTATAAATAAATGATATACCTTATGTATAGGTTATATTGACATATCCCAAAATAAATGTACACAATTATTTGAAATAGCTATTAAGAATGTATAATTTTCATTGACTGATCCCAAAATCAATGTACTCAATTTATACAGTAATGCTATAAAATATCTTTGGAACTCTCTTTGGAATATCCCTAAATAAATGTTCACAATTTATACAAAAGTGTCTTAGAATAGGTTAAAATATCATTGGCTTATCCCAAAACAAACATGCACAACTTATACAAAAATATTTTGCAATAAGTACAAGTTCTATTAGCATATCCCAATTTAAATTGGCACAATTTATACAAAAGTGTTATAAAATATGCACAAATTTCATTTGCTTATTATAAAACCAATGTGCGCTAGTATCATGGAATGGAATATTTTCTTATTTTGGAAGCATCTAATATTCAATTGTTTATATATAAGATATACACGGTGGTTCGTTTTAACGTTAAATCGCCCTAATATTAATATTAAACAAATGTTTAAAACAAATTTATGTCTCAACATAGGTACACGTTGTAAGGTATAACCTAAGGAGCCTGTGTAGGAAGAAGAAAGACCAATATGTACCCACCTTGTAATTGAATGCTGAATCTGTTTAATGCAATCTATTCAAGTATAAAATTCTACCTAGAAGTAACACATTTGTAGGGGAAATGGAACAGGTACGGATATTAATTAATGAAAAAGTGCATTAACCTGCTATGCAGCGATTTGGTCAGAAACACTTTTAAATATATTTTATTTACCTTTTATTCATTGCATTTATGAAGACATATTATTTTGATATATAATAAACTTGTAATTTGTGAGTTCTTATAGAATGTTTATGTTTGTATATACTTTACATTATCTTCATCAGACAATATATTAAAAGTATTTATTTTAAGAACTGTGTAGGCCCAAGTAAATATTTCTTCTAAGGCAGATTTACTTTCTTAAAATATACATATGGAATTATATATTTCGCGTTCTTTCGAAATAAAATTCATTGATACCATTTTTCGAGTTCGGGGAGACTTAAGTTGATAAGGTTCCAAGTTATCTACAAACAAGCACGTTTCGTTAAAAGATTTTACTATTTCGGTCCTGGTGTATATAGTTCTTATTTCTCTGTCATATTTAAGGTTTGCATAAGGTTATCATGCTTATTTATGCAAGATTTTGTTTTTATTAGTTCTTTTTTAGTCGCAATCCCATTTAAAATTATAACAACAGGATTACAAGCTTTTTTAGTTTCCATATTTCACGAACACTTTGTTTCATTAATTATTGCCGTGGGAAAATCTCAACCTATGACTGCGAACACGTCATATATAACAGCTTCTAACATTTTTTGTTTTGAAAAATCTTAATATTTACAATAAACCTCTAAGTTAAGGCTAATTAATTGTTTCTTCTCCCTTCATTAATACTAAGTTTAATGTTATTTAAATTTTACAGATTATTTTCGTCCTTAATAATAGCTTTTTATTTTTGTTTTACCTATTTATCAAGATAACGTTTGGCTATCGATACGTCAATGGTACATAGGTGAATTATAAACCATAGTTGTTTATAGTTGAAAATCTACGAAAGTTTATGTTATTTAAAATAATGTACAATAACTTCCATAATATGATCCAATGCCAGTACTATATGCAAGGAAAAATAATTTATATATACAATGATATCAGAATATAATAATAGAGTCAAGCAATTTTGTCAACTACAAATAGATAATTATTTCTGTTGATCATAAATAGTTCGAGGGGGTATTTATTATTAACGCTCCCCTTAAAGTAATTAAAAATGTCCTAAGTATAATTTTCGTAGGTTTCGATTTTAGGCTCTCCTTTGATTTTAACTAGACCCTCAGTATAGGATAAAAAGATAACCTCGTGTTTTATTTTTAAAATAAATCCACTCTTTCTACCGATGAAGTTATGCTTGATTACTAAGTAAAGTAAGCCAGTCATAAGTTGCTGTTAAATTACCCATTCCAAGCACTCACGCATTCTCAAGGGGGGGGGGCTTTTTCCCGTAAAGAAGAGATATATTTATTTAGCTAATTATCTCACTACATAAACCCAGACCAGTTTATTATCGTTCGGGTCATAAAAACGTTTAGTTCTTTTATGCCTTGAACGTTAATTATCCAGACCCCTTGCATTTTATCCTTTAAAACTTGACGTCAGTTCATATTACATTTACTATTAGATACAATGTACATACATCGAGCTAGGTATAGCCGATAATTAGTAAGCAATTTTGTTTGAATTTATTATTTTTATTAATAGGACATAAAAAAGATTCGAATATTTTAAAGCCGCATGAACATAATTAAAGATACATAGTGAGATTAAGTTAGAAATATTTCGTAGCTCTTAAAGATACAGAGTTACGTGTAAGATCCATACACAACTTACAGAACACTGATTTGTTCTAAATAAATTTTGTATGTTTGTTCTGTATGTTTGGTTTTGTATTTTGTATGCATTTGTTTGTATTGTGTATATAAACTATATTTTTAGTAAGGTTATAAATTGAAATATAACTTATTATCCTGTTAAACTACAATGTTGTCATAGGCGTCGTATTGGAAAATAAAATCTTAAAGGTCTTAGTTATGAAAAAGTAGACCAAAATATTCAATCAGTTCTATAGGTAGTGTTGAGTTGAAATAATAATAAAGTCTTATAAATAAAAATAGAATTTTAAATCTAGATATTGCTTTTGCTTTAAATTTGTGAAAAAATATGTAGATATCTTTTTCGTAACATTAGATTTTACTCTATTTAATGAGAAGTAGTTTATTTATAATGAAGAAAAACAGTTTTCTAAATCCTACTTCTGTGTTCCAGAATCATTTATAATGATTTATTGCATTGCTGAAAAGATTTCTTTCATTGTTACAACGATTTATTTTATTGTTTCAATGATAATTTCATTGTTACGATAATTTACTTCCTTGTTACAATAATTTATTTCATTATTATAATAATTTATTTCATTTTTACAATGATTTAATTACAGTGTTAATACGATTGCAGTTGTACTGCAGAAAATCTAACCTTGAATTGGAAGGTTGGCTCTAAGAAAAGAGCATTGTTGAGCTATATATGATGAAGAGAGACATTCGGGTGGTTGCTCCGAATTTCATCATAGAAACTAGTAGAGCAAATAATATTTATGGGGGAGGTTAGTCTAGTCTTCGGTAGACGAAATAATTACATGATAGGATTGGAAAAACGTATAAAAATAGGGTATGTGCAAATGTTTATTCCTAAATTTCATTGTTTTTCGCTTCGGGTTTATTATTGCTTAGCACGGTACATTTTATATTGACCTATTTTAAATTAATTTCAAGTACATTATATTAACCATTTTTCTTCTTAAAAGTTATTTTAACATAAATGCATGAATTCGAGAATTTTATAACGTTGGATAAATGCCAACTCTATTGAGTGTTCTGCTTTCATACCAACGTTGGTAGATCCAATGCTTTGTTTTTAACCCATTTATATAATCCCGTTTCTTATGGTATTTGGATTTACAAATATTCCATTTGGAGTAACAAAATACCACTTTCAAAAGTTTATTGAATTTTATTTTAGGCATTATAAGGGAATTTTTAGATGATTTTAATATTTGTAATTATTTTTTATAAAGCTTCAGCCCAGTTTTTAGTTTTACTTTAAAATGTATTATAGTTTACAACATTTAATGCCAGGCTATCGGCATATTTGATTTTATATGATTACCATAATCAATTCTAATCTACGATAATTTCCAGAGAAACTGATTCATTACAACGTTTCCATTATAACCAGTTTACACAATTAATGTTTCATGTTTAGCTCCTTTAAAGTTTAATGTAAATGTTTAATTAAGAATACAGATTTATTTATTGAAATATTGTTTATATTATTAATTTCAAAACGATTGTATATGGAAGTTATAAATGTGTAAAGAAAATTTTATATTTATACTGATTTAGATGTACTTAAATATTGGGATAATTATAAAGCTATATACACTAAAGGGATTGGGAAATATATATAAGTATGAAGACATCGTATAAGCCTTTACGTATGCTTCTTATAGGTTTATACATATAAGTTTAAGTATACGTTTATACATCGAATAGGAAAACATCGTAGAAACTTAAATTTAAAATGTGTTAAAACATTTAAAGAAATTAGACAATGGTGTATTTATAAACTATGTGTGATCCCAATGTTTGCAATCGCTTTTATATTCTTATTAATGTTGGTATGTTGCAGAGTTGGTATGAATTTTGCTATTCATTGATAACAATTTTATTTTCGTAAAACACAAAAAGAACAATTTTTGTTCGTCTGAATTGCCTCTAAGACTGGCAATAGTAATTTACAAATACAGCATAGTGGTAGAAAACATTCAACATAAAGCATAACAAGACAAGAAACAGGGCATAAAACATAAAATAGAATCAGTAATATGTCGAAAATAATAATATAGGCCTACAAAAATATGGCTTTTAAATCGTTCATTTCAGTATATATATATGCTGAATCTTTAAAACCAAATTTGCGATTGTATATTGTTTCGTATTGACAACATTATGTATTGGGAAAAATACTTTAAAGTTAATATAATGCAAGCCATTTTCAATAAAAATATTCATTTTGTATTTGTTTATAGTTTTTTAAGTTTTTATTGTTAGTTGCAAATTATAATCATTATGATATAGAATTTTCTTATAGCCTATTACAATATAAATAAATTGGACGTATAAACCTTTTTTTTAACAATAAATAATGTAACTGTATTGAATTTAGCCATTTGTGGAACGAGTTTGGAACCGGGTGTGTCTAGTGAATGCAAGTGGCTTACCACTAGGGAAAATATTTACTGAATATTTGGTAATACTGGGAGAATTAATTAAAATTTTTGGCGTGGTTGGAAAATAATAGTTTATATTAAATAAAAAACCCAAAGTGTTTTACGTATTTTCAGTTGACGACGTAATTATTTTCTAATATTGTAAAAGTACAGGCAAATACAGTGGCTCAATATAAAAATAAGACATGAGAATAAATATTTATTTACAATCTAGTCGTTTGTCATTCATACTATGTTATTGGAATAACTGCATAGCGTACCAAGCTCCAAGGCTGGTTTACCTCATTTCCCTTTATGGTTATTGCTTGTCATGTGACCTAATTTCTTTATAAGTATTGTAGAATATTCATATAAATGATTGTATTCATGCCACAGCTGTTTTAGGCAACCATGTATCTACCATTATTGTAAAAGATTTTTTCAGTTTACCAACGTCAGAAAAAAACAACTAACTGTCTCTACGTTATAAAACTGACAGCTTTTGAGAATACTTTAAGAAGAAACTTTTATTCTATTTTTCATTTAAAATGTGCTTTATAATTGACATGGTTATAGTAGCACTTACTTTTTGTCTATATGAGGTCAACCGTTGAGAGACATGTAAACTACTACTAACTCAGGGAGCTATTAACCCTTTGGCCTTTGTAGGATAAGGTGGGGTGGGGAATGTTTTGTTAGTAAGATGTAAACTGTATTCGTGACTATATACTTCTGCTAATGTGAAATATTTAAAAAAATATGTTTTACGAATTAAAATTATGTGCATAAAGATTTAGGAAGGCTATACATTTCGAAAAGATCTAACATTGTAGCGCATAACTATTTCATAAATTAAATGGTACAATTTAAATTATTTTTAATTATATATTACAAAATAAATTAGGCGAATTGTACTTTTGGTTGCCTTTGAGTGTTGTTCCACCTTACCTAACCAAATCTAACGTAGATGAAACTGTTGATGACTCAATGTATCATCAGTGTTTTAGGAGATGGTATTGTAGATTTACCATTGAAATCTAATTTAACCACTGATCGTTATTTCTCACCTTTTCAAAGCATAATCTAACTGAGCTTGGTATTTAGACCGTGTAACAGTTAGGAAGCTAGTGAACTTGACGAGTAAAGGCTTTCTGATAGGATATTGGTGGTAAGCGTTATAGAGAACGGAAATGATGTTTAGCCTGCTAGTATAGAAATTCAATTCAAATCATGCATAATTTCCTTTTATGATTTACTTAGCTTTTGTACAGTAAATAAAATAATCCCACTGCCATTACATATAAAAAAGTGACGCTCTACAGCGATTATGCACTTATTTAATCTATGTTATAAATCTCCGCTTGTGTGAACACAACTTCAACCACTTGTTTGCTGCTATCGAGTGATGACGGTTATTAGAGTTGTAATACCTTTATTGTATTTAATTCTTGATGCAAACATTTGCTGAGGAAAGTAATAGAACAGTAATAGGAAAGTAATAGGACATCCAACCCGATTCCGCTTGTTTTGGCTGTTTTTCTCTGCCTATTGCCTTAAGCAAACGTGATAACTGTTAACATTGGAGAAATTTCCGCCACACTGACTCGTACTTAACCCTAATAAAACTCTGTTCCAGATTTTTATACTTTTAGAATTAGGGACAACAAGCAATTTTCAACATTAAGGAAATACAAAATGTAGCATATATCTTCTATAGAGTTTCGCATAGTTTTATATATAATATAAATTTTATTTTTTTAATATGAGATATATATAATAGATATATTTTTATACCACAGAGCCTATATATATATATATATATATATATATATATATATATATATATATATATATATATATATATAAAACAAAAAAATTCTAAATTACAATCGTGTAGGTGTGATAAATATATTCTAAATAATTTTGAGCATAATTATATATTACAGCTCACAAAACTCACGTAAAATTACTAATTAATTTTTCATCAGAAAAATTTAATTTAGGACATATAGTTGGACATGAATTTCGGAAAACAATGTTGTAGTTACTAAACTATGTTTACAATGTTGTAGAAAACTAAAGCGTGATTAGAAGGTAATTAAAATAGAAACAAAAATAGTTAAACAGTAACGACCATCGGAGTGAGAAAATCGATTTCTCGTATGAATTTGTATCTTAAAGGTGAATAAAAACTTAATCAGGTCTACATCGACATTTTTAATATTTTTCATCTATGTACATATATATATATATATATATATATATATATATATATATATATATAATAATAATATAATAATAATAATTTGTCTCCCTCAGGATAAAATATTGCAGTCAAAAATAAGATTGCTTTATTGTTTTGCTTATTTAATTTATCAGTAATTCAAAACTTATGTTTTCATGTAAATAATAATATATATGCATATTTTTACATCGTTAACATACACATTGTAAAATTTCTATAAGTCATAGTTGGTGATTTAGCAGTTATATAAAATTAGGTCTTGGAAAATACATTGTTTGAATTGTGTATTCTACTTACTATCCTAAAAGATAGCCTAAATATAATATAATTTACATATAAACTGTATTTAGAATTTGATGTAACAACTAAAACAATATTGCCATATAAAGAATATCTAGCAGTGTAAAGAATGGTAGATTAAAGGTCGAATGAAAATATGACGTCATTGATAGACCTACTCTTACATACTACGAGTAACGTCGATTAGGACCAACCTCACAAAAGATGCGGGTCTACCATAGGTAACAAGTAGCATTGTTGCCAACATTCACTGAGATAAATTAAATTATTGTACATTACTGTTTTATGGTTTAACGTTCTTCCACTTATCACCACTCAAAGAATTTCTTTTTGTTAAAAAGGCCAAACTCTGCACAATTGTCATAATATCTTGGTCATCTCTTAAAACCATCCTTAGGCATTAGACCTTTTCTTTGTAAATTACCTAACTAATTTTTTTTAACTAATTTTTAAAAACTTATAAAAATATACCTATGTAAAATAAATCGTTCATAACTTTTATTAGTTGTGATAAAACCATTGTTTTCATATCCATTATGTTAATAAAAAAATATAACTTAATATTTATATATTTCGCAAATAAATACCAAGATTATTTTAAACTAGCAATTTGTATATGTAAATATAATGTATCTGAGTATAATATAAGTAACTCAATCCTGTAAGTTTATATTTTAGTTTTATCGATATCAAACCTTCGTGACGCGTTGGATGTCAACACTTACGTGAAAATAATGTCTGTGGACCATTTATTAGACTGCTAAATAAAAGAATTAAGCTTATGAAGAAATATAACACCACGTAAAAAATATTTTTTAAAAATATTATAATAATTAAGCTATGCTATTATGAATATCAAGATACAAACATAATGCAAGTGGAAGTTATTATGTAAAATGAAAAACAGTTAATATATACAATATAAAGTATTAAATGTCGTATTCTAAAATGCAATTTAATTATATACTCATCGTTAAGATGTTATCTAATTTTACTTTTCTAAGCCATAAAACAGTTCTTTTTTTACCTAAAAACATTGCTTGTAAAATTAAAGAATGAAATAGACATATGTTTCTAAGAAACCTCTAATTACTTTGATGACGTAACGACTTACTAATCCCATAAAAAATCACGCAACAAATTAACACAGAAATGTCAAAGTCAGTATAGACGGTACCAAAAAGATAGGAAGGATTTAAAAACCATAAAGATCCTAAGATTCTCCTGGCTTGAATGGAAAGAGTTTTCATAATATGAAGATTTTCTACTTCTTTATAAGTTTTTATTGTTAGTGCTCATAACCAAAGCTTACGGTTTCTTCAATGTATTGTAAAGGGCAAACAAAGGGAATTGGGCTATTAAAACGGTGAAATTGGTTTCGTAAGGTTTAAACTTCACTAAACTTTGTGCGTTGTTAGAGTGAGAAGGTAAAATCTTGTTTTCAGTGGACGACAAGATTATTGAGGTACGAAACAATATTTTATAGTAACCAGAGAAATTAAACACTACAATGTGGCAGCTTCTGCCAGGAAGAGGATAAAATAAGTCAAGCAGAAATAGATTGTAGTTTTGTAGTGTACACGTGTCGATACTGAAAAACACTGTCTCATAGAAACGTTAGAACATATGGTTGAATGCAAGAACAAGGAATATCATGTTGGAAAAGAAATATTCTAGACACAATTTCATAGAGTATATATAATAAACTAAACTTCAGTACGTAATAAAGCATATAGTTGTTAAGGTTTGGTTTCTTTTATTGATTACACAATTTATAACTTATATATGTATTTAAAAAAAGTATATATAACTTTTACATGGTTAACATTTAATTTCCGTTCACCTACGACACGAACCTACTGAAGGACAATCTCAGAGATAAATTTGTTTAGAGCGGTTATGTTGTGTAAATGCCTAGGTTATTTCGCTAACGCAGGGGGTTGTTTCAACTTTATCTGTGTCTAACATTGATTGATGACAGGTATCGTTTCAAGATTCCTTACAGACAACGAATACTTGCTTTCTTGAAAAAAATAATTAATTTTCCTATCGGTAAGGGACTAATAATAAAGTGTTTTGATAAGTCGTCGTTTAAATAGAACTATTTTACAGTTTATTTGTTTGGTATTATAAGAATGTAATTCATTTGTTGATTTTGTATTCATACACACACACAGACACACACACACACACACACACACACACACACACACACACACACACACACACACACACACACACACACACACACACACACACACACACACACACACACACACACACACACTCACACACACACACACACACACATACACACACACACACACACACACACACACACACATATGGAATTATTTAGGATTATATTAAATTTTAAGAGTAATTATACATAGTTGTAGAGTAATTGTATGTTTCATATATATATTTAATAAATATATATAGTGTGTGTTTTGAAATAAGTATTTTTTATATTGTTCAGTTTGGTGAATTTCTTTCTAAAATTATTTCGCATTTTGGTTAATATAAGTGTTAAATATGTTAAAACGTATAGTATTCTATCTAGTTTGTAAGTGGTTGTGTGTGTTCTTGGTATAAAATATAAAATTATCTTCCTGAAAGATGTTCTCTTAAAACATATCTTATTTAAATTCTCGCTTCAGAAATTATTATATGATTAAAACAAACTGCGTTATTGAGCGCGCAAGCGCTTAGACATGCGTGAATACCAGAGTGTTTTTTTGTAAAATATATTATATAATAATCAATTTGCATTTCATAAACAAGAATGTTTATAAAAATAATAACGTCAATCGTTTCACAGTTATTTATATCGATATTGTCGTGCCTCTTTATCAGTGAACGGTAAAACCAGATAGAATACTGTCTGAGAAAAACTGATACAAGGATAACTGGGCCTAGATTAACTGTTGACGGGTTAAGAGGCTCTTGGTGATTTAAAATATATTAAAATATATTCCTTCAGTAAATATACTTGTTTATAGAGTGTACATAGATTAAGACACTTATAAACGTATTGAACAATACACTGTGTGTGCGTGCGCGGGTTGTGCGAACGGGTTTTAACAAATTCACTAAATCAGGAACAACCGCACTGCAATCGTTTGGAATAAAAACGTAGCTATACTTAGTACCGGTGTTATGTTCAAGTAATTCGCATTTATCAATTGAATGCCAATCGGAAGAAGACCAACACGTGAAGCAAGACTCTCCACATCACTCCATCTGTATTGCTAAATATAATTATTTCTCACTGGAACTTCCCCAATGAACTATCGTTTATGATTCTATCATACTGTTCTAGTATATAATTTTACGTTTGTTTAATTTTGGGGTAATTTAAAAATTCTTTTGCTACATATTAATAGTAATCCCAGATATATTATAATATTGATTAGATAAACCATGGTTTAATATCATCAATACCTTATCCATAGTGCTTTCCCCATAGAAATAATATAAACTGCTAAGTGAGAAGTCCTAAACAAATTTCCCATTAACAACACAATGAATATTACCAATTTTTATTTTCAGTTTATCCGACGTGGTAACTATAGCGAAATCCGTTGAGTACCTAAGAATACGTTTTAAAGGATTTCTCTCAGGCTGTTCTCATAGTGGGAGTGTTTAGTTTCAAGTTTAATAATTAACGATACATTTGAGATTTTTTGAAAAATAAATATCTTAAAGCAAGTATCTATTAATTAAAAGAACTTTGGTGCATTAGCTAATAGCTATTGAAAGTTAGTTGTAAGAGATGTTTCAAGAATTAGATATCTCCTTGAGGTCAATACATCTCAATGGTAAATATTGTTAATAATAATAATAATAATGGTATTTTTAAAAACGTAATAATGTTATATTGTAAACATTATTTATTGTAATAATATACATATAGTTTTTTTTTACATTTAAAATTAATTGTTAAAGAATTACATTATACAAAATGGTTGGAGTTTTTATGGAAAAATTATACTATAGTTAGGCCTATTGGTATTTCAAGGTACCCATTTATAACTATCATAATCATAACTGTTACTATCATAACTAACATTTAAAACTATAATTTATAGTTTATCATAATGCCGAGGAGGTGCAATTATGGAAACAGCAATTATGATTGTGTTATGGAAACTGTGGAGAGTGACACTAAGAAGTGGATGTTACATTAAACTTAAAAAAAGATAATCATAAATGTATTTGTATTATTTATTGTAAACTCACTCTAAAGTGTTTAAAAATAATTAAATTAAAATTACTTACTTGCTTACTAGCCAACGCCTACCCTAGACTGTTGGGCCATTTGGTGCGCGCTGACCAGTATAGACGAACAAGTGGGTCATCATCATCTCCGGAATGGCCGAGCGCATTGCATTTCATCAATGATCTGCATCCATCGTATCGTGTCCACAGAGTGGGCATTCCAGTGTTGGGAGCAGTATGTTTAGAGGCGAACCTTTGGTTGATCGTTTAGATAACGCAGGGGGCACCGCGAGCAGGAGATCAACATCACCCCCTAAATTTAAATTACGTTAGACAATACTCTTACTATGTAAGGCAGGTTATGTGAAGTGGGATAACCTAATAACATTAACTAATAATAGTTCATTATGTTTTATAATTTCATGTTGATTCAATTAGTTTTACACGAATACATTTAAAATATTTAAATCAATATAAATATAAGTGAAGCGAAATACAATGAATGCTATTTGTAATGATGCAAAATATATTCATTTCAAAATGTTGACTGTTGTTATAGGTTGTGTCTGAAGTAGATTTGAAAGATATTTCATAAGACAAGGATATCTGTGCTCAACACTTGCATGCAGGTTGCGCAGTTATGTCTTGATTGATTATGGTTCCAGCTTTAGACCAACTATTCAATTAATGGACTAATTAGCATCAGATTTACTGACTCAGTAGGTCTTCAATCTTAACCACGCTGTTTTCGACATGAGTATATGTGTGACGTCATGGAACGTAAATTAATTAGCAATTTCTTTAGTAAGGAGAACGACTTACAATTTTCAAATATATTGCTGAAGAGGTACAATATTATTATGAATTAAAAAGCATAACCCACTACATTGCTATTATTAGTGTTACTAGAAAGTTTTATAATATAATACGTTTAAATAACAGTTATCATTCAAAACTAACAATGTGTAGCGTGATTAGAAAAATGATACATATAATACATTTATTAACATGTAGGTAAAGTCTATACGTTCGTGTTGCTCCTCTAGACTCTCGGGACCTGGTTTTACTGATCTATGACCTCAGTTTAGAGATCTATGAAGCAACTCAGAATTAGATTTGTTCACCAATTATATATGTTACATAGGAAGTAGGGCTATTTAATTATCTTACGTAAATCATACTGATTGTAGCTCTTTGAGTTCTAATTATAGTAACTCCTGTATGTATTGATGTATGTAAGCTTAATATTCCTTAACTATAAATTTTCTCCGCGTGCAGGAGGTTACTATATTTTTAAAAAGACCCTAATTTTTGTACTAGCATTAATAGTGTCGAGTTTAGTACATTTTTCGATGGTTTGCAAATTTTATACTGCTTTTATCTTTTAAACTTATTCTAGTGTTTAATAAATAATGTTTTTAATTTAACGTTTAATTCATTACTCGTACATATTAATTTTATTTAAATGTTCAAAGCAATTTTATTTTTGAGCATTCTGGCGTTATACACCTTTTTATAAATGCATGACGTTGTCTCTTACATGAAACTTAGAGTAAGTAAATCGTAATATCTAAGGTAGTATATTTTGTCACACTATTTCATATATCTATGTGGAACACATATTTCCCCAGTTTATTTTCCTTATAAAATATAAATACTAAAAAAATATATTTTCGTTATTATGAATGATTGAACATAATCATGAAGTTGTATGTCTTTAATAAACCCTCACTCGTCTTATATAGGCAATTCGAAACGCGTTTTCAAATCTATTTAAAAATGTTGCTAAACTTCAATTTTCTCGAAGAAAAGTTTAAATCCCCTTACAATATGTGCATACATTATTATAATACAATTGAATAGTTGTGTTTACAAGTGAACAAATAACGTATGTATTCTATATTTCTTCGGAAAAATGTTTTAAACAGTGGATGCAGCTATCCGTAACTGATATTGTGTATTTGAACATCTACGTGTAGAAACCCGTAATGCTTGTTTCTTCCTTGCGTGCAATAAAAGACAATTTTTAAATCAAAATAGCATTTTAATTCGTTTTAATGTTCGGTTATATAACATTAACAGTGACACACACCTGTGTCAAATACTTTATTAAAAAAAAAGCCTGAAACTAGTTTACATTGTGAACATTAATGTGAAAATATTTCCCACACGAGAATAAACCTCTCGGCGAGGCGGATATTATAATGAAGAGATAGGAAGCAGACTGTAACAATATTATTATAGCTCTGGCAAATCCTCTTTTGTGTGATAAATTGAATGCTTAATGCAGAAAATCTGAGGGCAACCTTGTAGAGGTGTCACGAGGGACGTGCATCTGGAGTGATAAATCCTCAAACGGTTTAGTGACTCTTTACAGACAACGAATATTTTAAAATAATCAAAAGGTGTTGATAAACCTTTTACGTTCAATAGTTAGCAATTAAAAGAAAAATGGTAAATTAAATAAATACACACACACACACACACTGTGATATACATCCTATATCAAAATAATAATATGTAAATTTTTAAGTTTGAATGATTTTATTATTTAATGGTGTATGCAGATTGTACTTGAGGTTTTAAGTAATATAAAGTGTTTACAAAAAACATTTTCCTGGACAATTACTGGTCTGAGTTTTACAACAATCAAACTGGGGGTTATGAAGTATACAGTAATTAATTATTTTACAATTTCAGTTACAATAATAGACATTTTTTCATTACCCCGGCAGAGGTCGCGTGAAAAATAAAATGTGAGGGGTCGCACACGGTGGATTTGACCAGGTCATTTTATTAATAAAAAAAATACTGAACAATATTTTATTCTAAAAATACAAGTATCGTAATTAAGTATAATGTATTTACTTAAGTTCTATTGGTTTTAATTGTGGTTTTGATGAATTAAATAATTTTAAATAATATTTTAAGATTTAACAAATTTATTGTTTGAGATAAATACAAGACCTTAGATAAATTGTCATAACATACGGACTCTCTTACAAAGACCTATGTATAATAATATATTCTGAAAGAAAATGTACTGTATGTTTACGATAGCTGTAATGTAAAAAAACCAATTTTGAAACAAAATGTGTCGAGTGTTTAAGTAAATTTATCATATTATTACAATTATAGTGATGCAATGCAACTGTAAAAAATTATGACTTTAAACAAAAAGTTACATACAATATGTCTAAGCACCGTATAGTTATGGTTATAGCAATGAAATTCCTTTTAGTTCCTCATCCGATTAATGCCCTAGGTTGGCGCAGTCTTGACAAGAAGGTACCGTGTGTTCCCTGCAGATGAATCTACGAGAGCTGTTGCACCGAGTTTTTTATTTCCTGTTTTGTCTCTAGTTGCATAGACAGCATCGTCCTTCACGCGCATCTTTTGCAATATTTCGCCCCCGTGGCTGTAAATCCACCATTTTTTTTCAAATGACGTGAAAGTTCGTCCCGTCCGTGGCGTTGAAGCATGTAACCACGGCATAGCTCAGTAGCCAGATGTTTGAGATAGCATCGCCGGACTATATTGAAGTCCCCTTTAGCATGTTCGTACATAATGAAAGAGTTCACTCCAATGGTATTGGGTATGCCAAAACACTGTCAGGGGGCCATTGATTGCTGCAGCATGATATTTTTATTTTTTTTTTTGCAGAAATGCTTGAGGTTACAGGTCAATTTTTTGTACCAATGAATTCTGTTGGAATGTGTAATTCTTCTTCATCTCCTGAATACTCTGATTCCTCTTGAACTTCAACATGATCTTGTTGTTCATCATCTGAATACGGTTTGTCAACTGTTTCAACAGTAGGCACGTCACGAGAAAGTTGTCTTCTAACACTATCAGGATTTTCAATCCTTTCTTCCCTTTCCACGCTATCTAACAGTCTGGCAAGTCTTTCGTCTTCTGCTTAATTCATATTGCGTAGTAACACAATAAATATAACACATAACACACTAATTTAGGACATGCGAGTGGTCGCACAAGGTGGTTTCCACACTGACTTTTCTCTAGGCTGTGGCACTAAGAAACACGTAGGTGATAGCGAAAATACAAACACAGCATTCGCCAGTGGACGAGTCTATTTAAAGGTACTGAGGGGGTGGAAGTTTGAAAAAATCGGCAGTTCGAGTTATTAAGAAAATAGTGAAGGCCCGGTGGAAAAGACCGTAACACGACCCCTGCCGGGTTAAAAAAATAAAAACTCTTAACCCCAACTACAAAAGCTTTTCATTTGAATTCTTGTGTACTTTGCGATTGTTAAACAATTATCTTCAGATGTATTTTTTCTGTAGATTTTCTCTGCTTTGTACTCATACGTATGTAAGATATTAAATAAAACTTTTCGTTAATAAGAGGTGTCATATATTTTAAATATAAAAAAAAACATCACAGCGGTTTAATGTTGTTATTAGATTAATACTCCTAGTGGCTTCGTTTAACTTAACATAATCACTTACAACGTTTTAATTTATATGTAATCCTGTTTTAAAAGTAACAGAACGAAACGGCGTAATACATAACTCTCAAATATAATGAAATGTGACAAAATATAATAAATGTAATAAAAAAGAAAACAATTTAAAAACTATTATTGATTTAGTAAAATAAAACTCACAGTAAATGTGCAACCCGAAACATAAAGTAAGCTTATAAGAACCATTTTAAACACGTAATTTGAGTTTTACGTTACATAAATGCGATACATTAAATGATTTCTTTACTTTTCTAACTAAAATTAAAACAGAATACCCTCCAAAATGTAAGCTATAATATAGCTCTTTAAAAATTAAATATAAAATAATGATTATAAAATATATTGTTTTAGAAGCTACTTTGAAAAGCTAGCATGCATACGAACAACTTCAGACAAATACAATCTTACGGCATTAAATAATACTGACAATATTAAATGAAATTCACAAATTTAATTTCCGTTCACCGACGACACGAACCTGCGGAAGGACAATCTCAGAGATAAATTTATTTAGAGTGGTTGTGTTGTGTAAAGGCCTGGGTTATTTTGCTAACGCAGGGGCTTGTTTTAACCTCATTTGTGTCTAACATTGATTAATGACAGGTATTGTTTCAACATTCCCTACAGACAACAAATACTTGCATTCTTGAAAGAAAGTTGCTTTTTAAAGTTTGTAATAATATAGAAATAATTAATTTTCCTATCGTTAAGGGACTAAGAATAAAGTGTTTTGATAAGTCGTTGTTTAAATACAACTATTTTACAGTTTATTTGTTTGGTATTATAAGAAAATAATTCATTTGTTGATTTTTGTAAAATCTAAATAAAATGTTTACTACTTTGTGTTGGCTATTAACTGTAATTATTTTTGTTAGAGCCTACCTAAGAAATACAAACGGTAACAAATAATGTTTGATAAGTCGTCAATGTTGGATAAACAAAGCTGTAACTTCACATCTGCGCTACGTAGAGCATTAGAAAGTATTTCACTTGCTCAGCAGAATCGAGGGAATATAAGTAGGCTGTTCTGTGATTAATTTTATTTGTTTGCCAAAATAAAGAAAACAACCGGTGTACACAGAAATTCACAGAAAAAATACAACATTCTTCTAATGTGTTTGTAATTTATTTTTTCAAACTATGTTACTTTATATAATGATGAAATTCATAAATTTCCTTTCGCCTCGGTTAGACATTCATTTTTGTATAAATGAATAAATAGAAAGAAGACTGTATTATTCCCTGTTGAAATGTATTATACATTAGGATTATAAGCTAACTGGGTGTTATAGCTATTACGTATTTCCATTTCAGAGATTCGGGGAGGGATTATTACAGGAAAAACAACCCCCATGGTACAGTCAGTTAAAATAATTTAGAATTTCACTTTTGTAAAAGATTATTAGTTTTATATTATTCTTACGTAAAATATTTCCATTTGGGAAAATTTGTTTTGAAACTAAAGACAGGATGTGAATTAATTAGAGTTTTTTTACAAATGTATACAATTTTAGTTATGCATTATTCTTTTTTAATAATACAGTAGTATTGTTGGTTTAAAGTGTATTAATTTAAATTGTATTTAAAAATTTTATTTGATGAACTGTAAGATTTAGTTTATGTCATAAATAATTTAATTTGAATAAGGTTTTGAATTAATTCCATCATTTTAGAGACATTTTAGGATTAATTTAAACCGTTACACTTTTTGTTTTGTATTTTGTATTTAAAGAAATTAAGTTCTTAGAGGTCGTAAATTTTAACCATGAATTATGTTTACAGGAAAGAGGCATCACCCTTGGAATGAATTGCGTAAGGGAGGAAGAAAGTGTAGCAATTCTTACCTTTATAGAGAACTAATATTAGTCTTTACATTTAGAAGTTACAACTGTTACATTCGGTTTCCGAATTCGTGTGCCCCATAGATGAATTACGTTGCGTAATTCTTACATTCTGTTACTGTCTTATCTGCACTTTTTATAAATCAAACTGTTTGTTTATTTCCGCTTGTTTGTCCTCTTTAGCTCCTTCTGTTAGTTCACAATGTCCAAAGTATTGTTAAAATTTTTACTCTTTATCAAAATACTTATTATAATTCCACTCAAGTTCAAATAAATTTTATAAATTTGTATTGGATGACTCTTGAGGCAATTAAAGTTTTAAAAATAATAATTCGATAAATGAATATAATTTATTATTTGAGTTTCATTTGGGAGTAAATGTTTTTACCAAAGATGCAATGTATGTAATATAAATATTTCGTCCCATTTGGTTTAAAATAAGAGATAACATATGCTTTCATAAACATCTGATTTTATATAAACATCGGAGGGTTTGTGGAAGATCGAAATTTTTAAACAATAAGTAATGACACCTTATTTATATTTTTTGTAATTATTTAATAAAAAATAAGTAAAATGAAAGTTTTCTTTGTTGACCTAACCAGGAATTAATGTTAAATATTTTTGTTATATTTCTTGTTTTCATATTTTATTTCAACAAAATGTAATCAAATTTTTTATTTATGTTTCAGATGTGAAAGTAGTATTACACTATAAAAAATAAAATAAACTTTCAAGTTGTTTAGGGTTTTGTAAGTATTGTAACAGAACTTATACTTGTTTCCTTCCATTTGACACGTATTGGCATATGTAACACCCAATCAATATCAATATTGGTACTGATATTGAAATAGCTAGCTTCAACTGCTGTTTCATGTGCTTTAATGCAGGTAGTCATATTAAGTATAGATGAGATATTGCTATCTTAATAGGCATTTATTACAGGCTAAATTATATAAAATAATCCTTATACATATAACACATAAAGCATTTTTCTAAAACTAATTACTTTGAATGTAATTCTGAAAATAAGTAGTTATATGAGATTGACCATTGATGATTACGCAATAAAAGTTTATGTATTTCTTTACAAGTGATTAAAGTGTCCAATACAAGGCATAAAGTATCAGTGTGAGATTTATTACGAATCCATCCAAGCAGCTGACCAGCTGGTAATTCCTGATATCGGTGCAGATATGGCTTCAGAAACAATTGGAATCGGTTGCCCTTAAGTGTTAAAGGCAAACCATTGATAGAGGGTAAAGCATCACTAGTTTACACATCAATTTTAGAAAGTCAAATTATACAGTTCCAAGTGTAACATTATAATAAGCACATTGTATATTTAGTTTAGTTACTGTAAAATATATTCAATAAGAATGTGAAGTAAACATAGTATTTATATATAAATCTGTGTCCGCCCTTTGATATCTCATGCTTCGTTTTAAGTTCTTGAAAGTTATTAACTAACTATACTATACTCTGCTATAAACTATTTCACATTTAAAACAATGAATCCTTAGCTCCTATGTCAATAGGCGTATACCTCATATAATTTTATTTAGTAATAGGCTAAGCGCGAGCTTTTTGACAGATTTTATTGGTAAAAACTGACCATTACTCCATATTACGCCTTAAACAAATACAGTAGAATCTGGAAAATCCGAGTCCCGTTATTTCGAGCTTCCGTTACATTCTAACTTACTTCTATTTGAGTCTATTTGATCTATTTAAAAGAAAATAATGAGTCAGGCTTTCAAGAAATATTTATATCAATATGGCATGTAAAGGAAAATAGTAGGGGTTCCAAGATATCTTTATATTATTACGGTATCCAAATAAAAAGAGTCAGGCTTCCAAGATATGTTTATATCAATACAGTATGAAGAGGAAAAAGTCGGGCTTCCAAAATATCTTTATATCAATACGGTATGCAAGAAAATAAACTGCTATTTTTTTCTAATTCACAAGAACGTACTTCCGTGTTATCTATTTTTGGTAATCTGAAGTTGTCTCGGTCCCATCTACCTTGAATTATCGTGACTATTTATAGCTCGGATTCACCGCCGAAACGTCTTCCTCTTCCGATGTTAACTTGAGCAAATTAGAGGTTGTCCAGAACAACGCACTGCGAAAAATAACTGGTGGACCAACATCGACACCAATATCTGCGATGCAATTGCAAGCGGAGGTGAAGCCACTACAAAGCCGTAAGAAGAAATTCGTACTCAAGTTCTGGGAGAGGGCAAAGAGAATCGACTACAGCCACTGGGACAAATATAAACCTGTGACGTTGTGAATCAAGACACATATATCACAACTTATTTATGCAAACCAACTTGGAATTATATACAACCTGAAACTGGGGCAAACATCTAAATCCCCAACCTGTCATAAGGTTTTCCCTTCATTACCAGAGAGAAAACTGTCGCTTCTAAATCACAAAGACTCCAAGGCTATTAGTGATCCCCACATCCTGAAGGTCACTGCTTTGGAAACGATTGCGGATCTATAAAGTAAAGATAACTGGATCCATGTATACACCGATGGATCAGCGGTAAAGCATGCCTCTGGTGCTGGCTTTTACAGCGACCACTTTGAGGGCTGCAGCCCATTTGGAATTAATCCCAACAAATTCGTTGGTGGGATTGCGGCTATAGTACAAGCTGCCGAAAAACTTCGATTTCCGGAAAGTCGGCAAGAGTGCTGTTCTTCGTGGATTCACAGGCTGCTATAGTTGCACTAACTAGTAATACCTCCACTGACTGTGTGCAAACAATGAATGGACGAAAGGCCTTTGGCAAGGATAATTGAAGAAGGGTGGTACATTGTGCTGCAATGGCTTCCTAGCCATGTCGACATTAAAGGAAATGAAAGCGCAGACCAGCTAGCGAAGAAAGGTAACACCTTGCCACAGCCTGACAATCCTATATCTTTATTGACAGCAAGAAGATTGATCGAATCTACAATCAATGAAAAAACAAGGGAAACCCAAAAGGAAATGACTGCTGGAAAGATATGGAGGCACACTCAGTGCTAATACCACATAGCCTACCTAGAGTGGAAGCTGTTGCCAGATTCAGAATGCTTACGTGCCATGACTATCTGCAAGCCCATCTATATAAAATAGGATTAGCAGCCTCAGATATTTGCCCTCTGTGCAACTGTCAAAAGATGGACGCCCCACATCTTTGGAATTGCACAGCATTGCAGGATGTGGAAGACCGAAGCCAGCAGATCTAGGAGGAGAATGGCAGAAGTACCAAGATCTGGCATTGGATGGAGTTAAGAAAGTAGTAGTATATTGTATTGAGGTATGTAAACTTAATATTAAATTCCTGTCTATCTAGTAAACCAACGCTAATAACATTTGGCATATTGCATTACAATTAATTATCCCATAGTAAAATTGCAAAACAATATGTTACTTATTTAGTAACTCTTCTGCGTTCATTTCCGTCATAATGTACTTCTTCTTTGGCTCTGCAACCCGTGTGTCTGGGATTAAGTTACCAATTTTGTTGAAACAATATATTAAAGCTAATGGAAAGTTTGAAACATAACGATATATCATTGTGTATTTCTCTACTCCAAGTTATTCTCTTTCCTACATTTGGAACAAATAAGACCGGATTTGCGTTAAAGATCTAAAATTTTGTGTTTCCAGGTTTTCATCGTGTTCTTGGTTTGGCTAGGAAAATCCATATAATAAGTAATTCAACTTGTTCGCTATGGGCTGTATCTCTTTCTGTTCGCCTCGTGCAGCTTTGCGTGCTTTTATGACCTTCCAGAACCTCTAGAGAATTTATCGGAATTGTTTCACCTCTAGTGTTAATAGAATTAATAATATTGAAGTCGGTATGTGTTTATAGATTTCTTGTCCAAACTCGTTGAATGAATCCAAATTTAACAGCAAATATTTCAGTTTACTTTCAGTTTTAATTATTTCACCAGTTTGTTATAGAATCAGGAATTTTGCATATTTTAGTTACTTGGTCTAATTTTTATTCATAATAAAAGTGTATAATAAAAATAGTTTGTATATAGGAGTTAGGAAAAAACCTGGCTCTAAATACTTGTAGCTATTGTTTATTAAATACAGCTGTATAAGAGTTTCTAAACATACATTTACAACATCACTAATGAATGGGTCCTTAGTCTTTGTAGCATGGTTAGCTTATTTAAACTTTAATTATTTGAGAAAATATATTACCCATAAAGTAGATCTGGCATAAAGAAGTAAGGAAATGATGTTTGCACGAATATTCCAAGATGGAATAAAAGGATACCAACTAAAGGTTAAAATGTCAGACCTTTACAAGCTTTTCTCTCTCTCAAAACGTTGCCGCCAAGCCATTAGTTTAACAGAAAGCACTGAAGCAGAATAACATGCTTAGTATTTGCAGAATTGAATTGTGGGTAATTGCAAAGATGTTCCCTTTCATTACCCACCATACATTTCACTCGGGCGCACCGCGGAATTGTTCAACAAATGTCACGATTTTCCTTTTTATTCACGAGTTTTTACCGCAATTTTAATCTACATTTAAAATCTATTCAATACTGAGATTAGAATTCATTATTGTCAAATTAACGATAGGTTATTACTTCAATTTTAGGTGTGTCGTGCCTTATAAAATGTTATAGGTATTTTTTACCTAAGTTTACATATTAAGCGTAGTTTCTTTGCCTAAGATGAGAGAACTTGAAACAGAGGTATTGCTACTTCTCTAGTAAAAATATACGATATGACTATTCAATTTATTTGAACAAACTAATAATTAGCTATTTAAAAACATAGAATTATAAGCAAATAATAGGAAACCACTGTGAAACTACATAAACTATATTGTAAAATTTATAGCTCCTTCGACATTTTGTTTTCTGCAGTTTAAAAATAAAGCTTCCGAAAAAAAATAAATTCAGAGGAATTTAGGAATGTATTCATAGTATGGATAATTTAACTACTATATGCAATTCAAAGGAAACTTTATTTAGATTTTTAATGCGGAAAATGAAAGAAAATATTATGAAAAAGGTTTTATATGAGTACGTTTGAAATAGATGCTTGTTATAGGCGTTTTTGTGACGTAAACAAAACTTTATTTCGAATCATCTGGTTTGTGTTATTCTATTTAGCAATTATATGTAGCAAAATGAGGTATAGAAGTTAATATTCTACTATATTCTTGCCTAAATATATCTGTATTCAGTAATATGTGAATAGTGCCGTTCTTTTAAAACATTCCGTCTCGTGGTCACAGATACGTTATACAAAATAATCTCTTAGACATGCAACCTCTCGTTTTACGTTGTGACAAGTGGTTTTGTTGTAAATATCAGAGATAGTTACAGATAACCATCAACTCTGTGATGCAACATTTCTACTAGCACTAAATGCGATTTACAAGTTTACAAGTTAAATTAAGTTACAGGTAGAAGGAACTAAGCGCATTGTTTTTTAGGGTTGAACCTTGAATTTCATATATAGAGATAAAATGATAAATGTCTCAGGATTAGAAATCGTTATGAATAATCTCTGGCTAATGAACTTCTTTTAGCCCATAGTTTATGTTAGTTAGCTCTTGCAGTCGTTTTCCTAAAGGCATTGTTGCCACCACTGACGATAAACAGCAACACACATAAAACAGAATTTGTAATTTCTTGCTGTATTGTGCGTCACTAATGATTATAGAAAATGTATAAGCAAAACATTGCCTTGGCCAGATTCGTTCACACTTCGTTGGTTTGGCTAATGCATATCGGTTTGATCGTTGAATATTTTACAATTGATAATGAACAATGTTTTTGTAATTAAATAATAATAGGAAAAATATTATATTTATATCATGCTGAAGGTGATCAACCTAAAAAAATGTTTTTGTGAATATTTCATTAAAATCTAGGTTTTGCTTTGTAAAAATCTATAAAAAAACTGTCAGACAAATTGCTGGAATTATTTTAAAAAAATATAAATACTTGGTTTTTTATTGTTTATAGAATATTTCTATTACATACGCACTCGATCATGTTTTACACAGACAGAACATAACTATCCAACAATGAGTTTTAAAATTATGAGTTTGAAAAACAAATGGTTCATAACTCTAAATCATTTCCACTCTAGGTAAACACTCGATGGCAATGAACTGAACATTTGTTTACTTCCGTTCACCTTGTTTCCCATTAGGTGAAATAAACGATTTAACGATTTTATGGACAATACATTATAATTTATTACTCACATGAAATCTAAAACTATGTTTGAAAAACAATTGTTACAAATATTTACACCAGTGTTTCGATTAATATTTTTTTAACAGTGTTCAAGTATATAAAGTAGAAATAAAAAATTTTATTGTAAAACGTGATATAAAAAAACAATAAGAATGACCATCAAATTATCTCATGTTTAAACACTAGAATTTTTTTCAATACTGAAAATGCAACAAGTAGTTCAGTATATATGGATCTGCACAATCATCTAACTCAAATTAATTGTAAAAGTGTGTCCGAAACATTTTCAACAAATTAAAGCCATCTTGTTACATTGCCAACACACTTCCCAACTAGAAATGTCTAGGAAAGTACACAGTAATGTCTGAGCATTGCTTAGTTGACGGTACTTGCGGTCTTCGAAGTTCCATCTGTCAACTTTGGGCTTTGTCCAAACTTGTAGAAGTGTTGTCCGAGTCAAGTCCTTGACATTTAAAAAATAATAACTTTTAATGGTTACTCGTCATATCACTGAATGACTAATTAGGACTGACAAGAATTTTCCCAAAGTTAATTTTGAACTTAAGATTTCTTCCTTACGACATCAGAAGACGTATGACATGTAGTATCAATGTATTTATAAGTCCATTCTTGCATTACAATTTATTCGAAAATAAATGATAAATTCGTCGATTTTCTGTAAGTGCTGGTTTCCTGTGACCAATATATGTATTTCCCTTCTACACTATATTCCTTCAAACAGCTGTTACCAGCTTACAGTCTACTGACACACTCTAAACAGGGACCATACGCTATATTGCTTAGGTCTGTTTCTTGCCCGTCTCAACGCAATGCTCAGGTAACATAGTTGACAGTTATCAGTACTACAATCACATTTACTTGTTGAAATGCATATTTGTCAATGAAAGAGATCCTGTTTTAAAAATGATCCAACATTTTCATGTTTGGTTTATTATTACTTACAATGAAGCCAATAAAAAGACAGGCCCTACGAGCATCCTTGTTCTGGTTAAGCAAGGACTAAAATCTCTTGGTTTCTCGCTCAACCTTATTCTATTGAAAGTTACACGCCAATGACTCATTATCAACCATATTTCATTATGGAAACAACCGAACCACAATCTAACTATATTAGCTATAAAGCATTTTAAAATGTAGTTTATTCACAGAGTTATATTAATACACACAGGAAGGTCACTAGATCTAAAGCTCAACGAGATTCAAATGTAGAAGGAAATATACTTTTACCTTCTCAGCTGTCATTGTGATAAATCTAAGGTCTACGTTTTTACAGTAACTAAGCCACTCAAGAAACTAGTTGACGAAACGTCGTTCTTTTAATAAAAAAACTTACTATACTTGCTTATCAACAGTTTAAATAATGTTCACAAAATATTTTCAAAAAAAAATTAATAATTTTGAAGTGTTTTTACAATCAATTAGGTGACGCAAATTATTTATAGCTATATCTTTGATTACTTAATGTTTTTATTAATACTCGTATATATGATATAATAATATTTCGATTTATAAATGTTTTAACTATAATTGCTAAAACAATACGAAGGTAGAATAGAAATGTTTTGTGTGTTTCAATAACAGAAGATAGTAAAACGATTATTTATGGCGCAAAACGTTAGCAAAATATAATATTGAAATGTTTAAGCCATGAACATAGACTTCCATGTGGTAAACGTAAGATCCAGCCTTTCTCGAAACTATTGTTCACAGTTAGCGGAATCATCCGTTTAACCAAATGCTTCTTCAGAGAAACAAATTACTTATACAAATGTCTGCATGGATAATGTTGCTCTCTATTACTTTGATGAAGTACCATTTCTTTCGTGTATTATCACTTTACGCTGTTATTGAACCATTTAATGGCTTTATTATTGTATAATTTAAATAGATTTATGCAAAACAATATCAGACAAAACTGCTTTTTTATTGAACTTAATGATCTTCAAAGTGTTGAGATTATTCGTTAGTTGTATTAGTGCGAGTGCAAGTCTTAAATTAGTTTAATAAATCTTCTAAAAATCTCTAAACCGTGACCGAGAAACCAGTATTTAATTTCCGAAGTTTCACCCTGGCTTGTGAATAGACGTGAAAGTTAATAATAACAAACACAATTTACAATAAAATTTCTCACGCACGATACTAAACTATAGTTTAGATTTTTATAGTTGCGATGACCTCTGATGCTGGCTATTGACCTCTGATGCAAATAATTACTATTGTTTATATACTGTAATACAGTATAACAATTCCTTGACATTTTTGGACTGTTCATGCTATCTGGAAGTATTTAAACCAATGATCTAATAGTAATAATAATAACAAAGATGGTTTTATAAACAAGTTTTGGATATTATTTCAATTTACCAATGAATTCAAAGATATCAGAATAAATAAATGTTTTATATCTTTCCGAAGCGACTTGTCCGTCATAAACGCTGCGGAATCATTGTGTTGTATATTTGTTTATGGTGAAGCAATGTGGTACTCATAGCGGTGGAACTAAAACAATAAGCCGTAACACATTCGCTGTCCCTTTTATACAGCTATCGTTGGGGTTGTGCTGTTTGCGTGTTTCGTTTTAATGAATCCTAAAGCAAATGCACTCTTCGTACTTGGAGAGCGCTGGTTACAGAGGTAGATTACTTGTTACAGGTCGCAGCTAGACGTTAAGGAGAAGAAATTTTTTATACTAATTTCAATTTATAACTTCATATATCAAATCTTTATTTACAATAAAGAATGTTCTCGACACTCATTACCTTCATAAATGTAAAGTTTACATATTTGCAAATTTAAAAAATAATAAAAATAAAATGCATTTTCCTTGTACATTTTGTCATTAATTTTAACTATAGATATTTTTATCTACCTATAAAAATTTTTTTGAAACCACAACTGTACAAGTGCGAAAACATGACATAGGCCTACTCCTACATATTTTCTGTTGTTTTTCTGACATTTTAGAATGTAGCCGAATCAGAAAGATTTAAATTAAAATTTTTACATTACTAAATTACGAAAATACACACAAAATGTTTATTATAAAATGGAAAAATTTTAGTGTCCCAATTAACTAAATAAAATTAAAATGAGAGTTCAAAATAACGGTTAAGTGACTATTTAAAGCACCTATTGTATTTGATTGCAGCATCTGTTACATGCAAAAGCCTTCAGTATTAGATCATATTTTGTAAAAAACGTTAGTAGGTACTAATTTTTATTTTAATTATGTTTTTCATAATAACAGAACAATTTTAATATTTAAAAATATTTGTTATAAATATACGTTTTAACGTGAAATATTTCGTTTTTGTTTATATTTTATGAAATATTTCAAATATTTTGTGTAATTAATTTCCTCGTTACTTAATTTTGTTTGGTAATGAATGATAAAATTTTCTTATCATTTTAGTTATCATTTTATCTTATTAAATATTTTAAAATATCTTTGTCAAATAAGAAATATATATTTAAAGTTCGGATAGTCATAAACTATTGTTTAAGGGATTAAATAAATAAATAAATGAATATATATATATATATATATATATATATATATATATATATATATATATATATAGTTTTGAACATATTGCAATATAAATTACATAAACAGGGTTATAATTCACAATATAAAAACAAAGATAGAAAAACGTACATTTTCGTAAATTTCTCACTAAAACATTTAAAAGATTAGCAGCGACCAATGAGAACCATGGTCTGAGCGTGCTTTGAATTAGTTATGGTTTCCATTATCCCACTATTCCAGACAGAAAAGGCAGAGGCTATCGTCCTGCCTAAACCTGTAATTGTTTTGGTAAACTATATATGTAAAAAATGAGGGAAATACTAATATAAGAATAATCGTTGAACTATACAATACATTGGTTATTGGTCAAATTTAGACTTTATTTGTATCTATTCATTTATTTATTTGTAATATTTTTAACGTCAATGTTATTAATATCTTATTTGATATCAATAACCTTTTTATATATCCATTTATATAGTGTGTATTATATCACTGTTTTTATAGTTTATATTGAAATATGTTTAAAATATAATATTTATAACTTATTACAAATATTTTAACTAGAGTTCTACGGAAATAAAGTTTTACCATATTTTTACCATCAGATATAATTATTTTAAATTGCATATATTTTTGAAACAATTAACAAAAACACTAGATAAATGTCAGGTTTAAATTAATTGAAAAAAAGGTTGTATTGTAATTTTAGTCAGCTTCATTTTGCTCATTCCCCAATAAATCTGAATGCTATAGAGAGGAGTGGTACTTCTTTCAAAATATCCTCAATATTAGTTCAGAAGAACAAATGAAATATATTTTTTATCTATATTTAAAACAAAAATCATGTGTGTAAAATTATATTTCGTAAATGAAATGAGTGTTAGAGAAAGAAGTATTTGAGTTAACTGTGCTAAAGGGTTTAAATAATAATCCAGTGACCTCTACTCAAGTCCATGACAAAAACATAAAGATAAAGATAGAATAATTTGTGAGATATTATATGTTTTCATTGTAATATATCGAACATATTTACTACATAGTTGAATTTGTGATATAAACGTAGTGGAGTGGATAAGTGAACAGAATGAGATACAATAGCATTGTGGTTTTGCCAATTTGTTATGAAGTAAAGATAATATGTGTTCGTAATGAAGCTAATTCAATAACTAACATAAACATAAATATATTTCTCAACAAAATCGAATAAAACTATCTCCATTTTTTTATTATTATTATTTTTTAATTAAAACTAATCTTAAACCAAACATGGACTTTCCTTGCAATATCTTCCCCTAAATACTGATATAACTAAAGTGCACACTAACTCTTTAGTTCTTGTCTGGACAATGTTAATACATATTAGATTCGACTTAGGACAGCACAACACAACATACACTAACTAAAATCTTTTGGTTCTATTCAATCTTCTAACCGTGTACTGGTTATAGAGACATTGAAGAACCACTGTACTTGGATGAAGGTGTAGTCTCTTTTCATATTTTTTGGCCATCTTCTTTATTTCTTCTGGCATCGTCGGAATATTTAGATCTCCGTGAATATCTCTGTTTTTTTTACATTTGTTTAACCGTATTTTTCAAAAGCTTATTTTGACACCTCTGGAGAACTTCTACATTAGATTATTTTTCACATCCATACAGTTGCCTGCGATACACGTTTTAACATCTGATTGTAGATATTATAGCCAATAATGACAATTTCATTTAGCAAAAACAGGTCAGTGATTGCAAATTACAACGTATAAATCCAACCACCCATGTCAATATATTTATTAGTCTAGTAATCCAAATTCCAGACACTTCCAATAAATCCCTAATTTCATTTGAAACTGCTTTCGGCATGTTGTATAATTTGCTGAAAATGTAAAACATGTAGTTTACAGCAGCTGCGGCTCAGGATAATTAATTAATTTGCATAAAATTTGATCAAACATAACCACAACGTTAATTAATACAACTCGCATATGTTTATATTAAGTTGTTTTAGGTGTAATGTATAATTTTACAATTGTAAATTTTCCTCGATTAACATTTTATAACTTTTTCAAGTCAAGTACTTTTGATGTTAGGAAAATGTTACATATTTAAGTTCTACTATATTCGTATACAAGCAGCGCTGGTGCTTGTGTGAGTAAAACAGATTCCCACGCTGATATGAACGAAAGGAAATACCCCCACTTTTTCTAGCTATGTGTTTCCCAGATACATATAGCATTTTAATCACACTTAAATGCAACGTTCTGCTCCCCACTATAAACACGAGTCTCCTAGAGAAAAACATAGCTAATGTAGACATTAAACCTTCACCTTTTGTGTTGAACATCTTGAGGGTTTTCTTCAACCTCAATAAAATATTATATCATTAAATACATTTCTATAGAGCTATAGTTTCTACATTAGATCATATTGTTATGACGTAGTATTATTTGTCCATTTACCAGATATTGGAAAATACACCCTACCATAATACTTCTTTTTTAATTTCATGTTTTTCATAGGCAGGTCTAATAATCAAACTGTATCTTTATAGTATTAAGAGGAAAGAACTAAAAATTAAAAAAAAAAATACATTGTAATATTATTCTGATAAAGTAATTATTAGGAATTGTGTATTGTCTAGGATACGCTTTCCTTGTCTGTACGAATATATGTTTTCGTGTGTTTTCTTCTATTCTTAATTTTTTCACAAGGGAGGGAATTGAGGTTCACCCTTTCACTAAATTTGTTATTTATATTATACAAGTAATATATCTATAATAATATGAATATTCTATCTATATAATGTATAGTACACAATATGTTATACGATATTTTATATATCGTAGATTATATACAGTATATATATATATATATATATATATATATATATATATATATATATATATATATATATATATTACAAATGGTGATGATTTCTTGTAATATATTTAATAAATTAAAAAATATTTCAAAAACTAGAATAGAATAATATATTAAAGAATAGTATTCTTGTTTTTGAAATATTTTTAATTTATTAATTATATATATATATGCGAGGAATATTTTTCCTAGTGCTGTGAAATAAAAACCCTTTGAAATGATATAAATGCTGTATCCTTTGCTTGTTTAATAAACAATTCTTTCCCCCAGGACGCTACTGCTACTGAATGTGAGAAGATGATAATTCCAAAAAAATGATATATTATACAGGTTAGTAATACTTACGAAACCCTCTAGCACTCGTTTTAAAGAGTTTATCAGCGTGAATATAGTATTGTTTTTATTGGAAAAAGGTCTTTAATGCCTTAATGTTATGTTATTATTTACGGTTTCAGGATATATTGTGTCCTTGAGAAATGTTTCCTGCCATATCCCACCAGTAAAATGTATATGATATATAATGTATATATGATTGTATTGTTTAATAGCATGTTATTAAGATTAATTAAAAATTCAATAACTTACTTTACACTGTAATACCTTTCGTGTGATATATCATGTGCACGTAACATGAAACATTTAGTCAGATATTATTTTTTGTATTGCATTAAAACCAGCCGAATACATTATTAATTACAGCAAATTCGTGTTACTACATTGATTTTTATTTAATCAATGGTTTGTAAATATAAATTACAGTAAATTTTTTGTAAATGTGATTAGATAATTTTGTATAATGATACATTTCAACACAGATACTCGACTACATTAAGAAAAGCATAATTTAAATTGTTAAAAATGATTTAATGGTATGTATTTCAAGAAACTAACAAAATGTAACTAAGTAAATAAATGTGGTTAATATTATTAGTATAATAAAAAGGACACAATTCTAATATTATTATATTCCATGGTTAAATATATAATCAGCTTTTTGAATAATACTAGTCATATTCTAAAATTATAATAAAAGCTAACCATTTCTACCAGTACATATTCTCTCACAGTAATGTAAATGAATACTTCAATAAGTTCT
Organism: Prosapia bicincta; assembly: GCA_036971475.1. Classification (NCBI taxonomy): domain Eukaryota; kingdom Metazoa; phylum Arthropoda; class Insecta; order Hemiptera; family Cercopidae; genus Prosapia; species Prosapia bicincta. Next base: position 18,807,000 of record JBAIZL010000001.1, on the reverse strand, counting down.
GCGAGCATTACTTTGACTGCCAAAGCAAAAAAGCCATGACATAATTGAGCTGGATTTGCTACGTATTCGACAAAGCAGAAAGATCTGAATGCCTTTGTAAGTGTTTGTAACATTTATTCGTTTATAAATAGAAGAAAAAATACAGAAACAAGAATAGTTTCAGATTAAAATTTATACTAACCTAAAATTTATCATTTACTAAATAAAGTTTTCTGCTAGTGCAATATTACCGACATGTTATTTTTATTGTTTTTAAAAAAATGCACAAAACCACTAAATGTTTTTTAAATAATCAAATAGTAAATATTTTTTCAGCATACTTTGGAAATATTATAATAAGATACCCTTGAATCCTGTAATGTTATTTTGTTATAATTTTTTATCCTGTTCCTCGAACTGAGGATTCCTCGTAATTGTTGCTCTGTTCTATAAAACTCTATTAAGCATTTTCTAAAGAAACATTGAATGCTAACGTCAACCTTGTAAACTGTCAATGTTGTAATTAATTGATTTTTCTTACAACCTTTGTCTGCATTAATTAAAGTGTTTTCTCCTAAAACGTGGCTTTGAAGCTTTATACTTGCTCTACTTATTTATTTATGTCTTTGAAGAGCGCATTTATTTGCTAGTGTTTCTTATTATGTAACTTTCAGCATCACAAATTTGGTTTATGTCGCACTTTTCTTATATTATCGAGTTTAGAGATAATTTTTAATGTATTCTATGAGTCTTAATATTTACTCTATGGTTGCCTGGGCTATTCTTTCAATAATATACGGGTTAAAACCAAGGCCATCTTTATCACGGTGACTAATAGTTGAAAAATTAGAAGAGTCAAAACGATACATAACAACTTTGTTCAATCTGGCAGAAACCTCTAAAAAGAAAGTATTCTAATATATGTAATTATTGCTACACAGGGTATTTATTGATTACACATAAAAAATACAACCTTTTACTGATTTTTATCAGTAGACGGGTTTGGGACTCGATCAATGCTGCGAGTTAATACTATCAAGACACAAAATCCCGATACATAGAGATTTTATACAGAGGAAACCAAACAAGTGTTAAAGATGGTTAGTACTTAAATCGTATATTTATCTTTCTTAACCATGGATTCAAAAAAAGTTCCAATTTCTAAATATATACTGAATTTAATTCAATAAATGTATTGAAAATATTTTAAATTGTTAAAATGCAACAGTTTGTTACAATTGCAATTGACAACTAAACACTGGAAATTATTTATTATTTCACGTAGCATATTTACTACTCTAAACGTATTTAATTTCTCATGTTTAATAACTCTAAGGACGAAAATGAGCTAAATATTACAATCTCTCTCCTTACATTTTGTGTATCAGTTAAAAAAATAACCTCATTTAAAATCTTTTCCCCACGCTATCGTTGAGCTAATTATATGACCCGAAACGCCTTTTCTATTTATAGCGCAACGTTGCCATAGGGGTGGCTGGGTCATTATATGGGTCACGGTCATGAGACTCATTAAATTTTGTTTTATCTAAATATTTATTTCCGTATTTATATAGAGCTTTACACAAATATCTAAAGTCTTCCTTGATATGTAATTTTGTTTTCACAGAACTAGAATATTTATTACATTTTATAATAGTAACGACGCTATTTAACATAAATAACATAGACAACGAAATAAGGAAAACAAACAAAATACTTCCCGGAATCGCCCAACGAGTTCATGAGATGAATCTATTGCGTGCACGAACTGTAAAGTGAGGTAAGCTTTAATTATTGAAATATATATAAAGTGCAAAGTTATATAGGTATTCACTACAGTGTCTTTTAAATAGGTAGCCTATTATTATTATTATTATTAAAATTCAGAAAACAAACTTTTTTTTAGAAGTCATACGTTTTGCATATTTACATTGAGGAGTAAATCTTTCGTTGATTTTAAGCTTGTGTTATCCTTTGATTCTATTTTATAATAATATAAAATCCTAATTTAAAAATTGCCTTGGAACTTGCACAGTTAAAAAAAATACCGGTTAAACATCGTTGAAAATTTACAAAAGAAAGTAATAAAACAAAATAAAATTTCAACTGAACCAATTACTTAACATTATTTCTAGAAATAAATATAGGTAAACGAGTCTGTGAGTAATTACTTCTATTATAATTTATTTAGGTGAATAATAGAAAAGTTAATCAGTATTATGTTGGTGCTATATTATACCGTAATCAATATAATGCACGAGATAATTAAATATTCTAATTAAAGCACTCGGTTTGTTTAAAACGGAAAATATATGTTTCATCAATATTGTGATATAGTTTTGTGCGTTGTTAAGGTTAATTATAAACATGTATTTAAATCCTGTAATTTATTTTTAATGAACTAAATGTATTTATAAGACTATAATTTTATACTTTAAAATATTCCCATCAATATTTAGGGATAATTATCATTGATATTCCTATTATACTCATCTTAATTTCTGTTAGGAATACTGAAGCTTATATATTTGAGTAGTCAGTAATATACTTGAGTACATGTTTTTGCCTATCTTGACATTACAATAATCTACATTTGACGCGTTTCGGAATGACTCAGTTTTCAAAACTTGAATAAACTGCGATAGAAGGTTTGAAAATGGAGTCATACTAAAATGAGTCAAGAGAGGAAAGTGTTGTAATGTTAGGAAAGGCAGAAACATGTACTCAAATATAGATAATTATCATTTTTAAACCTAGCTTTGTGTTGTAAATTTACCAGTTAAATAGTGTTACCATACGTCCAATAGAGTGAAAACAACGGTTGTTTACGAAAGTTTAAAATGGCAACAATCCCTCAATGTATCTGGTTTAGAGGAAGCCCCCCAAGAACTTGCTTTTAACTTAGCATAATGATGATTGTAAAATATCCCAAAATGAAAAACAATCTAAAAAGCCAAACGCTCTTTCTACTTCCCTTGAGGAGATAAAGATAAACTTTATTAAGGAATAAGACATGTTGCTAATACGTACAGAATCTAACTCGTACCAAATATTGTTATTACGTCAGGCTATATTCGCCACCTCATACAGATCAACTTTCATCACTTAGGAATTGGCCATTCCTTTTCAATAACTTGCGTTAACCGCTACTTTTAGAACGTGCTCAACAGAAGTGAGTTGTATAATAACACTACTTGAAATATACTAAGCTTATCTTATTTGCCTTAATAATCTGGAAACGGTGTGCATAGTAAAATACAACGGATTAGATAGTAGAGTGTGAAGTCTATTTGTAACAATACAAAATAACAGTTCCCACATAACCCACCTAATGTACGTTACTGTGAGTATGATTGCATTAGAAGTTACAATACGGTACAACGGAATAGATAGTAGAGTGTGAAGTCTATTTGTAACAATACAAAATAACAGTTCCCACATAACCCACCTAATGTAGGTTACTGTGAGTAGCATTAGAAGTTACAATACGATATATTAGAAATTGCCGACTTGCGTCAGTTATAGTGAGGAATATTTCTAATGCTTCAGAAATATATTTGTAGGATATATTAGGTTATTTGTCACATTCAACTATACACCATCGGTTACAAAATGAAAGTTACCACGATATAAGCTACAATACCTACTCTAATTATCAACAGTATGTACAGCAATAGTTTCATACTGTAACTTACATTGTGCTCTTGTGTTATAATTAACGCCATTTAACAAGTTTCTCGAGACAATTAGAAGTTTGTCTCTGTCCGCCCCAGTTTCATTGCCTTGCTAATTTTAACACAACAGCTGGATTTAATGCAAACTCTGGAAACTTTTGTCTGAGAAATTTAGCTTTTAATTGGACATGGACCAATTTATGATATGTTTACCTTTTCGCTAATTTGCTTTTGTTATTGAATGTGTAATGTTCAGTAAAGAAGATCCTGTTTATGGGTCGTCAGTATTTTGTAAATTGTTTATTTTATTTTACAAAATATTTGAATTAAAAATAGACACGTTTGGCACGAAGGCTTGATTCACAAACTCAACATGTTTCTGCCAGCCCAGTTTGTGAATCTACTGAAATCGTACATATCGAACAGACTGTTTCGAGTAAACCACGAATCTACGTATTCTGACTTCAAGGAAATACAAGCTGGAGTCCCACAAGGCAGCGTATTGGGACCAATCCTGTACTTGCTGTACACCAGTGATCTTCCGCAAACAGCCAACGTCATCACGGCCACTTTCGCAGACGACACAGCAAACGCAGCGACAGCGAAAACCGTTCAAGAATCGACAACACGCTTACAAAGATCAAACGATTCAGTTGAGGCTTGGACCAAGAAATGGCGCATCAAACTCAACGACCAGAAGGCAGTCCATGTGAACTTTACAAACAAGAGGATCCCAAACCCTCAGAGGCTCGAAATGAATGGAAGTGTTATCCCATATCATGATTCAGCTAAATATCTCGGCATGAATCTTGATGCAAAAGCCAAATGGGTCGAGCATGTCAAAATAAAACTCACAGAACTCCAGACTCGCTACAGGCAAATGTATTGGCTACTCGGTCGAAATTCACGGGTATCAATATACAACAAGCTATTGGTATATAACCAAATCCTCAAACCGGTTTGGACGTATGGTATACAGCTTTGGGGCTGTGCCAGCAAATGTCACATACAAGGGATACAACGCTTCCAGAACAAAGTACTAAGAAACATCGCCAACGCTCCTTGGTATGTGCGTAACAGTGACTTGCATTGCGATCTTGGTGTACCCATGGTCGAGGAAGTCATAAAACAGAACGCCATCAAACACGTAAATCGGCTCACTCAACACGAAAATCCTGAGGCACTGAGACTTCTCGACAACAACCACCTGACAAGACGACTCAAAAGGACAAAACCATTTGAACTCGTTGAACGACAAGAGTGACAACAATACTCTTCCTCACGCCGGCTGGCTTCCAACATCAAACAAGATACAATAGAAATCAATGGATTCTTTGTAATAAAAGCTAAAATCTAATTATCAAATGTAAATTAATGGTTGGTCAGAAATGACCAGTTTTAATAGAAAAAAAAAAAAAAAAAAAAAAAAAAAAATAGACATGGTGGTAAAAATTAAATATCCCTCTTTACATGTTGCTTTTTACAAAGATAAAACGCTTTTAGGATTAAAGTAAAATAATCCAAGGTAAAAGAGGCATTAAAACAGCTCGCTGTCCAGGCTTAACACTCTTGTTTCAAACACCTTTACACGGAACTTTAATAAAGGATATTAATAGAATTTATAAATATAATTTATACAATATCGTAGCAAATTTATATTAATATGAAGTACTTGTATGGTTGTGGTATCTTATTAACTGATAGGTCATCCTTCCCTTGAGATAAGCTTATAAGCTCATTGTAAAATAAGTTTATTATTATTTTAGCACAGCAATATTAATATGACAAGATGAGTTCTTTTAATACAAAATATTTTTTGGTAGTTAACCTCACACAGGTCTCTTTAGATTTATAACACATTCTAATATAAACGTTACTTGGAAATGTTTCATTGTAAGAAAGTACTCTTTTAGTCACCAGTTTAAGAAAACGAGAATAAAATTAAATAAATATTACATTCCAACGTTCAAAAAAGGTACTGGGATTAATATAATAAGACAATTTATAATAGTGTCATTATTCTTAGAAAAAAGGTATTGCTCAAAACATCAAATGTGATACAAAAACTTCTCGTTTTGACCGCTTTAATTAAACGTTTTCATGTATACATACTATCGTTGTGTTTTCCAACAATAAGTTAAAGTAATTTTCCAGTTACAGTTTAAACTGTTTAAAGTGTTTTCATAAACAGTTACAAGATTCACCCAGAATATAGACACCTACTATTCTAAAACCTCTATTCCACAATTACTATGTAACGTTACCATCTGTCTATTCACCAATTACAAGGCATTCTGTATTTACGAAACAAACGCACCTTATCAAGTGCTATACAACATGGATCAATATATTGCACACATTCACTCCATTTGTTCACATGTACTGATCATACATTAGTTCCCAAAGTCATATATTTTTTCTAAATACGCAATTTATATCAACGTTGAGAAAGAGATTCAGAAAGCAATAAAACTGCTTCATTATAAATAAATTTAGTAAAACAATGGTTTGTAGCCTGATGATATTAGATCACCTGTTTAGACTCTTTCGATGTGGTTCAAAACGCTTCACGTAACACAAATTTATTCAAATTACCCTCTAAAACCTGTGAGGAAAGATTCTTCCACAAATTATCCTCGTCATCTTATTACGAACCATTGATTTACAAGCAAGAAATATTATAAAAAAATACAAATCCCACAAATATATATTTTTTAAAATTATTTTATTGTTATGCATTTTTCAAAAGCAAAACTATAATAATGTTTGATGTGTGAATCGGGGAGTAGTGTCTCATCGGATAGGGATCTTGCCCGTAATATATGGCATACGGCTTGACAAGTACAAGCCTTTCCCGCTTGAGAGGGCACTAAAGTACGCAGTTTAGTAATGCAAGACCTTTCTATAAATAAACGGATATGAATTACTGGAAGGGGCAGCTTTAACGGACACAACAGGTACAATGTTCTAGAACCTTCTATTAGGGAGCTGATAAAAAGTATTGAAAGCGGCAAGTCGAAGTAAAACCGTTTGTTAAACTAGTAGCAATGTCTTACAATGTAGTGAAGAATGTTTAAAATTTTGTGACCAACTGTTCTTAGTGACAGATAGTGGGACAGAGAGTGAAATGTAAATAGACTATTACTAATCAGGAATTAGTAAACCTATTTAAAACAGCGTTTGGTAGCTTTTATAAAACGACAGCTACATTGTTCTAGAACCTTCCACAAATGATAGGATGACAAGTACTGAAAGCGGCAAGTCGATATAAGAGGATTGGTTAAGCGAGTAGAGAGCAGTGTTTAAAATGTGGTGAAGAAAGTAAAAGATTAAGAGTAGTGACATACTGTTACAGACAGTGACATATAGTGGGTGAAGTGTAAATAGGCTATTAGTAATCAGCCATTAGTAAACATACTTAAAAATAAAGCGTTTGGCCGCTTTTATAAAAGTTAAGTGTATACATGTTAGTGGACATAAGAATGTGTAAATTATGAAATAGTTGCACTAAAAGTGACGTAGAATTTTTTAAATCTCGGTAAGAACGTAACAGTATCTGCTGAGTTATACTTGACCATGTAATAGTTACACAAAGAAATGCATTGGAATAAACGAAATAATTGACAAGACAACATTATGTAAATAAATCTTATCAAATTAATACTACTACTTATTTCTACATAATACTAAACTGTAACAAAAGGTATACACTAAAACATTTCGAAACAAATTTACCCTATACAATTATTAATTCCAAACTAAGTATTAACAGACTATACAATTTAAACAACATAAATGACATTTTTAAAATATAGTAGATCAATGGACAATACAATACGCACGATTTACATTTTCACAAAATATTTTCTATACTTCTTTCACCGGAACCTACACACACAGAAACTCATGAAATATTGATCTATTTTTTCAACTTAGGTATAGAATCTGCATGGACTCGTTGACTTTCACGAATCGGTATAAAGGGTTGACGCCAAGCGGATTTTCCACTGCCTGTAAACATAAAATGTGATTGTGCTGATGAGCTCATACCTAACTGGCAACGCCATATACTTTGCATTTATATAAATATTGTTTTAAACATATCTTCAATATTATTCTTGATACTGATATTTCACTAGTTAACACGTGTTTATAAATTGTGATAATTAAGTTAAAAAGTAAAATTATTTTTATTTTAAAGTATTTAACAACTATTTCAATTAATTTTAAAAATAAGTTTTGAATTTGTATTTAAATCAATTTTATATGTGTAATTTTGTTCCGCAAACAATAAATGTTTTGAATGAACGATTCCTACATTGTAATGTTCTTTCTAAAAGTCCCAAAAAAAAAAAATATATCGAAAAGTCTATTTAATTTTAATATGATGTTTTATGCTTTTTTAATAAAATATTTATAGATGAGAAAATGTAAACCAGTTTGTTAGCTTAAAGTGGTATTTAAAACTACAAGAAATCAATAATAAAAAAAATCCAAAGAAATAAGAAATTTGATTGTTTGTGTGTTTTGGGTGAAATTTTAAGATTAATAAAAAAAATAGTTTAGTGTTTCTTGAATTTTATATTTTTTATATATAGAATATAGACCTCTCTTATCAATATAAATTTCATACTTTTCTGTAGCATCTTCCAACATTTACTTTCTTCTACTGGCTTTCCTGTAAAATATGATTTGTTGTAATAGAAAATCTCAAATACTGAAGCATACAGTAGATTATTCAACATAAACTAAGTTTTTTCTGTTTAATATATTCAAATATCTACAAGTGTACAGAATGAATATAGGAAGAAAATCCCAATACTATAAACAAACGTTTATTTTACAGAAGTGTTTTACATTTCTATGATTGTGTACTTTTTTTAATATTACTTTCGTCAAAACCAATCACGAAATCTGAGGAAAGGCGTAGAGACAGAAAAGAGAGAGAGAGAGAGAGAGAGAGAGAGAGAGAGAGAGAGAGAGAGAGGGAGAGAGAGAGAAAAGCGAGAGGGAGAGAAAGGAAAAAAGAAAGAGAGAATGAACGGTGAGAGAAGAGGGAGAGAAAGGAGAAGAAGGAGAGATAGATACAAAAAGAAACAGGCAGAGAAAAAGACAGAGAAAGACAAAATATTATTATTATTATTATTAGAGACAAACACTAATACATATGCACGTGCACGAATACGCACTTTTGCCCTTTGTTACCCGTGTTGATCGCATGTTTTCACCATATATCAGGAATTAGTTCCTTGAAGTACATCAATACCCTCTCTCTTTGGATGTGTATATTCCTATCGTTTCTGTAGTAATGTATATATTACAATTCTATAAGAGTTTATAGGAATAGACATCATTCTACACCATAAAATCAAGTTAGCTGATATTATATTTACTAATAAGGTAGACAGTAAAACTGACCTCATAATAAATATGCAAACATGTCCCTTATACCAAAGAGATGGCTAAGATGAACATTGGATTCTAAACCGAAGTGGAAATCCTAGGTGATGACAAAACATTTAGATCCGGTTAAGAACACGGTCGTGACTCATAGGACTTTATTTCAAGTTTACTGCTCTATTATCATTATAAAAACGAAGTGTTCACAAAAAATCTAAAATTTAGTTTTGTATTAGTGTTGTGTTGAACCCAATGATGTTAGTCATAATTGAAAATCAATCTGAACGCATCTTTAAACAAAAACTCCAGAAACTATTTAAAATTTAAAAACTTCAGAAGCAATTGGTAACTACAAGATTATTCAAATTATTGAAGTTATTAAACTTTCATTCTTACGCATCATCCTTTCCCCAGAATATTTCACGGCCTTTGGTAGAATTATAGTCT
>JBAIZL010000001.1:18670000-18795000 GCA_036971475.1 Prosapia bicincta | reverse complement strand
AAAATATAAGTTCTTATCTTAGATAATTAAATATCGTTACAAATTATTAAAATCATAAATGTTATTGAAATATATTATTTTTCAAAGCAAAAATTATAATAATTTATAATATTTTTGAGCATTTTAAAATTTGTATTTATCTACTTAGTTGATTTTTTAATTTAATTTTCATTTGTGTTGGATGCGTTTTTGATTATAAAACTACTTGAATATGAAACAGAAAACACATTGAACTAATAAATAAAATCATGCATATTTTAAATCGTTGAATATATCTTTTCACTTTAAGTCATTGAAAACTGAAAAAGTAAATTAAAGGTATTTTATAAAAGTGTAGTCGTAATGTTAAAACATAGATCAGGTCAATTTATCCATTAAACAACACAAATATGAAAAACAATATAACGCGAAAATACGAAACAAGTTAAAATACTTAGTTTTATTTAGTGAGGTTAGATGTTTAGACATTACAATGAAAATATTAGAAAAAACCCCAATACCACAAAAATAATAAAAAATAACAAATAAAACAAGTTACTTAAGATTAAACCCTTTATGTACATTTCGATGACAATATCATCATCATCAGAGGGTCTTATTACAAAATACAATCTAGCACACAAGAAGTTACAAACTAGAATGATGATCATATGATAAATGATGTAATAAGACCCTCTGATGATTATGATATCGTCATCGAAATGTACATAAGGGTTTAATCTTAAGTAACTTGTTTTATTTGTTATTTTTGATTATTTTTGTGGTATTAGGGTTCTTTTCAATATTTTCATTGTAATATACTGTACCACTGTGCTCTTGATATAGTGTATGTTTAGACATGTTTAAAATTTATTGCATTTGTTATTATTTTAAACGTTTTGTACGACAGTACAATCATATTATGCGTTAATATATTGACTTCATTCCCAAATCGTTCCTTTAGTATGCCCTCATTATTTTTAGGACTGTTATTAAATATAAGCCTTGAAGAAAAAAACCATGAAAAATTTAAAGTAATCTTTGAAAATTGAAAAAAAAATAAAGAAGTTATTTGGCGATGAACATTTAAATATTTAAAACTTGATTTTATTTGAATAACTTGGAGCAGCGGTGATATAGTGTTTTATTATTACTGAGTCTTGTAGTAATATCCTCTGAAGATGATTGCTTTGGAATCGAAACATAAATCGGGATTAAATAAAAGGTTTTTGTGTTTAGGCGGATTTATAATAAAAATTGTTTTAAATTTGTTTAAATTATACTTTTTACTATTTAATACAATTTTAAAACGTAGTTTAGTTATCAAACACATATTTTTGGAACTTCATCCCACTTCATGTTTGCACCGTTTACGGCCTTAGGCAAAGTCTGGCGTAGTGAATACAAATTAGTGTGGAAAGAAATCCCTAATTTGTGTGGGATGCAATCAAGGCTCCGAATGCTTCATTGTAGAGTTTCCCTTAGGAGACATTGTCGTAACTCTGCTCCCCTCAGGTCTCCTGCGTAACCAACCGTAGCGTGATGGGATTTATAACTTTGTGTCAGTAAAGATAAAACTTGTTTTAATTTTGTTACTCTGGTTAAAGTAAATAGCGAGATTTCAGTAAGGCACGTTCATGTAGGCAATGTAACAAACGTCAGGTTTGTCAATTTATTTTTCGTACAAAATGTTTGTTTTACATTCTGAAGTTTAACAATATAAAAATAAGATGGTCTAAGAGCTAAAACTTAAATAAATAACTTTGATATTTATGTCATAAATTGATTGATTTGATGATTGATTTCATAAAAACTGTAGTGGTCATTTACATCTATATATACTGAATAAAAGTCACCAAACTCGATGTACCACTTTGAATTCGGTTTTTTATTAAGAAATAATTAGCCCTAAAAGAATTTACTTTATAGAATAGAATACTCTGTAGTAGTTTTGATCAAATACACTGATTTTAAATTATTTTATGTTACAAATAACTCGACGCCAAATAAAACTTTCAAAACAATCCCCTCATAATACGCCTGAAATTATCACAGGCTTTATAATGGGATACTAGGTCTAATATACCTATATTGGTAATATGTACTATACGGAAATTATTATTTTGTTTGTAAAATATATTTCTGAGAAAACATTTTTTTAAAAATCTCGATATCCATGAAATTCATTTAGTTTATATTGTTAAAAATATTTTGTTCTGACGCACCTCAAAACCATGCTAAAATATTGTCTGGACAATTGCATTGTTTAAAATGTGATCGGTAAATATATCTGCATTAAATATACTGGAGAACTTTGTTCTATTGTATAGAGAAAAATGCACTAAATTAATACGCTGTACAAAAACAGGTGGGAACATAAACAATGGTTTTTGAACGATTAATGATGCTAATGGGATGGATAAATAATAAAAACAAGTTTTAACAGAAAGAGAGAGTAAAATGGAAAATGATAACAAGCAAATAAATTACAAACCATAAATTGTCTATTCAGGAGTATTATTATTATATTGCATATGATGTAAATTAATTAGGCAATATATAAATAGAAAATATGTGTTTTGAATAGGTTAAGCAGTTTGATTTATGAATAAAAATACTTGTTCAAGTTTAATCAATTTATTTTCAATTAAATATAATAATTTAGGTATGTATGCACTTGGTGGTTCGCTCTTTATAGGTTCGAGTGTGTTTGGTGAGGTAAAGTGCCTTTATTCAATGGTGGCTAGTCAGGAGGTTGCAAGGTGCGCAACACCTAAATCAGAGATAAATAGCAACAAAAAAAAATAAATTTATTTGTTATGTAAGATTTATGTACATTGCTATGAGCAATTATTTATCATATAATATTATCCAACATTTTAAAAAAATAGTACAAATTTCAGAATCACGAACGTGTGATAGTTTGCTCAGTCGCAGACAATCTCGTTTGGCCTGGTTGTAGGGAAACCTCCAACATCCAGTGACGTCACTGCTAATAGAGGAAAAGCATTGGAAGGTCCTGATTGACTATGGGTTCTTAGGTTGCAAATGGCCTATAACCTCGGGAGTGTTCGGCTAATGTCGGCCCCGTCTGTAGAGACACATCTTTGCTCCGCTTAGATTTTGTTGATAAGATATCACAGATAAGAATGAACTGGGATTAGTTTGTTAATAAAAATAGTAATGACTTGAGATCCGACCTCTTATATAAGTGAAAATCAACTAAAAATTGCCAATATATTTTCTTTATTAGAGTATATCACAAAGTATTAAGCAGTTATATTCTCTTTATAACTGATTGTTAAGTTTTTGTGATTACGATTTTTTTGTCTTTTAAGAAACTAACATTTTTACGATCTGCAAAGCCCATAGGTTTTAGGCACAATTGACTTTATTAAAAGAGACGAGCCCAGCAATATTTCTACGTGAGAGAAATGATTCTAATTTAATAACATTATTCGACCTTTGAAAGGATCGTATGAATGCTATCTTTCGCCATATTGTTCTTGGTAGGGCCGTCTAATTGAAAAAAACCCAGAGAGTTATTAGAGGGCCAGTCCAGCTATCATTTAACGGTTCCTAATGAAACTACGTAATTGATACTAAGGGAGATATTACATATATACTTCGACACTACAAAATGGTTTATTCTGTGTAACTTATCAAGTCACAACGGTGAGTATAGCAAAAGTTTTACTTACAGCACTATTCGGTAATCTGTTACAACAAAAGCTATTTCCTAACCTCACCCAATTAAAAGTTTCTGCCTGTCAGAGTTTGTACTGCTGAGGTAATTATAAGGAAGCATATGGGCTAAATGCTACCCCTAGAAACCATTGTGGTCTTCTTCAGTTCTACATACATTAGCGACAGTGTTTAGTAAATATTTATGTTTAACCTAATGATTATCTTTCTTCATAAATAGAAAAGTTATTATTTTTCAAGTAGCAAACTTGTCTCTTGTATATTTAAATATTTCTATTGACTTACAAAAAGTGGTAAAAAATTATCGAAAGATCATTATCCATAAACAAAAACTATACAAATCAAAGAATCAGTACAAAACAATGGTGCTATTTTTGTAATAAATATTAGCTTATCATTTATATAATTTATTAGTCTACAACGCTTTAGACATTATTACATAACCAGATTTCAAAGCTGTACATATGTTATGTAATTAAAAATACAAATCATACTGCGAAATTACTACATTGAAATTATGCAAATAATTGAACTATAATTAGATATTTGAGTGGTTAAGCCTATTTAAACAAATAAAAGTTTTATTTGAATAGTTCCTATATTCCGTTATTTTGTTTCCACTTACACCTATTACACAAATACAAAGTTAATATTTTATTGTAAAAAGCAAGGTTAGATTTATATATAAATGATTGTTATTTATTATACAAGATGAGGTTAGTTGTTGAAATAATTATATTATTCCAAATACACCAGTCTGTGACATTAAGTTATTGTTTTGCAACTGATATAATGAACCTTCCGTTCAAATATCCGTTCTAAGTACTCATGTAGGCTAAAAGTTGTAAATATTTCCTTGGAAGAAAGAGATACATGGAAAAAGGCTTTACCTTACAATACATAGCAATATAATATACATGTAATGTTGGGAATGGTGGAACGCTATCTAAGCATAGGAAGGAAAGGTAGCAGTTTGAGATAAAGCTTACCCTGATTGCGTTGGTTTCTGTTTTACTACCCGCCCCACCGCAAATTAGTCCTTTGGTATGGACTCTAATGATTTTACTGCTTTGTCTGTGGATCCCTTTTCTACCAACAGACTTACTTGATGACGTGTTTTGTGACAGTAATGGGCCAGATATCATAAAGACAACAACCTTACAATAATGAAATGTTTTTGAAAGTTCCACAATACAAATGAAACGTACTGAGGCATATCACTGAGAGTTTTGCTGGTCCGAGCTTTTGCTCCATACATGCACACACACATCTCTCTCTCTCTCTCTCTCTCTCTCTCTCTCTCTCTCTATATATATATATATATATATACACATATAATGTATTTTAAAGATATAAATATATAGCTAAACGTATATAAAAATAATTTCTGTAATATATATTATAAACAAAGAATGAAATTTGCTTATAGTCTGTAAACCATCGGTACATAAAACGCCTATGTTTAGGTATATATTGCTAAATGTATATCTAAAAGGAGTGTACTCGAAATCTCACTAGACTCTAGTATATCACTACATACTAGTTTTGGCCATATTTTTACATTCTTAGCGATTGGGTAAAAGTTTATTAGTAACACTCAATGTTAGCAAATCACTGAGGAAAGCGTCGTTTTCCTAATATATCTAATTAAATTAGTGTAAAGTGAGGTTAAAAACCTTTGTTATATATAAACTCTTTTAAAATTTACCATTGTGAATTGTTCTCACTAGCTAAGCTTCATAATATATATTTTTCTAAGCTAAAAGCTTGTTAATATTCACAATAAAAAGTTTGTAAATGAAATTCTTAATATGATTATAAGTAGCTGTATAGAGCGAGTTGCTCTTTTTTGAAAATCCCACTCCTCAACACCGTAAGGGTTGTGCCTAATGGACTCAAAAACCTTTTAGTTTATAATCCTAGTTTAAAATACAATTCCGCAGGGAGTACTGCATACCTTTTCCTGTGAAGGTCTTAGTGCCAAAACAAAAAGAATCTTTTTTTTATATAAAGAGAGAGAATAATTTTAAAAAAATCACTAATATAAATTTAAAATGCAATTTCAATTTAAATCTCATAGGCAAGATAATAATGTTGCAATAATTCTAGTTAAATTAACCGATTTTAATGTACTTTGTCCACGTCGTTTGTTTTTTCATTTTCCTGGCCATTATCGTGTTGCTTGTCAAGCATATAAGGTTTAACATGGAACCGGTTCGTAGAAAACATAAGTGATGTTGTGTCTTTATATAGAAATTTTATATAATGTTTATATAATTATTTAGAGGCAGCCAACCATAAAAATTCTAACTATTCCAACTATTTAACAAACAAACCTAAATTGTATATATATATATATATATATATATATATATATATATATATGTGTGTGTGTGTGTGTATATATAATATATGTAATATTTATAATACTTTATACATTTATATACTTACTCTGTAAGTATATTTTTATTGGTATAAAGCACACATATTTTACCATATGACGTTTCAACATTTCATATGTAAAACATTACATTAAATAAAAAACAAATAATAAATACATAAAATGATTTGATACATGCAATTTTATTGTGAATAATACATCCCTTATTATCTTGCCTAAGTATCAGTAGACATCTGTAGCGATAGGTAGCCCAACTTGTGTATCTCAAAATAAGAGGTAATAATAAAATCAATGTATTCCAGTCATTAATAAGTTAAACGAATGGTAACTAATTCGCTATAATTTAAAACTTTATGAAAGTATTTTGAAAATTACCTGTTTGTCTGTTAATGCCCTCATTAGGAAATATTTGGTCTTGTTAAAATAATTATATTTGTAAGAAATATGAAGCTTTTAGAAATAGGATTAATTAAACCTCTGAATTGGTAACTACAGTCCAATTAAATCTGTGTTGCCTTTGTTCCTATAGAATAAAATGTCATAGTTACAATTATGTCGCAGATACTTCTAATATGTGTTTAATCTTCTTGTGTTATTACATATTATTTCAATGAAAATACAAGTGCTGAATGTATGACATATTTCCTAATCATAAAGATTTTATTTTTATTACTTTTCTTTACGCGAAATTCAGTTTTAATAAAATTTTATTTATTTTGAATTAGTTTGAACTATTTTTTGTAATATGTCTACAGATCAATAAATTAAAAGCTCCTTGCGTCTACAAGCAAACACATTTAATTTACAAAAAATTACAATTTTCAAATTGTATTGTAATTTTCAAAAAATATTATAGTTTATTTTTTGTAAAGAATTTCTTACCTAAAACCATTTTTTGAAGATAATATGAAAATTTTCGCCTAATAGAAAATTCATGTAATTAATTTAGCAAATCTACAGTGAGCTAATTTAAAACTATATTTAGCAATACCTTTATCTAGCATTCAAGTCAATGCCTTCATAATAATGATTTTACACTAAGGAAATTTTATAAAGAGTTTTCTAAAATACTCAGTAAACCAAAATGTGTTTTCAAAATTATAATGTTTCAAAACGTTTAGTGAAACTTTGTGAACCCTTAGTGAACACAGAATATTTATTTATTTAATGAAAATTTAATTTCTTTATATTTACCTAAAGAGAACAGTAAGGTGGTTTAATATCTATTGTCATAACTCTCGAGAGATACAGAAAACTACTTTAACAAAGGCTAGTTTGGTTTGTACAGCTTTAATTGACTCTATGTCACTCGAAGGAAGGTCAAACTTCAGTATGCACTTACATTTATTGAAAGGACGGCAAATACCTGAAAGGTTTTGTGTTTTTTCACACTACTTATAACTTGCCTTAAAATAGGCACAAATATTCAAAAAAATCTCGAGATATTTTGGCTCCAAAATGTATCTAAAATAAATTAATATGTAATTATTGTCCCTTTTAAAATTCCTGCTTGGTATAGTAATGTTAACAAACCAACTATAAATGATGTTAACATAACACAAACCGACATCAACATGCCTAATTGTTTTTAAAAATATTATTATATTATTAAAATATACATTTATCAATATATTAAATATTTCTCTTTACAGTATTAATATGCAAATGAAATTAACTATAGCAATTTGCTGAAACGCAGAGAACAATTACACTTGTTTGTAAGATTATGGATAATCAAATAAATTAAAAATATTGATAACTGTTTGAAGCAACTGTGGCGTAATGTTTATTTTTAAATAAATAAAACCTCTAAACCACAAATAACATTTATTTAAACCTTATGTACATTTCGATTGCCCAGCAATCATCTTCAGAGGTTGCAAAAAATACAACTAACTTTAAGCATCATAATACAACAAATATATAGGCATAAACCGGCAACTACTTCGCCACGCTCCTTATTTTACAAAACTTGTACGACCAATCCCGTTGCAGTAAATTCCCCCTCTACAACTTGGTCCGGTCTTCCAACTCTCGTGGTGAAGAGTTACCGTTACAACTATTTCAAATTTATTAAAAAACAATAATATTATTTATTAACAAGGTTATAACTATCTCCTAATTAATGAATATAACTGAGATTTAGAGATAGGCCCTTTATCACAATTTAATAAATTATTTTCGTCATATTTGTGAATGTACAAACTTTCAAAACTATTCAAAAGACCTTTTGAATTAACAGTTTTCAATAATTACCATTCGATATGGATTTAACAAAAGGTCTAGAAAAAGTTTTTAAACAGGTAAATTTAAAAGTTGCTTACAAAAGTTTAAATAGCTTAAAAAATGTATTAGGTAACCCAAAAGATAAAATAAAAATGATAGATAAATCTGGGATTTATAAAATAAATTGTAATTCATGTAGTAAAATTTAAATTGGCCAAACAAAAAGGAAAATATTCTGTATTAGTCTGCATTATTCTTTAACTTCTGTATTAGTTATTTTAAATTAGGTTTTGTGATATTGTGTTATATTGAAATTTTGGGTTATATTGTAATATTGGGTTATATTGTAATATTGGGTTATATATTGTAATATTGGGTTATTTTGTAATATTGCTACTAATGTTATTATGTTGTACTCTTCGATATTCATATAATTTAGTTACGTAATTTAATAACAAAGTGTATACTCATTTAAAATATTAAATACTTTGTGCCTTCAAAGTCTACGATATGTTACTCTTTTTCTTTATAACAAAATAACGAATTTCTTTGCAACTAATGGATTCAAATATTGATTCCTAGTTGAACCTGATACATTCTAAATAAAGTTACAAACGGTGGAAATGGTCGTAGATACAGAGTTTATTGTTTACCTGTCAAAAACCTGAAAATGTTAAAAACTGCATGGATTTATTTTAGAGGAAGCATAGATTATAGCTAAGTTATTCCGTATTTCCAGTTTATATAGAACTGTATTTTAAAATTGCCCATCTAGTATAGGCCTATTATTAAAAATTAAAGTTCTAGAAAATTCACCGAATATTTTACGTCTGTAGGAAGTTTTTAAGCAATACCTTTCATCAATCAATGTTAGGTACAGATGAGGCGACAACACTACCTTGCGTTCCCTAGATAACCAGGTTTCTACAAAACAAAAACACTTATTACATTAAAGTGTTACTTTTCTTCAACCACCAGTTTCGTGTTTTCGGCGAACGGATATGATGCTCATGTTTTTCGTTACTTATCATTAATAAAATCATCTTTATGATTGCATTTCCTTATAAGAATATTAGAATCATTTTAAATATTGCATTACCTTATACCTGTATTACATTAAACGTTTTGAATGCCTTATAGTTGTTCAAAGTAATATGTATTTTTGCGATATATTTCATTTTACCAATTTACAACAGCTTGTTTTAAGAAATAATATATCTATCTGTCATATTCTTCGTTTGATGGTTGTGTGTACGCGCGCGACATTTTGTGATTATTGTAATATTCTGGTTAAAAGGAGAATAAATTTTTGAAAACAAATAAATGAGAATGTTTTAGATATAGTATTGTAAGAATAAATAGCAATATATTATCAATATATTATCTATATATATTATTATAATAATATATTATATTATCATATATGTTTTATATATATTATTATCAATGTATATATATATATATATATATATATATATATATATATTATCTATATATATATATATATATATATATATATATATATATATATATATATATATATATATATTATCTCTTTAGTTATACTTTATTTCTTTCTATATTAACTCTAATTCAAAATGAAATAAAATTAAATTGTTTAAGAGAAATAAACCACTAATAGGCTAACTGAATTAAAGCATACATTTTCAAAATTGAGTCTCTATTCAACCGTTAACATGCAATTATGAAATTATTTAATTGCATAACAAATGTTCAATATGGCTTTATTTCTTAAATCATTGATATAAATTATTTATTGGCTATACCATAGAATTAATAATTATAACGTATTTAGGTAGATCTGTTTTCACCCCTAGTTACTCGCACTGGATGATTGAGTACCCCATACGAGATTTTTGTATGCAAACGTTGGCATAACTGCTTGTCTGGTACGTGGCGCGCCTTCTATCCTATTGTTGACTTATTTACTACAAGATAAATCTATTTCAGTCGTTGCTTAGTGTCTTTTGTGCTCATATGGTGAAATATTCTGAACGATTCTTTAATTGGTGTACTGCATACCCCGCGCGAGTAAGAATGTAAGTACTTTTATATTTATTTTAATAATATTGTTTTAAAACTTATTGTTGAATATGACATTATTTCTATTATGTTATTAATTTTAAATCACACATAAATAATCATTGGAAGCAGTAGCGGATCAAGACAATCTCCATTTGGAGAGGGAGAGGGGGTAGTATTTTTCAAATGGAATATTTTACATACTTTTCAATGCAGTTGTGTAAGAAAACATACGTACATTTTTGTCAACATGTGGGGGGGGGGCGGTATTGGATTAGTGTATGGTTTAGTCGAAAGAAAAAACATGATTGTTACTTTTTTGGTATTTTGTTTTAGGGATCAAATGTTACGAACTGACGAGGAAATTAGAAGAGCTTTGGAGGCCGTGAGTGATAATGAATGTGAGTATGAAGGTGTTGAAAATTTCTCGGATTTAGAGGAAGAATTTATTGATCGCGAAGAGGAAAATCACAACAGCGACAGTGAACAATGCATTTCATCTGACTCGGACTCGTCTGATGACCAAGACGATAATGAAGATGAAAATTATTTTGTGAAATCTTTATATAAGAAAGTTCGAGGTGTAAAGGTTCCTTTAGAAACATTCAGGTGGAAGAAAACACCAATCAAAAGCAAGTATGCTAAAGTGGCAAAAAAAAATATTTTCAAAAAAAGATTTCCTACCGTTAAATCGAATGCGCCTGCAGATGAAGTATCTGCATTTAGTAAAATAATCGATGAAAATATGATAGAAGAAATTGCATAGAGCACAAATAAATATATTACTGTACTGAAAGATAATTATGCGAGAGACAGGGTGCAAAGGAAACATCTAAAGAAGACATTTCAGCTTGTTTGGGAATTTTACTTTTGATAGGCTCAAAAAAATGAGCAAAACTGATCTTTCCGAAATATTTGCAAGTGATGGGACTGGCAATGAAATTAGTAGAGGAGTGATGTCCAGGATCAGATTATACGTTCTGCATTGTGCTGCAAGACTAGATGATAAATCAACACGGGAGGAAAGAAAAAAAATAGATAAGCTTGCTGCAATTAGGTCGTTGTGGGACCAATTTGTTGCCAATTGTGAAAAATCATATTCTCTTGGTGAATTTGTCACGATCGATGAAAAACTAGAACCATTTCGTGGTAGATGCAGTTTCATCCAATACATCCCAAACAAACCGGCATAGAAATATTTGCATTAGTGGACTCAAAAACGTACTATACTTATAAAATGAAACTGTATTGTGGTCTCCAACCAGAAGGTCCCTACAAAGTAAGTAACACTCCTACTGATATTGTGCTAAGACTGACAGACTCTCTGAAAGGATCCAACAGAAACTTGACTACAGATAATTGGTATACAAGTGTTCCATTAGCTTTAATTATTAAAAAATTATTAATTATTAACTATTATCCATTAGTTATAAATAATTAAAAAATTATTAAAAACAAAATAACTTTTGTTGAAACAATTGAGAAAAAACAAGAAAGAAATTCCAGAAGAATTTATTCCAAGAAAATCCAGAGCTGTTGGTTCCTCACTATTGAGCTGGTGCTACTTGTGCGGCCGATCTAAAGATATCAGCAATACTATAAAGTGCTCAAAGTGGAATAGGTTTACTTGTAAAAAGCACACTAAAAAAACTGAAATTAAATGCCAGTCATGTGTGGCTGGGGCTAATGTGGACTCCAGTGAGTAGCTATATACCAATAATATAGGTAAATGATTTTAAAAATTGTATGCTTTTCATTTTTAAATTTTCTTAAATAATTTAGTTTTTCTGTTACTAAAAATACTTACTACTCATTTTTATACACTAATAAACATTTTTTATAAAGTTCATAAACCATACATTATTGTAAGTACATTTATTAACCTTACATATTGATAAAAAAGGGTGGGGTACAAAATACCCCGCGTGAGTGAGTACGTTAATAAAATAGGAGTGAGTAATTAAGGGTATTGAAATTGAAATTGGGTAGTTGTAATTTACCAGATATTATGATATGTTGGGAGTCATTAGGCTTTGTGGGTATAACAATATGATAATAGATCGTATAAACTAAGAAGTAGGTTAAATGGATAGCAGATACCCTAGTCTCAAAGTAGACTAAATAACCTATAAATATAATTGTGTTAATGGTATATTAAAATTACTAATAATTAGAATATAAATAGATATTTATGTTTAGGATAAAGTGGTATGTTCAATTTAAAACATAGTTTGGCCCTAAATTAAATAATTTTCTATTTGTAAATGAAAGGAAATTCATTGATTAAATAATTTTTTAGAAATGACTTAGGTTATAAACTAAACATTTTGGTATTTGTACACAAAAGGATATTCATTGATTAAAGTAATTTTAGACAGCGTTTGCTCATATATTTATTATTTTATAATTATAAACAAAAGGAAATTAAAATATAAAGAAAATAGGTAGAATTGGAAAGGACCTATGCTTTACTCTAACCTTGAAGTAAACTAGGGGGAATAACCTCAATTCGTTTTTATGTAAAAAATAATAAAGCAGAAACCGTAAAAAATACAAATAAGTAGTTAAATATAGATGGATATTAAATGAAAAATTGTTATTTTACAATTAGCTTAACCGGATATCCAAATATAGTATTTAAGTCAAAGAATCAATATTCATGGTGAAAGCATTTAAGTGACTAATTGGTTTTTGTTACAAATTCAGGAGTTGTTTCTCCTGAGATGCTTATTCCTTGAGCTACAGGTTTCCGAATAGAGTTTAAATTCAAAGGATCAACCATTACTTCTCTTCGGTCAAGGTGTGGCTTTAATAACGTCATACTGTAAGAGAAGCGTAGAAGATGAGTTAGCAGAAGGTATAAAATCGGTAAGGGCAGTAGGAATGTGTTACTTACACAAACATCAACTGCTACCTATAAAACCCTGTACAGAGTCAAAGAAAGTTTCTCACGGAAGAATATCGTGTAACGTAAACACATAATTTCGTATGTTTATATTCATAGAACATATCAATGCAAATAACACATTGACAAAATATTTGTCAGAATAATTTCACATCATCGTCAAACTGTTTCTAAAATACTAACTCCACGTTACAGCACTTCTTGGTGACCGTCCAATACATACAAAATACTGACGTACACAAAAACTTCGTGTCTTTATTAATAACTAAATAAATATATTGCAGTACTATCATGTTACACAAAAATTGAGTAATATTGTTATAATTTGTATCCCCGTGATACAATTTTAAAATCGGTTCGTATTTATCGTAGTGCTTAGGGTTTGAAAAAAACCCGTTTTTTTGCAACACTTTTCTACTTCCTACATTCAAATCTGCAGGAAGTCTTATTGTAAAATAAAAATCCGTCTCTTACCAGTTGGCAAAAACTCTACTTACTGATATTTTTCAGCAGAGGGGTTTCGCACCGAGACTCACAGCACTGAATAACGCACTGATCGAGTGTGTAACACGTTTGCTGAAAAATATCAGTTAAGTATTGGGAAGTGATACCAGTAAGATCGTTTGGATGCTCTTATTAAAGTCTCAAGATGTAGATCACAAAAACTGCAAAATTTCGTCTATTTAAAAAGACGATACCTGGATTCGCATTTTATATTAGTACTTTAATTGAGTGAATTTGATTTTTTATATCGCAGTTACAATTTTTCAAAAGCTTTTGTGCACAGCAAACAATATAATTGCTCCTCCCAATATTTATGAAGCACTTAATGCATCCACAACCGTTCTAAATTCATTTATTATAAAAACAAACCTCTGTAAATGACCTTTTATTATTTACACGTTTTATTTACCTTTTGGTTGGAAAATAAATGTAACTAAAACGTTTCACAAAACTGTTTCTCAACTGCTTTAACTCAATACAATATTTGATTTTATTATTGTTGAAAACCTACATAAAGTAACAAAAAACCAAACAAATATTTATTCGTATCATTTATATACTGAAAACCCATCAGAATAAATATTACGGATGCAATTTTAGGGCAATTAATATTCAGGCAGTGAAATAGTGTATATTATTAAATAAATAGTATGTGTAACATCAATGGTAAAATTATGTTTAGGAAATATAATAGGTAATTGCTTTTTCCAAGAAAAATATTTATTGTAACTATTTCCTGTTGTTTAGGTTCCTACTTGATTCTGTAAAATATAAAGAAAATTTAGTTTTTATATTTGATGCACATTTAACATATGGAATAAAAAGTATACCGGTGTTAAATATCGGGTAAAATAAAAGAGAAAACATATTAACACATATCAATAAAAAAATTTACATTACGAAAAAACTGGATAAAGTAATTATTTTTAAATTACTTAGATAAAATAAGTAAACCAATTTGAGAAATTATTACATTTGCAGGTTATGAAATCAACTGATTATAAAATCAATTAATAGTAATCTATACAATTCTATATAGAACTAATACTATATTTTAAAACGTAATAATTACCAACAGTAATTAAATTACTATACATTCGAAAGAATATTGTATCGGTATAGCCTAATATACATAGAATGTAAAATATTTCGTTGTCATTAATAGTATCTATGGAAAACAAAATAGTTCATAAAACAACTAGTGAACAACTGCATTTTTATATGAAACTGAATACAGTAGAGTCGCGATAATTAGAGGTAAATAGGACCGAGACTCCCTCGGACTACTGTAAACCTGGATTACACAGAAATACTTTCCTATACATTAAATAAGGAGTTTTAAAGAACTCTTAAAGAATAGACAAAATACTTATGTAGAACTTTATTGATTACATTTCTCACATAAACTTATGTTGCTTTGGCATACATTGTTCATCACGGTTGCTACATTGTGTGGAAAATGTTGTGTCTTTCTTCTGCGTTTGCTTATCAGATTTCGAGCTGCGGTGTCGCGTTGACGTTGTAGCAGAAGTACAAATGTTGGCGTGTTGTCTGTTAGTTTCCAAGGCGGTCGTTCCTTCACTGCGACTAATTTTCCCTTCTTGTACTGTCTCGGTCGAACCTTCATCTTTTATTCTCGTCATCACAGCCTTCAGTAGTTTCTTGTACCATTTCAATAGTCGTAACATTTGTTATTTACTTACGTTCGTCCTTACTTATCCATTGACGCGTCCGTATTATTGACATTTTCACAAGCTGGAAATGTCTCAATAATAAAAGTAAAATCACTTTCTTCTTACGAATCAATGACACAGTCAACAGTTTTAATATGACTCAGAATGTATTTTCTTTTAAGAAAGCCTACAATGCATTCTTCCCTTTCAGTCGTTTTCTAGAGAGATTGTAAAAGATATCGACTGTATATTTCACACACATTCAAGAACACCCTGATCCATCGGCTAAATTAAGCTCGTAACATTTTCGGGTAAAATAAAGTACAGATACCATCAGACTACATCGAATGATCGAATGAGACTATGCATTGTTTAACAGTAAATAATTTGAATTTCTTTTTCAATAGAAATAGGATTAAATTTAACGGAACCTCGAACAATCGAGACTCCACTCTATATGCACTAATCTATTTATCAGGTCTTACATTAATATTAGAACGAAATTTACATAAACAATAAATAAAAATGCTGAAAACGAATAAAAGCAAAAAGACTAATTATAAATGAAACATAGAAATATACAAATGTAACGTTTGATACAATTAAATTAATGAGCTTGTACCCACAAAGTATTTCATTATATGGTGACATTGCATAAATATGCCAAAAGTGTACAGTAGGGTAGGTTCATTAGTGAGGTATGATGCGTAGATATAGTATATCATTAGTTAATAACACTGAAAACGTATGCATTCTAAAACCTTTTAAATGTAATTAATTGTTAAGATTTTGTAATAAATATAATCTTGAAAGAGTATGAGCTTGTATTAACGATATCACACACACACACACACACACACACACACACACACACACACACACACACACACACACACACACACACACACACACACACACACACACACACACACACACACACACACACCACTCACACACACACACACACCACACACACACACACACACACACACACACACACACACACACACACACACACACACACATATATATATATATATATATATATGAAACTTTGCAACACTTTTTTCTTGTATTCACTTATCACTGTATGTACCTAAACAAGAATCTTACTTGATATTTACGAGTTAAGATTCTTGTTTAAGTACATATTGACAAAGTGATATATATATATATATATATATATATATATATATATATATATATATATATATATATATATATATATATATAAGTCAAGGACTATGTTAGGTCGCATTCGCTTTAAGAAGTAACATACTGTGATTTCAAGCTTCTGTGATATTCAGTTTTGTACATTTTAAAATAAACCAATATTGAATTAGTATTACCATTATGTTAATTACTGAATAAATACCAATGAACTATTTTTTGCCTTGATATTCTTCTTCGTTGTAAAAAGCTTTTTCCTAAACGTTTCTTACATCCTGACAGTTTGCATCAAATTTGGAATACAAGTCTCACGGAAAGTCTATATAATCTATCGTGTTTACTTTAATCTAAACCTCCTTGCATGTAACAATGTACCAGGAGATAACAGTTCCCATTCATACATTTTGATTTATCTGTGTCTCATATTACATGTTCTGAGTGATTTCAACTTGGTCATCCTCACATGTTAAAGGTACGATGGGTTCAGTTTCTCTTTATTCAATTTTGTCTTTATGTTGAAAAATTTTACTTTTTTGTGTAAAAAACTAAATTACACTCCATATAAATACGTTATATGGGTGTAACAACATTTTACTTTTCTATTTAGTTAATTTACAATTTTAGTCATTTTTCTAAGACATTGTTGTACATGCACCAAGAATATAAAATGTAATATTTTCCTAAAGAAAATATGTTATATGATATAATATAATGGTATTTATGTCTTATGCTTTCTGAAAAAATACTCACATAAACACACACACATACATATTATATATATATATATATATATATATATATATATATATATATATATATATATATATATATATATATATAGAATATCAAATGTGTTTTCCTGTTAGAATATTTTTAAGATCAAATAATATACACAAATACAGGAATATTTAATTAATTGAATAATAAACTCAAAGCTTTTCGTTGGTTTACATTACCAACATTCTCAGGAGTTACAATACTAAGAATGATAAAGAATTGTCTAACAAACATGAAGCTACTAGATAAAGCAATACACAGTTGCCAAATATATTACAATATTGCCAAACCTATTCCACTGCTGCCACAACATTATATACATTGAACAAAGTATGGTATTTAGAACGTATTTGAATTTGTTCATCTATTAATTTGTTATTAATATTATGCTTGTAAATTTCAAATGCTTCACATACGTTCATTTTTAACCCTTTATTTACTTCTTTTATAATTTTCATATTATTTATATTAGGAAACATATGATTATTGTTAATACAATGGGTTGCGAAATTAGACTTATATATATTTGGTTTTAAAAAAGCAATAAAATGTTCTTTATACCTTTTTTTAATTTTTTCTTTATTTGTCCTATATAAACTTTATTACAAAATTCACATTCTAATTTATATACTCCATTTTTCTCATGTATAGGCCTACTATTTATATTAATATTATGGTTAATTATATTTATTATTCTATTATTGGTTCTATATGCAATTTTTATGTTTTTATTAGTAAATAATTTGGAAATATTTTTTATTTCAAAACCAGTGTAAGTAAAAGTACTCCATACAGTATTATTATTATTACTACTATTGTAATGAATATTATTTTTTATTTGTTTTTGTAATATATTATAATTTAATTTATCTACCGTTTTCTTTTTGTAACCATTTTCTACGGCTATCTGGTATATTATGTTTTTTTCCTTCATTTTATTTTCATTGCTCATAGGAATTTTATTCATTCTGTAAAGAAGATTATATAAAGCAGCCATTTTCTGATTATATGGATGGTTGGAATAATTAGGTATTATTTGATTGGTTAAAGTAGGTTTACGATAAATCATATATTCTAAACTCGTTTCATTTCTAATAATTGTGATATCTAGGAAATTTATTTTACCATTATTTTCCATTTCATATGTAAAATCGATACTATTATTAACTTTATTTATTTCATCTAATATATTTATTAAATTAATATTATTATTATTTGATACATATAACCCATCATCCACATATCTAAACCAATGTCCATTTTTATCATACTTTTTTATAATTGCATTTATATTACTATCTATTCCTTGTAAAAATATTTCAGAAATTATACTGGATAAAGGGGAACCCATAGCTAAACCATCTTCCTGTCTATAAATGTTATTATTATATGAAAAGTAGTTTTGATTTAATAATAATTTCAATGTGTTAACAATTTCTAAAATTAAATTTTTATCTTTTTCATATTGAGAAATTTTAGATTTTATTATTTCAATAGTTTCTTTGATAGGAATGTTAGAATACATATTTTTAATATCAAAGGATATCAATTTCGTATTTTTATCTATATTAATATGATTTAAATGTTCAATAAGATTAATTGAATTATTAATAGTATAATTATTATTATGTTTTACTTTATCCTTAAGAATATTGGCTATAATTTTTGATATTTTGTAAGATGGAGCATTTATAAAATTTATTAAAGGTCTAATTGGCTTATCTATTTTGTGGAGTTTAATAAGTCCATTCATTATCGGAATTTTAGAATTATCATTTATATAATTATAAAAATTATTTGTATTAAATAATTTATAAGATGTGTTTATTATATTTTTTATTTCATTTTGAAATTTTCTAGTAGGATCTTTATCTAAAATACAAAATTTATTTTCATTTATATATTTTTCTGTTTTGGCAATATGTTCATTTTGATCAATTATAACAATAGCATTACTTTTGTCTACTTTTACAAGCATAATATTAATAACAAGTTAATAGATGAACAAATTCAAATACGTTCTAAATACCATACTTTGTTCAATGTATATAATGTTGTGGCAGCAGTGGAATAGGTTTGGCAATATTGTAATAGATTTGGCAACTGTGTATTGCTTTATCTAGTAGCTTCATGTTTGTTAGACAATTCTTTTATCATTCTTAGTATTGTAACTCCTGAGGATGTTGGTAATGTAAACCAACGAAAAGCTTTGAGTTTATTATTCAATAAATTAAATATTCCTGTATTTGTGTATATTATTTGATCTTAAATATATATATATATATATATATATATATATATATATATACACATAAATTGTTTGTTAACATATTGTTTGTTACATGGATATATATTTGAAAAACTGAATACACACAAACCAAATACGCTATTGAGCATTTAATGCCACTATTATAGAAATAAAAAATATAGCCCAAACAGGGATTTTTTTGATGTTTCGCCTTTTGCCAGATAAGTTTAATATTGAAGATAGTCAAAATTTTATTTTGACATTTTATTGAAACATACTAATTTCTGTCACACTCTATAACCTTAACGTAATTGAATTTAAAACCAGTTCCTCCTACACTGCCACCAGAGTGGAGGCACTGTTTGCTCTTAGGTTAATGCCTGGCTGGCAATATGTAGGTTACACGTTATAGTAACCACACGTCACTCCAAGTCGTTTATTCAGCCAATTAATAGCAAACTGATGCTAAGTCCAGATCCGGTTCTCCGTGCTGGAGGTCAGCTTCGGATAATTTAAGCCACATGGTAGTACGTTAGTATCAGATGGAAATGATATAATCTGTTCGTACACAATGGAAGTTAGAGTATGAACTAACCACTAAAGTTTGAAAATGTCATAAATAAAACTTTATTATCATACACTTTAATCGTCAATTTATATACATATACGTAGAGTTTGGTTGTGGGTGCTTACATTGTGAGAATAGAATCCAGATGAATACCACATCACAACGCCTAAAGCTAGTCGTTAGGCCGCATGGGACGCTAATAGGAGTTATCCCAAAATACAACATGAATATCACAATATGTAACGTTTGGGGGCTCATAAATAAAAGATACTAAACTTAATATGCATATATACACATAAAACATATTATTTATATAATACAGCCCTATTTTAAAGTTATAGAATTGGCTCAATATATCTTTAAATAAGGACGTGAAACACAGAAAGCAAGACGCAATAGATTGTTTCTAATGATCAATTTTTAAAACCATAATTATTTTTCATTGTACACAATTTACAATTTTCTCAGAAACAAGACAAATAGCAATTAAGGTAGGAATAAAGCAGTTTTAATAGGAAATATCATTGTACAAAAGTTAAAATCACAGATAAACCCATAAGAGAGCCCATATTTTGGAGACTAAAATTGAGGAAAGTATTGAAATCACTTCGATTCTGCAATAAGAATGTGTTTTTGATACTAGCATTATTCAAATTGTGTTTATTTGGGAAAATTTGCATTTAATTATAGACGAAGTTTATTTTTAAACAATAAAGTTATGCATATTAAAGTGAAGATAGTAAACTCTTTCAAATTAAATTTTACAACATTCAATATAGTGTAAAAAAACAAACACTAAACTAGATTGAAATAACCATTTTCATATTCTGACTTTTGCTAGCCAAAAACTTTATAATTAACATCTAAAAATAATTTACAAAAAAACATTCTTAAATTTATAGATTTAAGTTTTAGCACAACTTAATTATTTGCCTATTATTCTTGTCTTTAAATATGTTTTAGGAATATAGAAGTTATTGAGCAGCAACTAATCCTCTTTCATACCAGCATTTATAAAAGCAATGAAAAACTGAATCGGGTTGTTTTGATGTAGTTGTTTGGGTTTATTAGGGTTAATATATGGGATTTGTTTGTAATAATGCTGAAATGCTTGATTATTAGTCACGGGTTTACGAATTGGCGAGTGTTGAACTTTAGGTGATGTGTTTTGCCGTTAAGTCTGAAAGAGTTTGTTATTTTTGAATTGGTAATCATTCTTTAGCATTTTAAGAGTTTCATTGTGCTTACTAGGATTTATTGTCCGCATCAATGATCGTGCAGTCCTCCCAGAAGAACTCTTAGTTCTAATTTTTGGGTATAGGTACACAAAATATCTTTAGCACCTCTTTCCTTATTAGTAGAGAAATGCTGTTTGAAAATTTCAAAGTTTCTGAATGCTTTTAGAGAAATTAAAAGGTCACTCAATATGTGTTTCTCTTAATTCGGCCATTTCTAAATTTAAAGTAAAACCATCCTTCCTATCTGAATAGCTAGTTATAAGAGTGTTTTATATTCACTCAGTCATAAATTTCTTAGCTTACTACAATTTCTATTGCCTGTAGTTTTAGATTTGAATGTATGGATGGAAAGAGGAATTAAATTTGGAAATATTCCTGATTTTGAACTACAAAGATTATGTTCACTTTATTTTGGAATCACGTCAAATTATTAGTTTTTTAATAAGGGGGTAGTCACTGTAACTAGTTATAACATATTTCAAATATTGAAAGTAAAAATTTAAAATCAACTTTGTTATTGTAGAATAGTTTTCAAAATTATTAAATACTATTTTTGTTCCTAATATTCAATTAGAACAATATAGATTACTTAATACTATTACAGATTTACTTACAGTGAAATCCAAAATATTTTGCTCATTACGTATATTGTTACGATGTATTTTTATTGCACTGTACTGTTCACAACGCACTAAACTTTTCGTCTACAAATTTTTATTTAAGGTTGGTAGTAGATATACATTTTATTAATGTTTGGAGATGTTCACTCTGTTGCAGAGTTGTTCCTTAATTAAGGGTTAAAACCGACAGACGTTTTATTCCCTAACTTCCTTGAGGGGTCCTACCTACTGCACCAGTTACGTGTTTCCATATACACGAAAGGTTTAATAAAGGATTTTAATTTTTTAATAAACCTTCAATATTTTGAATAATTACAATATTTTATTGTACACTATTTTATTTATTACAAGATTTTACATATACGCTTTTATAATCGCAGAGTACGTGAGATGAGAATTGTTCTGAGATGGCTACACACTGAAGATAACAATGGTTTCGCCAGTGTTCAACACAAAGCCTACGTAAACAAATTTATACAATAGGTCATATTTATATTAGTTACATCTACAATACTTATTCATATAGCATATATATATATATATATATATATATATATATATATATATATATATATATAAAGAACAAAAGTCCAAATACAAATACAAGAATTATAATTGAATTTACAATTATTAGTCAAAATTCTTGTATTTGTATTTTGACTTATGTTCCTTATTAATACACAAGCATACATATTGCGATATATATATATATTAGGATATGAATTTTGTGTTAATAAAAAATATCAAAACATACAAATTCAAGAATAATTACTGAATGAAACAACTTAAAGCTTCGTTTGGAAACGCTAACACCGTCGTTTGGAATAATAAAATTTCTTGATAATGTTGGTTCTGTTTGTTAACGAAAAGCTAAGAATGGTATAATTCAATAATTTAGTCTTATGTTTGTATTTCCTTACATTTCTCCTACCTATATAATTTAATCATATATGAATACATAAACAAACACACACACACAATAACATCCCCAAACACTTGAAACGGGAGAAATTTAAGGCTTAAAACATTCTATTTTTAAAAGTTTTAAAAATAACGTGATATATTTTCTCACATAAGACTTTCCTTTTTTTTCTAATATTTTACTAATTGGTATATATATATATATATATATATATATATATATATATATATATATATATATATATATATATATATATATACCTATTATATATATATCTATAATTATCTAGGTTATATAATTATTTTTCCTGAAGATGCTGGTACTGTTTTATCGGCGAAAAGGTTTGAGTAATATATGCATTAAAAGTATTCTTGCTTTTAAAATATTTTTAATTTATAAACTATATTACAAGAAAAGATATCATCATATTCAATATATATATGATAAATAGATATTATCCGGAGTACGTCCGTTCATTCTGCAGTGCATGAAATCGGAGCTCCAACGATTCGCTAGAATCTCATCTAGCATTGACGAGAAACAGCATTTAGCATCTCGCTTTTCAACTGTTGCTGGGTTTATCTAGCGAAAGATGTAGATGAGATTCTAGCGAAACGTCGGAACTGCGATTCTATGCACTGCAGAATGAACGGATGTACTCCGTATAATAACTATTCATCATATTTTTCCATACGTGAAGGAATAAGTATCAGCATATATATATATATATATATATATATATATATATATATATATATATATATATATATATATATACATAGGTATATATACGTCCTTCTCAAGCTCATAGACTTCATTACCTTTAGAGTTTGGTTGTGGGTTCTTACATTGTGAACATAGGTCAGATGAATACCACATCACACCATAGGCTTTACAGCATCGAATTTCAAAATATATAATGGAAGGTGGCTCAAATAAAAATTATTAAACGCATATCACATAATTTGATCAAACATGTTATTTAGTATTGTAGAAGTTTTTTTAAAGTTCTAGAATATACTTCAAATTTCATTAAATAAAAACTTAGCAAAAATAAGTAGATTGCTAACCATAATTAGTTTTTATTTCACGCAATTTATAACTTTAAGAAACAAGTTAAACAACAATCTAGTTAGGTATGAAATTGTTTTATTAAGAAATATCATTTTTAAAAAGTTGAAATTACACTAAAACAAAAACAGATTTCAGAAACAAAATTTGGGGAAGCATTGAAAAATTTTCCTCTTCAATATGGGCATTTTTGTGACACTAAAGTTATTATTATTTTAGGGAATTCGCATTTAATTATGGATGAAGCTTGTTTTTAACCGTTAAATTTACGGATTTTAAAGTGATTATAATTAACTCTTTCAAATTTAGTTTTGCTAAATCGCATAAATAAAACAAACAGTAAATTATATTTAAATAAAACTTTTCATATTTAGAATGAAAAGGTTCTGCTAACCAAAAAGGTATGTTTAAAAATATCTACAAAATAAATTACTCACAAAAACTGCTAAAATGTATTGATTTGAAATTAATTATTTGTCTATGATTCCTTTCTTTAAATATGTCTCTGGTAGATAGAAGCTATGAGCAGAACTTATACTGATTTCACCCGTATTTATAAAAGCAACGAAAAACCGAATCTCATTTCACATGGAATGTAGGGTGTCTCGTTTGGTTTGTTCGGATCACAGTGTTAGCATAAAAATAAGTCTAGAGTATAAATTTGAAACGTGAAAGAATTTTATTCGTATTTGTCTGATATCGATGGCAGCTTAGGATTTAGTATCATGTTAAACTTTTTCATTATTGTTTCCTCCAAAACCTGTAAAACATTTTTTGTTATATTTCAAAGTATACAGTTTAATTGTAGGATCTACTTAGAGTAAATATTTTTCAGATACTAAAATGCTACCCATGTTCTTCAAATTCTCAATTTTCTACAATTTTCCCCATTACGAGTAAATAAATAACTCCAAGTAACAAATTGTTTTTTTTTCTAACGTCTGACAAGGACCCCTGATTTGAATGTAATTAGTATATATGGATATTACTCTATTATATGGCGTTCAATTCTTTAATTGGTGTATTCCTTTTAATTTTAGATTTTTTCTGGACAATACGCTACCGTTTTAAAGTCTATCTAGAAAACCTTCTCCACCCTACGGTTTCATTTGTAAACAATATACACAGTCTATACAATAAACTTAATAAGAAAAACATTTGTATTATTTTTTCTAAAGTAAAAATACTACGTCCCTTTGATAAAATTATATCTATGAAAAGTATAAATTTGCATCATTTTGTATGATAATTACAAAGCTTGGTAATTTCATATACTAAAGATGAAGCTACGACTGCATGTTACTAATAACATAGTTTTTTAATGTAATGAAACAAAATGCATAAACTATACACATATATAAAATATATTAAATATAAGATCAAATATAGAGCTGATAATTCATCAATTTACTTTAAAAAGGCGTTACAATAATAGTTTCATGAGTTCAAAAATAAATTACTTTCCCTTAGATACAGCTCCCACACTTTATATTTTTCTTCAAGATTCAGACTAAATTTTTAATTATCTTGCCCATGAAAGTTAAAGTGAATAATATTTAAGTTGAAATTATATTAAGTAATTAATTAATTAAGTAATACATCAAAGCATTGAATATTTATCCACATGATTTTAAAGCAAAATGTCAGCTTAGAGTAAAACCGCGGACACTTGGTCCGGGTTTTAGTATATGGGATTTATTGTGGAATTATCAGAGCTTCGTCATTCAATTTGGAACTGCGAAATCAAATATCCGAGAGAGATAAATCAAGCTTTATATCGGGTTCCGATGTATTTTATTTATTTCCTGCTTCACTTGATATCTAACGTCGTATAAAACAGCATGTTCTCATCCTCGTATTAAGAGTGTCATGTAAAGGGGAAAGTTATAAATGTAATACTATCTACATCAAATATATATCAAGTATATAATAACAAGATCAAATAGCATTTAAGGAATCGTGTAGGAATCGTGCATATTTCATGTGTAGAAATAGTTTAATGAATAGTTGGTCTATTATAAAAATTCGTTTTTATATTTGAATAAAAAAGTTTTTTTTTTACATTGCTAATTGACAGAAATATGAACTAGGAAGAGAGATTGGAAAAATATATATTTTTAATGAAAGGCGGTTTATTGAGTAGGTTTTTTTGGTCTTAACCATAAAGGCGTAAAACATCTGGAGCAAAGTTTTTACTTCTAAAATAGTTTTATTAGGTTAAGTATGTGTCAGTGTAGCGGAAGTGGCGGAAATTTCTCCAATATTAAAAGACCTCACGTTTACTTAAAGCAGTGGGCTGAGAATAAAAGTCAAGACAGGCGGAATCAGGTTGGACGTCGCTTTATAATACTTTCTGTGACAAACAATATCCTTAATGGTTTTTGTCGTTTACTAAGCATACAGAGGATGTAGGGGTTTCATAACCTTCTCAAGCTGATACAATCGTATTGGAAAGGTGCAAAAGGTTAAGCAAAGTGGTTAATACAAAAAAAAAAAATACAATTTATCTATTATACATTTTCATTTATTTAATAAAAATATAATACTTGAGAAAATCACTGCCTTACTTTATTTAGAGATAGTGGATTCACTATTATTTTTTGTACATTTTACAAAGCCCAAATAAATACAAAGTATTCATTCCCGGGTGAAATAAACTTCCCTCTTCTATGGACAATATATAAGCTTTAACGTTCGTAATATGTTCGGCCTTACATAAAATAATAAGTGAACAATTTTAGTTATAGATAAACAATTGTTTTACAACTATGTGAATTATCGGTAGAACTTCTTTTACAAAAATATGTTTACTTAAACATTTTTTTGTATGTAATATTACATCAAATATAACCTTACTAAATGTAATCTTTTATAATTCGAAAACAATTTTATTGCTTCAAATGTTCAGAAATAGTTCAGAATATATTTTAAAATTTTTAATTTCAGAAATTATTTTACAGTCTAGGCAAATCAGTTTTAAATGGTTTTTAATCCGTATTTTTAGCAGCTTACACGTAGAAATGTCTCGCATTAAAACTTGGGTAATAAAGAATTTAAAACCTTTAATTCCGTTCCTTGAATATTTACAAGTAGTGCTAACCAGCGATTATTCCGTAGAACTAGAATTATTGATGGAATGTACGATCATACTATATTAATGTACGACATTAAGGCCACTAACAATAAATGTAGCTATAATACTGTTTTATTAATATGATACCAAGTACTACTGGAATGTCTGTCGTCATTTGTATTTAAATTCACACTCTTTGTCTTAAAATCAACGGGTTGACTGAGGATACCAGGTCGTCATGGAGACTCCCGATTCTAATCAGTCGAATAACGACTGGTAGTCATAAGATACAAGTTGCTTGCAATGTCTCTTACCAATTCACAAATAATTATTAGCAATTGATCATTATTACATTCCTACACAAACACGCTAAGAGGTATTCATACCTCTTAATGTAATGGCTGAGTGAAGAATGGTCTTATCAAATGCTGAGTATTTTTGTTGACTAGACGTAGTTTGCGCCACAAATAAAACACAAAAATGTAATTTATCATTACAATATTAATCATTACAAATTTCAATGTTTCTATGTTAGTAAATAAACAAGATTTAAATTGCCACTATACATCAACAGACGAACAACACGTGTGTTATATATTTATGTTTACAACCACCGTAAAACAGTGCAAAATAGTAAAAACATCGCAGCTACACTTCGCCCTCCTGTTGGCATGATTTGTGTCGACCTCTCTATTGATATCTCATATCAATACCACTAGCTCTAAAAAAAAATTATTATACATTTTTACAAGTTAAATGTTTCAAAAATGAGAGTAACAATTTTATGAATTTCTTTACATGTATTTCTTTGTGTGTAAACTCACATCATTCTAAATAACATTTTGAAAAACAATCAATTACTCAAAACTAAATAAGTGTCTTTTATTGAACGTACCACTCATAAGATTCAATTTTAGAATTTTAACTTTGCACTCTTGACTATGTAATCATTGTCACTGCAATATTCAACATCTAATAATAAATACACAAAAACCTCTTAACCACAAACTTTCTTTAATTTACCCTAATGTACATTTCAGTTACAAAGTAACCATCCTCAGAGGGATAACATACAAAGTCTCTTTAGTCTTAGTATGTTATCCCTCTGAGGATGGTTACTTTATAACTGAAATGTACATTAGGGTAAATTAAAGAAAGTTTGTGGTTAAGAGGTTTTTGTGTATTTATTATTATATTCAACCACAGTATATTCCTAATAAATAGTATTCAACATCTAACATATTAAAAATAAATAATATTTTTCAAGTGTTAAAACCTTATTATTAGCATATTATGTTTTAAAATTAGGTTTATCATAAAATAATAACTTTGTCACATGAAATAAATTTTAGTACAATATTACTTTTTTATTATTATTCAACCTCGTTTTATTACTTCTACTATATTTCATACAGTTAACCTTATTTTATCGTAAGAAATTCGTGTTTTGTATAAAGTTTAAGGCCCAATCAGTATTTAAGTTCAAATTAATGATGACTGCCTATAAATTAATTAGTAAAGTGTTAGTGGCTTTTGTTCTAAAATGTCTGAATAAAATAAAACTATAAAATGAACTTTAAATATTTAGTCTAATTTTAAATAACTAAAACATGTCCTGGAACATTAACGTGTCCTGTTAGATACCAAGAAATAAATTTGGTTTTTTATTTAGTTTGTATACTGAATTGAATTTATGGAAAATAGAGGCTGAACAACTGTTCAAAACATATGCTTATTGATATTGAAACATATTCGGTCTTTCGTTTCATAACTGCTCCAAACAATCCTATTTTAAATTTGAATAAATTTTAAAATATTTGGAATATTTACTGGCATATGTATATGCGACCTAAAATATTGTTTTTTTATTGTAATTACGAATGACATTATTAAATTCAAATGATATTTTATATCAGTTATAGAATACATAGAGCTAGCAGTGTACATTTTGACAAGTTAATAAGCTGATTTCGAGTGTGTGTTTAGAATGAGGAATATAAAAACTAAATAAGAAAGAGGACCTTATTTACTGAAAATTACTTAGGAGAATCTACTGAGGAGAATTTACATATACGTACATTTATATATATATATATATATATATATATATATATATATATATATGTGTGTGTGTGTGTGTGTGTGTGTGTGTGTGTGTGTGTGTGTGTGTGTGTGTGTGTGTTTGTGTGTGTGTGTGTATGCGTGTGTGTGTGTGTTTATAAATCGTAAGTCAAGTGATCAGATCCAAGGATCTAAAGGTAAAGGAAATTTAATCTCAACAAAATTATAATAAAAGTTTATTTTTAGGGATCACAAATATAAACAATATTAAGTAAATACGATTACCATATATGAGTATATCTTTTAAGAGACATAATGAATTCATTTTCATTAACCATTTTCATCAAATTTCACACAAGGTATTTTTATTTACCATATGATATGTTAAGTAATTGTTTATTTATAAAGTATTTGTTAATTTGCTTTATTCTGAATCGCAAAGAGAAGCCTTGATAACTGATTATAAAACCATTCTCTCGTGATTGCGTCATTAATTATCAGTTGATAATATAGTTATTGTGTTCAAACACAAAAAACCGAATAATTTTGTCTGAAGCAGTTTGCAGAAATTAATCCTTCAGTGCTTTGATTTAATACAAAATTATTTGTGGCCTATATAGGAATTAATTAGGTTATGGGAAGTAATAAACTTACACCAATATATACTTGTATGTTATGAATTGAAGTTTTATTACATTCATTGGTAGAACATAATATTACTCTCATATTAGTTCTAAAGGTATAAGAGTAGCTCCTGGCAATAGTTTTCAACAATTTTGTAGAATAAAATTTTAAAATATGGAAACACATACATCGATATAGGTTTGTTTATATTTAACATCGCTATTTTAATATAAAAAAAACAAAATAATATCGCTATATAAAAAAAATAAAAAAAGTGATTGTAATATACTAACTGAAGGGTAATTCCTTTAGGTGCAATTTGAGAAAAACTATATACAAATATGACGTCATAAACATTTACCCTTTCTACATATGACATAAATATGAAATATTATCGTCAATTTACAAGATAATTAAATCTACCCAAACAAATTACACAAGATTTCCTTGAATCTAAACCCCTTGTAACCTATACGAAAACCGGTTACTCTATCAGAAAATTTTCCCTTTATGTTGTTGAAATCAAATGGAAACCGTTTATATATATATATATATATATATATATATATATATATATATATATATATATATATATATATATATATATATATATTGTAGTTTTTGAATAATTCACAGTTTTTATTTACGACTTATTTTGGTTAATAAATAATTATAAACCTCCTGTTTACATATTTACATAGATTTTATGTACTTGTCGCTAACACAACAACATAAGAAGGTTACAAATATACTGTAACCTTTGAGTACATGGTAACCTACCGATCATGGTAACCTTGTTAGCCTACATACATTTACATGTAGTAAACGTTTAGAACCTATTGTTTCCACGTAGGTTATATGATCCAGCATATGTTTAGGCATTTTGATATTAAACAATAAATAACGATAACAGCAATAATTTTGTAACTAAGAGGTTTTATTTATTTAAATTAAAACTACCCTAAGTTGCTTCAACTTTTTATGATCGAACGCTCCAATAAAAGTTAGTAATGTTATTATTGCTCCTCAGGATGTAAGGCAGGTAACAAAATCCATCCATATCTTTCTAATTTTAGCTTTAGTTCAAACAAATATTTAATTTTCTATCATCTATTATTTGCGTATAAATAAATTATTACATACTTTTTTTAAATACAAGAATAATACATATCATAATTTTAAGCTTTGTTTAAAAACGAAGGAAAGATTTCTTATAGGTAAAATGTAATTGTTAAATAATAAAACCTTAGGTTGTGTATTTCTTATTAATGGCAATATTGTTACGTTCACTAATCATAGTAGACATATTGAATTTCATTTAAAATGCACTTCTATTTTATTGCTTCATATTTAATGGGAATTTATATTGTGTGAGTTGTTTTGATGATTGGAAAGAATATCTGAATACATGTTTAGGTTACATACTTTTTTAAAAATATAAACCTAATTGTGAATCAAAATGTCTATATTAAAATTCAGGCACGCATTTTGCTGCCAAAAAATATGTAATAGACACTGTTTTACAATTTTCGTTATGATAAATATTTTTGTTAGTAACACATTTGTTATTGAATATCATTATTTATTAATACGTCTATCAACATTTTTGTGCAGTACTATCACGGAAAATATTTTGGAAGTTTCACTTAGATAAAATTAATAGTTGATATAGTGAAAAAAAGTTACATATATCAAAACTAAAAAAAACGTACAGTAATATATCTAAAAACACTTTGCCCTTAGTATTAGCTTCTTAACAAATTTTAATAAATATTAATTAATTTGTAATAAATAACGAAAACGTCCTAATATATTTTACTTGCTGAAATTTTTGTATTGGAAATTAATTTTTAAGCCTTTTTTCCGTAGCAAGGAATTTGTTCAAAAAGCGAGCTTCACATACATTTAAAGGTTTTATACGTTCGAATGCTTTTGTTTTCAAGTGGGTTGTATGAGTTTTAAAGCTTTTGTTTCCAAGTGGGTTGTATGAGTTTTAAAGCTTTTGTTTCCAAGTGGGTTGTATGAGTTTTAAAGCTTTTGTTTCTACGTATTTTATATGAGTTTTAAAGCTTTCGTTTCCAAGTGGGTTATATGAGTTTTAAAGCTTTTGTTTCCACGTAGATTATGAGTTTTAAAGCTTTTGTTTCGATCATTTATAAAATTTTTGAAATTATTTAGGAATTAAAAGTAACTATATACCTAAAACCTCAGCCAAAATGTCAAACACACTGTAAATAACTAAATAATCTTACTTTGGAAAAGCAAATAAAAGTGCAGCACAGAATATGGACATATTTTAAATTCAAGTTTTGCACTTTAAATAAAACAATCTCCTGTTTACTTGCAATTAATTCCTATTTAGCTCCACGCACAGGTTGAGTAGAAGCGTTAACAAGGTGGGTGATTAACTACCAATCGATATCCTGAAATAACGTTTCATTGACACAGTCTCCCGTTCCGTGTTAACTCATTCCATTTTATATCCTTCTCCTTGCTGATGCCTTAGTGTTGCGATTGGATTTAACATGCAAATGAACACGTGATTTTAACAAATCAAGTTCCTTTGCTCTCACAAAAAAAAAATTCCTTGATAATAACGGTATTGAAATTCCTCACACAAAATTGTATATATATATTTGTGTGTGTAGGTGTGTGTGTGTGTGTGTGTGTGTGTGTGTGTGTGTTTGTGTGTGTGTGTGTGTGTGTGTGTGTGTGTGTGTGTGTGTATTTAAATCCATTAACTATGAGGTTTATCAGTACTCAACATATATATAGCAGTCTTTGCAATGAAATTGTTAGTGGTTACACTCTATTTAAAACTAAGGCCGTAGCCATATCAAGAAGTTAACATGAAACATGGTTTAAGATAAAACTAAGACTGACAATGTTTCGTGACCGAGGCCTAAACTACTCATGCTTTAAACTACTCATGCTTTAAACTACTCATGCTTTAAAATACTCATGCTTTAAACTACTCATGCTTTAAACTACTCATGCTTTAAACTACTCATGCTTTAAACTACTCATGCTTTAAACTACTCATGCTTTAAACTACTCATGCTTTAAACTACTCATGCTTTAAAGTACTCATGCTTTAAACTACTCATGCTTTAAACTACTCATGCTTTAAACTACTCATGCTTTAAACGTTCATATTATAATTATTAGTTATTTGAACGTTTAGTTTTTGTTCTAGAATGTTGCGAATTCCGAGACCCTTCGCCAGTGCGACCCTGGTCACGATCTTGCCTTAGGAACACGTAAGTAGTAATGAAGTATAGGAAGTCTTTTAAATGTTTATATTTAGAACGGCAAATACAGTGTATTAACAAAATCGTTTATGAAAAATAGCATTTCTAGGTTAGGTGAAGTCTTTGTTATAAGCATGTATATCTTATAGGTATTGTATTTATAAGCGCCTTACTGCATCTATTACAGAAATAAGTCTATTTGTTTTTTTAAATAAACGATACAAGAAAATAAGTAGTTTAATAGTTCGTTGTTAAAAGTGAAAAAAATCATTTTTAGAAGTATTGTTTTTCAACAATATTATTACGAAGAAACAAGAATATTCCAAGAAAATTGTAGTTTTATTTTCAAATATTTTTTTTTTTTTTTAATGGGTAGGTGAAAATCTTCAAAAAGACGCTGCGCAATCCGTATTACGCAACAGTGTGAGATTCTTACTCACTAAAAACACCTCCCTTTGTCATGACCAGTTGAAGCAACTGACTAATGACTTTCATTTATAAAAAAAAAAAAAAAAAAAAAAAAAAAAAAAAAAAAAAAAAAAAAAAAAATAGATGGTGTTGGAAAACTCAAGTTTCTTTTCGTTCTAAAGTGGCCAAATCATGTGGTCTAGTTCTTTGTAGACGGCGGACATGCCTAGTCACATCAAGGACTGGCTCAATCTCCTGATTAGGATGTATATGCAGTCTATGCAAATGCTCAGAGGCATAAACCTTAACCTCATCTATAACAAATTTGATTTTCAGATCCCGGTGCAGTTCTTCATTTCTAACGTACCATGGTGCATTTACCATGGTACGTAATACCTTATTTTGAAATGTTTGAATCATTTTCAAATTTGTTTTTTTGGCACATCCCCATAATTGAATACCATATGTCCAGATGGGTTTTAGAATTTGGTTGTATAATCTTATTTTATTATTCAGTGATAGTTCAGAACTACGGCCTATCAACCAGTATAACTTTCTATATTTGGCATTTAGTTCTTCTTTTTTCTTTTTTACATGTTCCTTCCACTTCAATTTTGCATCCAGTGTCATACCTAGGTATTTTGCTGTGTTTGCTGTTGGTATAGCATTGCCATTTATCAGTATTTGTGGAGTAATAACCTTTCTGTTTGTATAGGTCACAAGAACGGATTTAGTTTCATTTAACTTAATGCGCCATTTTTGAGTCCAGATATAAAGATTATTCATGGCAGTTTGTAAACTATTGGCTGCTTTGGTAACAGAGTTATCTGTTGATAAAAGTGCGGTATCATCAGCAAACGTGGCTGTCATTATGTTATTACCCAATGGAATATCAGCCGTATATAGTAGGTAAAGTGTAGGCCCCAGTACACTACCCTGGGGTACTCTAGCAGATATCTTTTTCAAGTCTGACTAGTCTTTATCATATCTAACCCTAAAATATCTTTCTTCTAAATATGATGAAAGTATTTGATAAAACGGTGTTGGTAAATCTCTATAGAGCTTATACTTCAACCCTTCATGCCATACTTTATCAAATGCTTGGGCTACATCCAAGAAAGCAGCCATGCAGATTTTCTTTTCTTCTAAAGCATTTTCTATTGTATTAGTGATACGATGAACCTGATCGATTGTAGAATGTTTACTTCTAAAACCAAATTGGTGACCTGGAATCAGTTGCTTTTCATTTATAATCTGTGAAAGTCTTTTTAATAGAAGTCTTTCAAATATTTTTGACATAATTGGCAATAGCGAAATTGGTCGGTAGGATGTGACTTCTGTAGGAGGTTTACCTGGTTTGGGTGTTACTATAATTTCAGCTATTTTCCAGTGTTTAGGTACATATTTAATTTTGAAGCATGCATTTATTATAAGCTGCAACTTTAATATAACAATGTCCGGTAGCTCTTTCATTATTTTCCCTGTAACTAGTTCATAGCCAG
Organism: Prosapia bicincta; assembly: GCA_036971475.1. Lineage (NCBI taxonomy): Eukaryota > Metazoa > Arthropoda > Insecta > Hemiptera > Cercopidae > Prosapia > Prosapia bicincta. The sequence continues at coordinate 18,760,031 of JBAIZL010000001.1, read as the reverse complement.
GTGATTTTCTTTCACTTAAATGATGTTTAATTATAACCCTAATTTCTTTAAGTGTTACACATTGAATACTTGTACTGCATGAAATATTGTTAAGGTTTATTAAGATTGGATTTGAGTTTGTTTTAAGTGGAGTAAACACTTCTTCTAAATAATCAGCAAATAATTCAGCTTTTTGCTTCGCACTTTTAGCCCTATTACCGTCTCTCATTACCAAAAGGCGGATTTTGAGCAATAGGCCTATTTAGCTTTCTGGCAGCCTTCCACAAAGAATAGTTGGTAGTTTCATCATCTGTTAAGCTATTACGAAAAGTGCTTAAGGATTCGTTTTTAACTTCCTTAATTCGTTTTCTCAACACATTGTTGAGACGATTAACCAATGATTTATCCTCAGGCGACCTAGAGTGATGCCATTTTCTTCTAGCTCTTCTTTTAGCAAGAATCATCTCTCTAACATCTTCTGGATAGCTTATTTCTCTATACTTTTTAACATACGATATTGGAGTACTCTCTTCAGCTGCTTGTTGAATGTCTGCTGTTAACTGTTAAACTTCAATTTCATCTGGTGTGTCCATTAGAGATTGGAGATTTATAAAGTCATAGAGCTTTTCCCTAAAGATTTCCCAATTAGTTAGTTTATTGGTAAGTTTAGGGAGGTTGTTATTTATATTCACCCTTTCACTTAATGTGAGTATCACTGGGGTATGGTCTGAGGATAGATCATCCCCCCCCTTTCACAGTAATATGAATCTTTGCTATACCTTTTTAAATGAAGAAATCAATCAAATCAGGGATTTTGTCAGGGACCGATGGCCAATACGTTGGCGATCCCGATAAGGAGAACATACATCTATAGTCCATAGCTGCTCGATATAGTTCCCTTCCTTTAGTATTTGTTAACCTTGATCCCCAGTGCGTATGCTTAGCATTAAAGTCTCCTCCAATAACGAAGCTATTGCCAAGCATTCCAAATACATTTCTATAGTCATATTGCGATAGCTTTTGTCTCGGTGAGTAATAGATGGCTGATATTTTAACATCCTTATTATTTGCTTTAATATTTATCGTAGTTACTTGCATTTTAAATGTTTCTACTTTTAACTCTTCATAGTGTTGTATATTGTTTTTAATTAAAATGGCAGAACCACCTCTAGCTTTATTGTCTGGGTGCAAGGCGTGGTAACATATGTACTGTGGTATTCTTATAAGAGATTGCTTTGAGCAATGAGTTTCCGATATTAAACATATATCAATATCTTCATTATTCAAAAATATTTGAAGTTCAGAAATACGTTTATGGAGTCCATTTGCATTCCATGTTCATTCTTAGTTCATTCTTCATTTCTATTTTTGCCATTCACTGGAGTTTTAGTATGATTTGATTTCATTTTTTTAATCTCATCAGTTAACAGCTTTATTGATCTTTCCTGGCCTTCTAATCTTTGTAGAATTTGACTAATTGCATACTTGATTGAGTTTTCATCTTCTTTTCTCTGGTTTTTTATTATACTGGCATAAGATTTTGGTTTATCAGTTACTTGACTCATACCTGGTGAGTTATTGATAACCTCTCTAGGATAGTTAATGTTTACGTTATTTCTTGCTCTTTGTTTTGTTCCTTTCTCATTTATATTTCTTTCTTGATAGGTTTTAGCAATTACACATCCTCTATAACTTGCTCGGTGATCCCCTCGACAGTTAACACATTTAGGTTTATCTTCTTTTTTCAGCTGGCAATCTTTAGTAAGATGCTTTCCAGCACATTTCACACAAGCCAAGTCCCTCTTGCAGTAACCCTGTGTATGTCCAAATGCCTGACATCTCTTGCATTGCGGTGCTAAATTTGCATTTCGTTTCACAGCTTCAATTTTTACTCCTATTCCCATTATTGATTTTATAGAAAAATTTTTTTCCATACTTTCTTCATTATGAAATGAGAGCATAAACAGTTGAAGGCCCCTTCTCACTACAAACCTCTCTCCTGCTTTGTTATCTTTCACTTCTTTTTTTATTATATTTTTAGCATCTACAATTCGGAAACCTTTACCTTTTAAGTCATCAACTATTTCTTGGACATCACATGATGGGTGCAGTCCACGTGCCATAACTTTTAATAACCTAGTAGCTTTATTTTCATACGTATGCCATTGCGTTCCACTTTTATTCAAGTTTTCAGTTACCACTCTATACGTTTCACCATCACTTACTTTTACTTTCCAAATGTTATTATTATATGAGGTGTAGTTGCACTCTTTATCGGTTACTTGCTTGACTAGATTTCTTAAGTCGCTAAATGCTGCTATATCCGAAACAATGATAGGTGGAGGAACTCTCTGTTTTTTCTCAATATTACTGACATTTTTGATTGTACGATTTGGTTTCTCCATATCCTTTTCAGAAACTGACTCAGGGCTTGATTGTACCCTCCTTTTTTTGGCTGGTCGCTTACCTTTTTTTTAGGATCCAGTCTGTTTCTCTAATGAGTTCATCTTCATCTGTACTATAACTTGTCCTCACTAATGTAGAACTAGCTTCACCTTGATGAGAATTTTACATTTTCCTTTCTAAACTCTGAATTAATTTTTGTAACTCATTCACTCTCTTTTCAAGAGATTTTCTAGCCGCCACTTCTTTTTTCCATTCGTCGTAGTAGCTGGGTTGTTCCTCAATCGCCACTTCATTCATCTCCATACTAGGATTAGTAGTAATGGTTTTTTTTTATTTCAATGTCGGTGATCTTATTACTTTAGTGCTTTTTTTAAAAGCGTCATTAAATTGCAATAGATGGCTCTTTCCAGAATCCAATGAGCCGACCTCCTGAGAGGGTGGATTTTCCAGCGATGCTGGTCTGCCACCTGGGGTACTATATCCGTGGGTTTTGTCCATTGCATTGAAATGGTATTGCAATTTATACCTTTGCCAGGTATATATCTGCCGCTCCTCGGGAGGCAGACGCAGACCAGAAAGCCGCTCACTATGAGACAGACGCTTCTGGATTTGTAGAGGATTTTTGTGGACAAGTACCACAAGCATGCCTTACTGCGGGTTTTTCTACTGCCCTACCCGCCGGGCAAATTTTCAAATATTGTCTCAATTTCGTATCTCGCAAGACAAAATGTACGACATATAATTCTAGCCAGATTGGTTTATCCCCATAAGTCTACAAGATTATAAGCGTCATGTTTTGTAAAGTAAATTCCATCAATAGAGGTGTATGTTTGTAAATTAAGTTAAACTCCACGGCTTAGTTAAAACACCCAGTGACTTAACCAATTTGTCACTGGGTGTTGTACCCAGTAGGCTACAACCTGTGAGGGTACAAACTCTTTACTATTTAAAATTTGAATTCTATCCTTTAATTCATACACACTATTTATATTGCTATTTTAAAAACAAATGTAAATAAAAATATTTTGAATTATTCCAATTATTCCATATGCAGTTGGAAATTTGTAAAAAATACAGGCTGTTATTTACAGTTGAACTGTTTTTACGTGAACTCTAGTTTTCCTCCGGCGCACTAAAATGAAAATTCTCTAATTTTAATTTCTTTTTAATTGTGGAAAGTCTCAGTAAATAGTAATAAGTTTCTAAATATCTTGTATTAAGTTTTATTTGACATCTTACATTTCTTCGTTCTCCCAGGGTTATGAGACATTAAAGCTACATAGCGAAAATAACTCTTTTAATATCAGAAGTTTTTAAAAATACAACTATAGCGTTTCCGTTTCATAGGACTTTAAATAAAGCTAAACCTGGGAAATTTGTACAGCCAAACAAGCACGAGTAGGAAATGTTGTTCTGTCGCAATAATTAACTGACGGGTTTTTGTGTCACTACATTGGATGTGGAGCCGCTAGACGGGAAAACTCTGACTTAATAAAATTATCCCTTGGGAATGTCATTTGTGTTCTCAGTCAGAGATACTAAAGCTTGTGTGAATATATTTCTAAAAAGCGCCATTTATTTCATTGTTATCTACTTCAGTTCACTAACGTCAGGAAAATGTTTCTGCTGAAAAGAAAATTAAATAATTTATAGAACTACTTTAATGTTATTCTGTTTCCCACAAAAATAGTAAATACCTTGCGCCTTCTTTATATACATAATATAAGCTTGCAAAATACTACGTACCCATGTCATTCAAGAATGCATAAGAAAATTATATTAAATGTTTTGTTCAAACAGCAAAACCCGGAGTTCTGAAACAATATCCCATATAAATAGTTGTTTATTGCATTCTAATACCTCCTTCGATGTTACTGTACACTTAAGGCCATTCGGAAGACTAATATTTATAAATGAATGATTTTAAAGAAATTGGAAATCGCTGAATCGCTTGCAAATATCAAATATAGAATCCATTGGACAAAACCATTCATATTCCATGATTAAGTCCCCGGTTAATCGGAAAACCTTGTTGTTAAAACCTAGAAATTCCAGATTTACATAAATAAATGTTTGAAATAGTTGAACTTGGTAACTTGTTATTTAAAAAGATCGATGAATAGGTAGGGCTAATCATATTTACTTATATAATTCCTATATAAATCAGAGCTCTTTGAATTCAACGTGACTTGGAATTCTATTACTTTTATCATCCAAATACATTATTAATGTAATTAACATAAAATACATTACTATATCGCATTACGTCAATAACTAGCTTATAAAACCTGAGGTAAATATTATTACAGCCAGTTGCAGATTGGTTCAGTTCAACTCTCTCAGGCATTAAAGTATTCCGTGAGGGTACACCTGCCTAGGCACGAAGAATTCACTACAGTCTATTGTAGCTTGCTCCACCGACACATGTATTGAATATCTTAGTGTTACTTTACTTCGTATTACTTCTATTACAAAATTTAATACCGTTAAGGAATTATATTAAACTTTGTGAATGACAAATATATTCGTTTAAAGAACAAAATCTTGATTTCAGATTTATTTTAAATTGTCTGAAAATCAAATAAGTGCCTGATACTCCCAGAATACAATTGAAAGAATGCAGCTTCAAGTTCAAACTCAATTACTGTTAAGTTTGAACACCAAGCATATAGTTAGTGAGTTCAGCCAATTCTTATAGATCTCAACTAAACCTAAAATCTTGTGTAAGAATATTAACCATTGTAATGGATTTCACTTTTGGTCGTCTTTCATTAACACAAACACATTTTCAAATTATATCCTATTCAGCGTGGGAATTGCAGAGTACTAAGTGGAGGAGTTACAGAGTAATATCTTAAGGAATGTCATGGGATTTATTGATGCAATTACGAAGTATTAGATAGGACAATTACAGAGTAATAGGTATGGGAATTACAGAGTATTAAGCAGGGGAATAACAGAAAATTGAGTGGAGGAATTACAGAGTAATAAGTAGGGAAATTAAAGGGAATTCAGTGGGTAGTTTCAAAGAAATGATTAGGGGAATCAGAGAGAATTCAGAGGAGGAATTTAAGATGTAATTATTAGTTGTGATTTACAATTACATAAACGTGTAATATGTATTTTTTTATGAGAATATTATACTGTAGTGAAAAATCTCAACAGGCACTAAAAACATTTATTCGAAATCTTCACAAATGAATATTTCAAGCTTTTCGTGCTTGTTGCTGAGACCATGGTATTAAACCTCTACCTCCTGATGTCTACATTACAAGATAAAGATTAGAAAATATTCTTTTGTGCGTGATAAAAGAGGAACTGATCGCCTTAAAGTATCCTAGAAATACTTTCAAGACGAATCGCACATTTATTTTTACGTAGAAAAAGATTAACAATTCCACAAAAAACTGGATGTTTTCGTTTCGGAGAAAACTATTTATAATAACGATCTGCAAACTCCAGCTTAGCCGCCTGCGTCGAGGTTATCGTGACGAATGTAACCGAGTCGAATGGAGTTTTTGGTCCTGAAAATTTAGACAGTAAATAAGTTGAAAAATTGTGTATACAATAACTATTTCCGGTCACGTAATTTAAATTTTTAAATTTAAATAATAAAACCACTTAAACACTAATATGACGTTTTATTTAATCCCTTATATACATTTCAATTGTAAAGCAATCGTATTGAGTTATATTTACTACAAAGACTTTTTTGTAATGATTTCGCCTAAACGTGATCCTTTTGAAACAGAAATGTCCACAAAGGATATATAAAAGTTTTATTTGTGGTGAATAGTTTGTATTTATTTAAATTTAAAACATACACAGTTGCTTCAAGTTGTTATTCCTAGTTACTGTTGCTGGTTTTATTTTATACCATAAACAACTGTTAGTGAAAACGTTATCTAGTTTTACCTTTACATCGTAAAACGAACAAACAATATCTTCTCTATACTAGATGGAAATATACAATTCGTCGGAAAATAATTGGAAAAATCATGTGCAATCAAGTGCATGCAAAATTTAACTTCTTGATTGTATATTTTTAATTTTACAAGTCCGATATGACAGATATAAACATTGTTTCTACCATCTATTTGCAATGGCTGAAACAAATAGCGTAAAACAATGTTTTCAAATAATCACGTTTGTAACAATGGCATTAACAAGAATTGTGCGTTGACAGATGTTAGATGATTGCTTGTTATCGATATGAATTTTAGTTATATTACAATAAGCAGATATCACATAATGCTCTAATTATTTGTGTATATGTCCATAAATATAGAAAGAAGAATCGATATTTAATCATACCTGTTTTACAAATATTTAATATTCAAAGACAAAATGTCGATACATAAATATTTAACTTCAATGTAGATTAAACATACCTTGTAAATGAACAATGCCAGAGCTGTTGCATCAATTCATGTGGAATCAATGTAGGCGAGAATAAGAGTACAATCTACAAAGTACATAGACGTTTATGTGTCGGGTGGTGCATGAAGAAAATCACCCCAAGGCAAAGGTTTCTATTACGTCAGTAGTTAATAAACTAGATAGACCTAATAAAGAATATGTTTGTTTAGTGAATAAATACTACTTAGGAAACAAAACTAAAATTAATTGATTTTAGAGTGACAAAATTGTAAATACATTTTTATAATTCAAGTAATAGTATAATAAATCAATTATAATTTAAGTGTCGGTTGACGTATTCTTCCCATACACTCTATGATTATATTTAAATGGTGTGTCGCTTTCCTAATTTCATATAAAAGTGTATATTTCAATATAATGATATTTAATACATTTTCAGTTCAGGTTATATTGTTTAAATTGACTTAGGAATTATAATTTGCATTCCCATTAGTATGAACAGTAATTTATGCAATTAGTGATTTATTACAAATGTTTGTCTAGTTACAAAAAATACATTTCTTTGTGTGTTTATATTTCCCTCTCATTAAAGTTTCTAGCTACACACTTTGTAATTTATGTGTACCGTATTTTTGTGACATGAATAAAACAACTAATATAGGGTTGTTATTGTAAAGTAACAAAAAAAAAACAAACTAGAAAAAAATTATTAAAAATTATTTACAGTCTATTATGCAGTCTTTCACTTCCTGAAAGAGGAGTGTGCTTTACAAATATAGTTATTTGCAAATACATTGTTAAGATCTTTTGAAAGTGATTCAATTACTATTACACCTAATTGTTATTTGCAGGTAAAAAATAAAAATATTTGTGATTGTGTGAGTGTGTGTGTGTGTGTGTGAGAGAGAGAGAGAGAGAGAGAGAGTATGTGAGCACGCTCATGCACATTGTATATGTGTGTGAGGTTGTATTGTGAGTGTGTGCGCGCTAGTGCATACGTGTGTGAAAATATAGTATTTTTTTCCGCTATATATTTAACAAGCACTAACATTTTAAAGTGATAACCCTTTCAAAAAATTTTTAATAACATCATTTTATTGAAAGGTTTGATATTTTTAAGAATTAAATATCACCAAATTCTTTTTGGAATATAATATTGGAAAATTGTGGTTGATTAATTAGACCCGTTAAACTAAAACAGAACTTAGTTTTTCATTTGACGCTTATAATATTTCACTGCAAAGAAGTAAATTTCCTATAAAGTAGTAATTAGTCTACATTCAGTTCAGTTAGATCTCATTTAAAATGAGAGAAAAACATTTTTTAATTTGTTTTAAAATTAAAGAAATATTAAGAAAAACGTAATAAAAATAATATTTTGTTAATATTATAAGTATCTTTAAAAATATAATTAAACTAAGAAGTGTGATTATATGAAAGCCTCCAGCCATTAACTTTGTTAATATTTTATAAAATGTATACATACCATTATTCGATTTAATTTGCACTCTTATATATTTGTATAAAGATAGGCCTAATGCATTCTATACCATACATTAGTCGGTATACAAAGTACTCCCTTATATTTGTATGGAGATATTACACTTTATTCCGTAAATTATCTGGTGTAAAATTGTACTCCTATATATTTTTATGAAATAAATGATTTAGACAACATGTATTATTTAAACATGATAAAATATTTAGTTTCACAAAAGCTAATAATTTGAAATTAACACTTTCAACTCGTTTGTAACACAAAATCACCATTTATAAAATTATTTGTGAAACCTATAAAATTGTTAAATTATTTAAACGTAATGGTATCATTCATGTACCTTTTATTACCACGAACGCAAGTACACGCGTAATGTGTGGACTGGTCTTATAGTGTATTTAAAACCTACATAAATTTAAAGTTCATAAAGCGCAAACAAAAACAAAATGTTTATTTTGATTTGTAATTTAGGATTAGGTAAAAGCTGTAAAGAATATTGCATAATTTAAATTACATTTTTTTAGTTTGCGTATATAAGGATTATCATTGTTTATTTACTGTTACTCCAATTTATTTTCATTTTTATAATGAGCTTTTAAATGTCAGCAAATTATACAACTTACAATCAGTAAAAATAAATTTCTTTAAATACTTTAAACATAAATATGTTTTAGAGAGAGAGAGAGATAGAGAGGTAGGTTGGAGGGAGTGATGAAGGGTGAGACAGAAAGAGAGATAAAGAGATGTTTACCATCTTTAACTTAGTGGCCTTATAGATCAAGTACAATGGTTCTAAACTTGTACCGATAACCCACGTGTTGTTATTCTTGCGTGTAAGTGTGATATCAAATATGTGAATCTTGAGTGTAAACAACAAAAAAGCACGCAATATGACAATTGGTAATGTGTGTCTGAAAAAAGTACTACACCAATACAATAGGCTACGATACAATATGGCGGGCAATCATTTAAGGATCAAATGGCAATACCTTTCAACTCATAAGTAAAGGAACTAAACTAGGCTTTGTTTGGTTAAGAAGGTTTAAGAAGGTCTTTTTGAAAGGTCTGATTCAGGTTATCATCGCCAATCAACATATAAGACAAAAACGCAATATTTTAGATAAAACAAAATAATAAACTAAAATTTAATTAAAACAAAAATTATAAAACAAAAAAATAAAGCAAAGAAAACTAAAACATAGCAGTAATAATATAAAATTAAATATGTAACAATAAATATATAAAAATAAAAAAAAACATAACAAAAAATAACAATACACCTATAACATGAAAAAACACACTTAATGTATAAAATAAATAGAAATATTGATACTACAAATATAAACAATAGAAAGCTATAAATAACAAAATAACAACAACGAACAATATAACAGTAAATAAACAATAACAATATTCAAAACATAACAATAGATAACAATTTAACAATAAATAAATCTAAATAGCACAATAACAAGAATATAACATATATTAAAATTAAATAAATAAAAAACTATACACTAAACACACACACAAAATATATGTATTAATATAAAAGCATTTATTTAAAAAAATTAAATTATAAAAAATATGTTCAAGTTATGCAAGAGAGCGATCACTCCCTCAATGGCCGAGGCATCGTCCCCCAACATCATTTTTAAACGGCCTTCCTCATTAAAAAGTGCACGAATATTGATTAAACCAACACAATCAACCAAAATATGTTTTATAGTAAAGATATCACCAAAGTACTGAGATATTGGTGTATCTTCACGACGCTTCAAATATCCATAAGTTGCAAAAGAGTGGCCAACGCGAAGGCGTGTGACCACCAATTCCTCCCTACGTTTTTAACGAATAGAAGACCTCCATGGACGGATTTTGTCTTTAGTTTCCCTCAGCTTATTCTGAATTACGGTATGCCATTCGTCAATCCAAGCAGCGAGCAATAAATGTTTCGCAAAACACACATAATCAGTTGCCATAACTCGTTGAGTAATGGGCACCACACTTATAGCATTCTTCGCCACTTCATCCGTTTTTGTGTTTCCGAGTATTCCGCAGTTTCCAGGAACCCAAAAGAATGTTACCCCTTCATCCCCCAATTGAAGCCTTTGTACATCACACAAATTATCCCCAACTAAAGGGTTAACAGAGAAAACATCTTGAAAGCCTGAAGATCACTTTCAGAGTCAGAACACAATAGGTAGTGGAAAGATGGAGATCGAGTAACAGTTAATGATTTTAAAATGGCAAGTAGATCTGCCGTGGAAACCCAACAAGCTGAGGGCAATCCGTACGTGTAATTACATCCCGAATCATAAAATGCACACCCAACACAATATTCCAGATTAGACCCATCAGTGAAAATAATTTCATAATAATTTATAATTGATGGGATTTATAAATTGATAAAAATTCCTAGTGGTAGACCACATCAGGAGTATCGTCTTTTATGTAACTGACAATGAAAAATCGAAGTGTGGCGCTTTTATTATCCATGGAGTTAGATAGCACATTGATCGTTCAAACATTGAAGGAAGATACAACCCAAGGTTATCAATTATTTGTACCTCTCGTATGGTGAATGGAGCGGTCGAACGTTGTAAATTCCAGGTGTTTAGGTTTGCTTCGACTACCAGAATGTAAGATATTTGTAGCATCTGACGTCGTCTTGAAAGAGCAAGTTTCCCCGTCTCGACTAGAAGACTAGGGATTGGGCTAGTTCTAAACCCACCAGTATCAAGTCTAAGTCCAGAGTGGTGGACAGCATCGAGAGTTTTCAGAACAGCAAGTCGTGCGGATGAATAGGCTTGACAGCCACAATCTATGCGCGATCTAACGACCGTGCGATAAAATCGATGGATACAAGTTCTGTCTGCTCTCAAATTTGTACCACTAAGGACTCTTAACACATCCAATTTCTTGCTGCATCTCACTTTCACATCACGAACATGTAGAATCCATGAGAGTCTTTTATCAAATAAAATACCTAAAAATCGAACACTACCCGTGGTTTGAGGCCGAATACCATCAAGATAAAGGATCGGCTCCTGGTGTTGCCTATGACGAATAAATGATACACATTGGGTCTTCAAAGGAGAAAATTTGAAACCTGTAGTTCTTGATCATTCCTCTAATCTGGTTATTGCCAACTGCAAAGATCTTTCTTCAGTTGCCATACAACGAGCAGGCACATGTATACAAAAGTCATCTACAAAAAGTGAACAGTGTATCGTACGTATATTACTAGTGATACTATTTATTGCAACGGCAAATAGCGTGACCCTTAGCACGCTGCTCTGCGGTACACCATTCTCCAGTTTATAAATATTTATTATATTGCCTCCAAGTCCAACGCGAAAAGATCTGTTTGACAAATTATGTATTGTCACACTTATACATTAATAATAACCAAAAAGTGTAAACAAGGGCAACAAAATAACACGCAATTATACAGTTGCATTTTCACACAAGTTTTACCTGTTCGAACTAGTTTATCGCCGTTTCGTGGCCTTGAAATTATGATACTTTTTGGACAGATTGAATTAATATTAAAGAAGTATTCTTGTGAACTAAGACAGTATCTATGTGAAAATTAAATTCTTATACCAGATTACGACTACTACAATGAAATAATGTATAAACTACATATTGTATACAATAATGTATACATATTACATAATCTTAATAATATAACATAATAATGAATTAATATATAATATATTAGCCTTTGATAACTTTAGGATTTCTTAGGAGAGTCGTTGTAGAGGTAACTTGACTACGTTATACGATATTTAGAAGGCCAATGTGACCACCATTATGCAGGCCTAAGCTAGGTAATAAATTTTGTAAGTTAAGTCCACACAAAAGTACCTTCAGAAATAATGAGTCAATCAAAAGAAGCGTTCAACTAGTTAGGGTAAGGATTCAAACAGACGAACCTTAGTATCAAATATAGTGCCTTTGGTTCTATTCTTCTATCAACGTAATGACATATCGGTACTAAAGCCTGTGTTATTGAGAACCGTCAGCGTTCCTAGCATCTGCGGTTTATAGAGCCCCAACATGACCAGCCGACACTTCGCCTCTCCTAAACGAAAACAAAATCCTTTTTTATGAAATTTAAGTCTTCGAAACGTCTTACAAACCTTGGCATTTTCTCTTCTTCCCTTTTGTAATTAGGAAACTGCTATTTGCTATATATCCTAAATTTATGCATTCCTGTGTTATTTGTGTTTAGTTGTTTTATTTGATTTATAGACCTGTATATTTTAAAATTTAAATCATGTATTTATTACATGAGTTAATTTTTGTGATTAGTGAAGTTGGTTATTTTCCGAATACATTTTATTATATATAATATTATTGAAGTTTTACATTCGACGATTTATATTATGGACAAGAAAATATGTAGCTACAAAGAAATAAATTGAAAGTACACGCTACAGTTAGCATCATTAGAAAGTTAGCACGGAAAAAGAATAGTATCAGCTGTAACGTTCTGAAAATGTGCAATCTACTACCGGAATGTACATTACGTTCAAAACTGATTTTGTTATTTTGTAGTTAAGAATATTTTTACCTACGTTTTACAGTACATACAAAACATATAACATTAGAATACTATGATATATTTATCACACACATTATAATGATAAGATAACTGTTACTCTGCAGAGGGTTTTAATGTGCACAACACTCTGAGAGTAAATATTATCTAGAGCAAAATGTAGTTGAAAGTTGGTTTTGGAAAGAGAACCTTTTTTCAATTATATGTCTCAAGTAAGACAATTCTAGCCAACTAGCCAAACACTTCTCAGCTATGTTAATGGCATACAAGAAATGAGTCAATATTATTACTGTTATATCGAACAAACAAATTAATTCAAATATAATTAATATTTATTCGCTTTATCTTGCTCCATTACAAAAAAAAATATTAGACAAAATAGCCAAGAAAACGAATTCAACAGTGACGTTGCACAGGAACCATCGACATAAGAAAGATAACCTCGTCAATAATTTATCGTGATGGAGCAGAGGGGGAGTCTAATCACTTAGTGATTAGACTCCAAAATGTCTAAAAACCATTCCCTGCATACCTGGAAAACAACTAGTAGAAATCCAAACTGTTTTGACGACTGTTTACAGTTAATATTCATATTCTATAAGAATATATAAATGGAGAAAAGTCTCAGGTAGGGATTGGAAGCTGGGTTTCCCTTTATAGGACAATTATTCCTAAACGTTTATACGACATACTCATCCATACAGTTATAACATTAAAAACGAATGTCTAAATATTTATCAATTTGTTTTACTGCCATTTGTTCGTATTTAGTTACACGATAAATAAATAAAACTACCCGATTGAACTTACGCTTATAACGGAAAGGAATTAGACTAATTTAAATCTGCAAAAAACTTTGAACCTTTTAAGTTCAATAGACTGCAATAATTAGTTAGAAGCAATTAACTTAAGTGTAGCTAATAAGAGGCGTCTTGCCTTGACGTTTACTTGGCGTCTAAATCTCTCCTTAACACAGGTTATGACGTCATATACCCAAACCTTAGTTTTAGACAATAGCATTTAATTAAATCTGGGGTAAATATGTTTACTGGCAAAATAGACTGATTTATTTTCGTACCTTTATTTTGTAGGGATATTAAACGTAAATCACTTGTTTTTCTAAAAAACAAGTAGTTGCGTCTTCAGCAACCCAGTGACACACAATAGGAAATTATTAATTGCAGTATTATGGTTGTTAACCCTATAAAAGGTAGCATGAGGGATCTCAAATGATACAATAATTTCTGTAAGCCTAAAAGTGAAGCTGCCTTTCAATGTTATACTTGTAATAAGAAAACCTATTGCTGGATCTAGGCTAGTGTTATGGTTTATTGTGACAAGAATTAACGTAAAAGTTTAGAGGGTTAAAATAAAGTGCCATAAAACATTATATTACTTATTGGCGTTAAAAGATATTTAAAAAAAATCAAATACAAGCTGTCTTTTAATTTGAGAAAATATCCAGCAATAAACTATTCCAAACCATTTGAGGCTATTAGGTCTACATTAGGGCTATTTATCTCTACTTTACTTTAACCAATGTATCACATCAATTCAGGCTGAATACACCTATCTAGAATTAGCATCTATCTTTGCAAAACATTACTCACTTGGTTTGTTTGGCCAAAAATGATATATGTTTACCCATTTATTTAAGATTTTATAAATTTATAACACTTTATGGTATTCAGACACTACCTGAATAGACACGTAGATACTTTATGTCCGCTGTCTTTATGTTACGCAGGTTCTTTATACTAAGGGATTCCCAGATTAAAATATATGATTTTTCAACCTAGTTATAACACGGTTAAACAAGAATTTTTACATGATTATAAACAGTGGTTGGAACAAATCCAGTAATATTTGATAAAAAGATTATTCACGGGCTGCAATATTACGATAGAATTCCATACGAATGTGTAGAGATTTCATGGAACAGAACAAGAATACATAGGTTTGTGCATCTAAATTCCTAAGTACACAAATAGTTATTTTTTAAATTTTTTTTAATAATTCATTGTAAAATTATCTACATTATAGTATTCTTAAATATACCTACAACAAGGTAAATAAGTAATTCATTTTTTTTATATAGACACAGACAGTTAGTTCATAATTGACATCTATGATCCGTCATTAGCCTATATAAAAAAATTAATAGTTAATAACAGTTGTTGAATAAAAATAATTCATTCTTTAAATTAAGGGTAAATTGTCTAAATTAAGTAGCTAACCTATACATAACGTTTGGTTTAAAGACAAAAACAATTTCAATTTGTTTGTGAATATGTGTTAGGTACTGATTGTATTTTTTCATATTTTCCGTGACGTTTCAAAAATAACATTTTAAAACTGTACCCGTTGCTTATTTTGTGCAATGAAATTGTATTATAACGGAAAGTTATTTATAAGTGTTACAAATACCTAACGTTAATTTTACGATTTTTATAAATTGCAGTCGTACACATCTATCATTTTATTAGGAATTACGAATTTTATTAGGAATTATTTTTGTTGTGGAATAAAAGCAAACCACAGAACAACACATAGAAAACATAATGCAACATACATACAACATATAGACCCCATATAGGTAACATATAGAAATGACATCAGAAGATAGCTTGTTATTTTAGTGGCCGTATATTAGTGGGCTTCTTCTCACATTAGCACTTTTAAAAAAAAGGTTAAAATTAGATATTAAAATGTAGAGTAGTATGCTAGTAGACTGGACTGAACATAGACTAAGTAGTAACTTAATTTCAAGATAGGCAAATACAATATGTACTTTATTCCACTTGATCCTAAAGAATGTCTTTCACTTTTAAATAGTGGATTACATACATTTTAATTGGAATACTTGCACACAATGAAATGTTTGTTCATGGATACAACTTCCTATTGTTACTGATAAAGCGGTCACGATGCCACTTCAATATCGTCGATCAAAGCAAACCTGACATAATTAACGGTTTGTATTGTTAGCAACATTAACTATGGGAAATCATTGCACCAGAAACTCTAACAAATTAAGCTGTTTGACTTCCCCTCTAACAATACTTGTAATCAGTGAGTTTAGTAGTCCACCTTGTAGCAGATCGGCAGACGGTGAGACTATATCTTAGTGAGTACAATTTAGTGTTAAACAACATTTTTATAAATTGTTTTTATTTTTAATGTCAAAAAGTCCTTGTTTTACAAACACTAAAACTTTCTAAATTGTTGTAATTTGTTTGCAAAAAATTTGAAGATAAAGTTGTGCAGTATTTATGTATTCATATAATATGTTTCATTAAGAAAATCCCAAAGAGATAAGGAAACTTACCATAGTGACCTCACATGCAGCTAGATATTCCACCTGACTCCATAATTTGCTAAATATGGAATTTCTTTCAACTTTCGTCTTAGTGAAATATATTTTACTATATTCTAATCTACACCAACAAAACATTTCCAAATATGGAAATAAATTAAATATTCAGTTTTAACATACCTTGTCACGTTACTATAAGTTTAGTTTTCTTTATTATAAAATCGCTACACAATCAATATAACATTTATATCATTCATAAAGGTTTTAAAATGAACGGACTGTTCAATTTTACAATAATTGCTCCTTATATGTTTAAATTTATATGGAGCAAATATCATTTTAGGGATATTGTTTAATATTATAAAACGATCACATATGAAACTCTGCTCATAAGAATGAAGAAAGAAGTCATAATAATATAATATGAACAATATTATTGTTTATAATTTCTATGAGTGATAGAAAGTAGTTGATTTGCCAAGCAATTATGTTCTAACTTTCCAAACAATATTATTTATGGAAGAGAAGTGTCATTAATGTCCTCCAACTAACTGTGAAGGGTAGTAATGCACTCTTTCCTGCATTTAGCTAAAAACCCTTATTGCATTATTACTCTGAATCTTATATTACCTTTATAATGACCAGTTCTTCTGACTGTACAACTTTCTTAGCTCTAAAAGGCTAACGGATGGGATTATGCCCTCACAGTGGCCCGTCTCTAGATTGAGTGTTAAGTCCTTAGCTATGAACAATTGAGGTTTGATAAAGGTTCCATTGAACCGCCTGGACCGAATTAATCAGCTGGAGTATTGAATGTAGGGGAATACGCCCGTTCGAAAATTTCTACTGCCCCTAAGTAGTTTTAGAACTAGGGTCAGCAAAATTCACTAAGAATTCTTAAGTAAATGTAATTAGCTCTTTATGGTAATGACAGTGATTTATAAATAATTATTTTGGAATAAAATAATAAAATTCTATAAAATTCGAATGCCTGTTAGTTGAAAACCTAAGATATTCATACATATTATCTGTATGTAAATAAAATAATATTTACAATGATTTTACACAATTCGTAGGACAAATTATTATTTTTTTTTGTTATAATTGCTCTGGTTCGCTATCAGAAATACTGCATGAAAGAAATATTAAAAAAAAAATCATTCTTATTTATATATTATTAAATATTTTATTGCTGCATGAATTTTTAACATAACTATATTTAGTATCGGCTACAAATTATATTTTAAAGTTGTTATTATTATATATAATTACGATAGAGTAATAAATTCTCTGGCCTGTAACTGTCGTGATTGACGTATACTACGTGTCACTAATAGAGCTCAAATATAGTTGGTTGCACTTGAAAGGTTGTAGTCAAATGGAGTCTTCCTGTTCTATTTCATGAGGAATGTGGGTAGAAGAAGGTAAGAAATGTGGCTAAGAAAAGATTATCCCTCTATTATCTTGGATATGACCTTTATCTAAATTACATCGCTTTCTACAGAAGCTACACCGAGTTTTACATCTACACCTATGTAAAGAACAAATTGAGAAAATATGAAAGGGTTAATTAGGTTTTTATGTTAGAAAACAGATAATTATAGCGTGTCATTTGAGAGTGTTCCACTGGTTTGAAGAACCCCTCCCAGGAGAGCAGAGATTTGTTTTTATTTGATATTTACAACAATATTCTAGTATTTTAAATAATGATATCCTCCTCATAGAAATATTAAACTAAGATTTTAGTACTTTGCTCAAAGAGCGGACACCTCTGTCCTCTTAAAGCTGTATGAGATATATTTTTATAGCCGTTTTTTTAGAAGTAAACGCTCTAGATAAACTATTACTATTGGCTATAAAATATACCTGACATTTGAGGCAGCACCACGTCGAACAATGCTATATATCATATCATTAGGAGCTAATGCGAAAGAAAAGATACTGCCTTCTGCTTGGATTGATTTACTTAATAAATATTACAGTGATGATTATAAAAATCACAAAAACTGTTTCTACGTGTCATTCCAAGAGAAATTCTGAGTATTTAATGAAAAGGTATAACCACTGAAACCAGAATAAGGCACGGCAGCTATAGTGTATTACAGGTACATGTAAAATATTTTAGATAATTTAATCAACACAGTTATAATCAACGCGAAGTCTGGTAATATTTGTATAATTAGATTATGTGGAGTAAGCTGTATTCAAATGTTATCATTCCACTCTAATAGCGATATTAGTTTTAACCATTAGGTTTTCCCATGAGCAACCAGAAATGTATTAATAATTAGATTAATCGAATCACTTTTACATCATAAATTGAATATTTATTAATCACTTTATTATTTGTATGTTATTGACTAACCAATTTTTTAAATTATGAAAAAAAATTGTATCTGTTGATTCGAGAATCGTGCCAAAATTGGGCCTGTCACCTCAAATATGAAAAAAATGTGATATACTCCAGAAATAAGCATGTATTACAAGACATTTTGGAATCAAGCCTTTTCTTATAAAAAAGATTACTAGTAGGTAAATAAAAGTAGTGTAGGTAGAAATATGTATCATATATGAATATAATAATTAATCCTTCTTGCAAAATGTACATAATGAAGAACAAATTACAAGAGTTCTTTCCAGTTTTTCCCTGTCGTAAAAATACGTTTACTTGTTTCACAACTACTGTTGACAAATTGACAGTTAAATGATAATTTCACATTAAACAAAGACACAATAAGAACACAATAATACAAAATAAGAACATATTGAGAAGCAGATTTATATATTACAATAGATCCTATATTATCATAAAGTAATAATTATCATATTAATACTAAAATATGACTATCATTCAAATTGAACGTCGAGAGAAAATATCTTCCTATAAACGTATCTACTTGCAACAGCTACTATACTGTATAAGTTAAAATCAAGTAACTGAAATAAAATAGAATTGCAAACACACTAATACAATTTATTGAAACCTCATTATATACATTTTTACCTTAAAAAGGTTATTGTTTTGGAAATATGTCTAATTTTTCTGAATGTAAAGTTAAATTTAAATCTTTACAATAATTATGTAACCTTAAAGTATAATACTTTATACATACAGTTTATAACAAACATAAAGAAAATATCCTATTTTTCTGTTGACTAAGCCGCATGGATATCGAAAACGTTTAACCTGATTGCTACACAATAGTTCTACGAAATAATATTATACATTTATGGGACTACAGACTAGTAATTTAGTCGTTCATATTATATTTGTTTTATTGATTTAGTGTATAAAACCTATTATTAATAAGAATTTATAGGCAGTTACAATTACTATATAAGGTTTTTTATTGTGCCTATTAATTAGCCATTATTTAGGCCAACAGTCTAGTAACGTAGACATTATTATTAGAGTTTCAAGTATATCTCATCGCTTGCAAAAACCTGCAAAAAATATTTACCCAATACCGGGAATTAAAAGTTATGATATCGAGTTATCTCGAATTGTTTCTTACTATATTTTTTTTTATATGTATTGATATCTTATATATTACATCAATTTTTGATTGATATATCAGAGAAATTAGAAAAATTCTTTTCAAACTGAATGATAAAATCGACTTAAAATGGTGTACTAGTCCTCCCTGACCATCCCTTGTCAGTGGAAAATTTCATATCTCTGTATAACCTATTTAAATACCCTAAATTTATTACATCAATCCTAATTAAGCTTAGTAAACTAGGATTTCAGTTATTATCCGTCTTCCTAAGCTGTTGTAATATAACATTCGCGTAAAACTAAAATAAAACAAAAACAACAAAATATTAGCATTAAAATGCGTCACATAGGGGAAATTTTATGTTCAAGCGAGATAAAACATAAACTGTGACAATTGTTTTAGTTGAGATCTAGTCATTTTTTTTGTTTATATTTTATGCAAATAAATGAATTGTAAGAACATTTATAAATTGATCATTACTTAACATTAGTTTCCTTTTGGTTTTGTACAAAATTGTTTTGAGGTTAATTAGTGACTTGGTACTGTTTTCCAGTACCTGTTGGTATGTATGCATGTATAATAGCTTTGGTCACTTTTACATTTTACAGTTGAAATTATATTTTAGTGTATACCTATCTAATACAAGGAAGCTGCTGCCACAATTCAAATATCTGGCAATCATAGTTAGAGCTAATCAGTTTTTGTTTACTATGGATCGTAGCATGCCCTGCTCTCTAACATTGTATATATATATATATATATATATATATATATATATATATATATATATATATATTCATTCCTGATGATGTTGGTACTGTTTGCCAACGAAAAGCTTTGGATATAAAATAATAAATATTCTTGTATTTGAATAACCTATGTTGTTTTAAATTATGAAACAAGAAAACGTATTATATATATATATATATATATATATATATATATATATATATATATATATATATATATATATATATAGAGAGAGAGAGAGAGAGAGAGAGAGAGAGAGAAAGAAAAAAAATATTTGAAAATTTTAAATATTAAAAAAGATTTTCGATTTAAATGCAAAATTATTTTAATAGTAAAAATCACTCAGTAATTTTTTGTTTAATAACTATATACACTTTTTCTCTAATTTTATAGCATAGGATGGAAATATGTACTTTGAAGATATAATTACGAGCAAATAACCTCCTAACAAGATCCTAATACGCCAACCAAACATAAGTACTGACAGACTGTTTGTTTTTAATTAGGTGTAATGGGTTGGATTTATCATAAACAGTGAACATTGTTTTGTCTTTCATTTCATTGTTTCAAATTAGTGTAAATAGTTTTAATATTTTGCAAAGTATATTTAAATTTATTATGTTACTTCACGTTAACACAAATCTGCTTTATATATGGCTATAAGTCAACAAGAAATAATAAGATAGTTTTGTTATAATCAGTAAAACACTCAACATTCTCTAAGGATAGGAAAACAGTTTAATATTGCAAAGTTCAGATTTGCTAGCCATATCTCGGGTAATCCTGCGAAAAGAAACTCATAGACATATATTTATAAATAAATAAATAAATATATATATATATATATATATATATATATATATATATTTATATATATACATATCCTTTACCCTGATCAAAACATACTTTGCGTCTAGAGATAAGGCTAAATACTAATGTATTATAGGCTCTCACAAATGTTAACCTCTTTTCTGTGTTAAAATACCTAAGCTTTATACCTAATACTTTATGATACTAAAATACATTAAAATATTATTAACATTAAAAGATCTATAAACATTTGGTTGATAATTATATATTTTTTTATATATCAAATATTTTATTATTACCTATAAATATAGCATTATTAAGAGTTATTAAATCAAATTGAAAATTCATAAATATGACAAGTAATTATACAGAAAAGAAAGTATGGATAAAATAAAACAATTTGTACACAAAAATAATAATATAGCTAAACATGCGGTCAGAAGTGGTAAAATGATCAATAATTATAACAAATAGGTTCAAAACAACGAGTTTCGAACCCTTAGGATTGATCCGCAATGAGCATAATACAGCAATACGAAGCGTGACAGGCAATTTGGTGTATATATTAGGAAAAAATACTAAAACAAAAAATTACTAAAAGTGTCTACCTGCAAGTAATATTTACCAAAATGTTACACTCCATAAAAGTGAAGGAATAATCGCTGAGGGACATAATTATTATACGTTCTCTGATAGTTATGGTTACAATTAATTTGCTTACTACATGCAGCAAATTTGTAGTAATGTATCAAAATCTTATAATTTTAAACACAATTTATAACTTACAGCTTGTCAATGTGAAACTGCCCCCCCCCCATAATTTGCAAATGTTAGTAGTGCGATTTAATTTTCTTTCAGAAATTTTATTAACCCCTATCCACCGCCATTTTTCTTGAACATACCTCGCCGGTTCAATGTTTGTCTTGACAATTGTATCTTACGACTAACTCAGGAAAACTGGCGATCTGTTTAAATGTTCGAATAAAGACAGGTTGCATTAAAATTTACGGTTGTGTTTACAAAAAGATTTTAAAAAATTAAAAATTATCAACATATTATACATTAAATACAATTTGCTTTATACAACTTGCATCATGAATTAAAAAAACAAAAGTTTACATCCTTCAATAATGTTAGGAGACAAAGCTAAGTTAATGCACGGCGTTATCCTTTATTGACTGATTTGATTGAATGGAAAAATATTAAAAAAACTTAATTTATAAACATAACTTGGCAAATACGTGACTTTGTAGGGCATATAACAATTTACACAGGCTCACTTCTATAACATATTTAAATTTTAAAAATAATAAACTAAACACTAATAAAACATTTCCCCGTTGTTAATAACATTTAAAAATTAAATTATTAAAACTTTAACTCCAATTTTAAAGACTGCAAGCCCATTCGATACGCCCTTTAGCTTGTGTCCTGCGAGAATGTTACGAAACTCTTTTTCTAACGAAAAGCACAAGATTAGAAATATCCCCAACCCTTGTATATTCAGAAAAACTTGTCATTGACTCACGTATCTTTTTAGCGAGGCGTCATTTTGACGAGCGTGGTCATAAAACATCTTCAAGAAACAAAAGTTTTTTAAACAACCTAATTCTACATTAACTAAACAACAAATATATATACAACCAAAAATTAAGCACCATGTTACATATTTTCTCCTTTCGACCAGAAAAGACATTTTCGTTTTACACAAAATAAAAATGAGTACTGTTTTAATTCTATATCTGACTATAGTGATTGCCAATTGCATTGTACAGTCTTCCATTGAATACGCTATAATTCTAGAGACGTCAAATACTGTTATTTTAGTATTTTCAATGCTTTTACACGACACAAAAATTTCATTTAAAAAAAGCTGATTCTACATTAACTAAAGAACAAATGTTTATGCAAAATACTCAATTGCAACGAAAAATTACAGCATGTTACAAATGTGTCCCCATGTTACAGGAAAGTTTACCGGCAAATTTGTAAATGAATGAAAATTTGCCTAACCGGCAAAGTTAGGAATGAAGTTTAACTAAGTACAGTAAATTCTGCTCTCTAACTTAAAAATCCTAATTAAAAGAAAGAATAATGCAGTAAAGCCTCCTCGCTACCCGCGTGATGATATCCCATGATTTTCATATCTCCTGCTCTAACCCTGGTTTACGGATTTCTTCGCATCTTCCCTACTTCAGAGTTAGTCCCTTCTTCTCAGTAAAACATATAAAAAGATCAAACATTGGGAGAAGTAGTTGATAGGACTTGAAGAAATTTTTGAAGGCTTCCTTTGGAATTTCACTACTATAGAGGACTTGGTTTAGCCTACCAAAGTCTGAGTGTTCGGTACATCTTTGATAAGAATAATGTATTTGCCAATTTGTTTAAAGAACTTTTCAACAATCACTAAGCATTGCTAAGCGCGTAGTTAAATAATTTTATATTGACAATTTATTTTTAAAAAGTTTTATTTTTACATGTGCTAACAAATATTTTGGATTTGTTACAAAGTTTGTTTTAAGACTGAACTAATATAAAAAGATTTATGTAAGGACAAATTGTGATCCAAATAATGTATTACTGAAATAAATTAAATATTTCCGTAGGCCCTTATAAATAGGCCCTAAAGCTATAGGACTATTTAAAAAATCCAGAATTTCAGATAAGGCTGTCTGTATTCCCATAGCGAACTTTTTTAATCATGAGAAACTTAAAGAAAACCCATATGTTATCTGATTTTATGATTATCAGATTTTCATAATTCCTCTAAGGAATGACAAGTTAATATCCTACTTATGTTAAGGGCTTGTCTTTTTATCGTTTTAAGGAATATTTTAACAAACTCATTTTTATATATTTAAAGTTTGAAGGAATAAAAGTGGATCCTTGCATCAAATATTTTGTAATTTAAGTATAAATTAAAATTCAAGGAATTTAAAAATATATATGTGTAAGCTCATAAGTACAAAATTATGTAAAAATTGCTAGTGTTTTCCTCTATTTAAATGTTTAAAATATATTATTTACTTATAAACTTTAAGGAATACTAACAAGTATTAGACAACAATAGATGGCGTCAAATCTAGGCAGGTACATTTAATTTATTTAAGTTTAGTTTTTTTAATTTTTATCTCCGTGTTATTATTATATGCTTACATCGATTTATTATATATATAATCATTAAAAATTAATGAAATTTCATAACAAATTAGTGAAGGGTCACCAACGGGAAACTTCATTCAACATTTTTTAAAGCAATGCACAAAAGGCCTACAACGACTTGAAATTCAAAATAGGTTTTTAAAGTAGCCAATCATGCTAAAACCTACAATATTATCTTCTTTTCCGATTCTGCCATTCCAAACTCTCATTATATATGTAGGTCCAGGGAAATGGTCACTGTATTCGGGGTCAGTTAAGCTTATCAGCTAAGGGTATGAGGGAAGTCCTACTAAATATTGTAGAAGCTTATAAACATTTCATTTGCATGTGCATTATATAGTGTAGAAAGGTCATGAGACTTGATAAATTATTGATAATTATTCAAGAAACAATTTTTAATTTATTGTTCATACAAAAGGAAGTAATGCAACTGTCATAGAAAAAATCAATAATATACATTAAAAATAATATCTAGAATGTAGAAAATTTTGTAAAAAGGTTATTCAGAATGAAAGGAGATGTAGTCATGAGAAATGTACCTCCAGAAGAAAAAGTAAATAAGACAGATTTTTTAAATTTCGATATTATTGTTTATTTAAAATAACATATAGAAGGCAAATGGTAAATTTAAGCATAAGACATAAAAATTTCTATAGAGAAAAATGTTTGAAAAACGTATCAGACACACAGATACACACAGACACACACACACACACACACACACACACACTCACACACACACACACACACACACACACTCACACACACACACACACACACACACTCACACACAAACACACACACACACACACACACACACACACACAGATACACACAAAAAGACACACAAACGCACACACAGGCTTGAAAGTAGTGGCTTACAGATGACTATAGAAGAGTATTTGTGACGCCTGTGTTGCAAATAAGTGATTCACAAATCCAGTGGAAAGATGAACTAAAATATCTTAGATAGGAGTTGGAGGAAACTAAATTTTTCAACCCACATAGTTAAATCCGTCCACGGGCAAGATTGTCCTGTGGAAATCTGTGCAGACTGATGCATAATATTGTGGAGTTGAAGGAGTGTAAGAGGAGACTGATATCGTCGGTAGTGCATTCACACCTCTTGTATGCTACACCCATGTAGTCTCCAGCAATGGATAACGCACAGCTAAAGAAGAAAACAGTTTCAATACAAAGAGGTAGAGCACTACGAGTAGTTTAGCATTCAAAACGGTATCTAATAGTGCGGTGATAGTACTTGCCAGAACTTTACCAATATATCTACTGGCTAAAGAAAGAGAAAGAAATATACTAGCAACTAAGCGGTATCAAAGACACGCTGAACGAACTAGAAAGTAAACGTGCAAAGAAGAATAGCTAAGCAATCTGCTAGAAGACGCCTATTGGAGCGCTGGCAATCGGAGTGGAATTACTTCAGCACTGGAAAATGGGCATACTGCTTAATTCCCTGTCTAAAAGCATGGGTAGAAAGAGGGCATGAAGAAGTGAACTACTATCTCTCACAAGCGCTCATTGGACACGGATGTTTTGGTGAACTATATCGTAGATTTAAATAACATGACACAGGTCAATGTTAGTTCTGCGAAAAAGATTAAATAATGATGCGAGGCATACATTTGTCTACTCTGAACATTGGAACGAAAAGCGACAACCAGTAAATGACTTCTTGAATTTAGTAGTCTATTACGTTTCATTAAATACAAAATTATTATCAAAATGAATTATGAAAATTAGAATAAAAATTATATAAGCAACTGACTTTTTATTGAAAAAGTATCCAAATGGTGGAGATTAAATATAAATTATTCAAATTTAAATTACTAATATCAAGACTAAAGTTTATCAAATTGTTACAAGATCAAATTTAACAAGTTAAGACAAAGAAAATCCAATGTCATTAATAAAATTATATATTTAAATTCAACGAGAAAAATTGAATGAGAATTTCAATAAGGAAATTTAAATTAAATTCGCTTCAACGTGCTTAATATCGTTTATTTAATGTTCATTAAAATTACATCATGGAGCCAGTAGTGAAAATATGTAATAACGAAAATCCTATAAAATTGTTGTACGAATCTTTTGGATTTATATTTGGGAGCACAAATGTAAATTGAAATTTAAATGATTTGGAAGTAAACTTGCCCTTACTTCTAAAAATAAAATAATGGACATGAAATAAAACCAGTTAATATAAATATTTCTCATATTCCTTTCAAAAACTTTAAATTTTATAAATTTGTGATAGTAGAATAATTTATGTACTTTAATCAAAACAACAAGAACATTTTTAAACCATTATGAGCTATTTATCTTTATTTTAAGTAAAACTGCTTTTGTTAAGGGAAAATGAAATAAATCTTTGAGATAAAATTGTCAAGAGTAAATTTTAATATTATATTGTTTAAATTTCAAATTAATTAAAAATCTAGTTAAAACTACAAAATGTTTAAACATTATTATTATTAACCTGTGGTAAATCAGTAATAAAATTTCTAGAATTTTTCCAACCATTTAAAAAAATAAAAGCAAACATTTCAAATCAAGTTAGAGAAGTGAATTCTAAAAAATAATTATGCAATAGAAATAATTATATTCATTTTAACATTGATAAAATAATTAATAATGAGCTTAAAATCTGTCTAAATGAGATAGAGCATTATGCTTGGTTTTATAAATGAAGTCCAGGGATTTTATCCACTGGTAGATCACGCTCGACACACTACACATACCAGGACATGGTAAGTCAGGTGGAATCATATTTTGACCGCGGCTGAATTCTCGCGTTTCGGTTCTACAGCGCCCATCATCAGTTTGACCGCGGCTGAATTCTCGCGTTTCGGCTCTACAGCACCCATCATCAGTAAGTCAATATAGAGCGAGTTTTGGTAGCGGCAACTCATACACAAGTTGATAAAGCCGTCAATAGTTCCATAGTCCCTTATAGACGTCATTGATAGTACTTGAATAATTTGAAGATTAAATCAAGGAAATTATTAAATTTCCAACATAATTATCATACAACATTTTTTTCGTTTTTCAGTAAATGGCTCACGAATTACTTGATATTGATAAACCCTCAACTCAACAACTTAGAATTTATTTTAAAAAATGGAAGGTTTTTTATTCAAATAAATTAAATTCAATAAAAAAAATTATTCATTCATCGGCCCTAAATAAACTGACAATATAAATTTTAATCAATTATTGTTGTAAAAGTCATTAGTTTTACAGTTTTTAAATGGAATGTTTGAGTCTTGCGTTTTGTGTTTCGGATGGCTGCCCCATTTAGCCTAGATTTACACACAATATTTAGAACGCAATATAGAGTAGATTTATTGGTCCATTTTGTGTGATACCACTGTTGCGTATGAATCCAACGACCTGGTTATTAGTGTCATAAATCAGTATTTTTATAAAACAGCAATCTCATTCACGTCAGGATGGTGACGCGTTAGGGAATAATCTTATCGCGAAATGGATGTTAAATTTATGCACATTTGACACCTACATCGGGGATAAAATTATCCCTTACTGCGGTCATATTTATCTTATATTGTGTTGATATTTAAAAACATCTGTGTATTATCAAGGATTTCGAATATAAGACTTTCAATGACTATTGGAAACAGTATTTTAGATCTGAATAATACGAAATATAGTAATTTAATGGTTAAATTGCCAAACTAATTATATATTACTACGGAAAACTAATATCATAGCGATATACTTTTGGTATAATAGTTGCTGAGAGAAAATTCTTGTTGCAAGAAATCTGGTTATGATTAAATTTTTAAAACATATAGATTATTTAGATACATTATTTTAATATGCTATTAGGGTAATTGAATAACTTTAAAACCAATAGAAAGAATATAATTGTTGTTTTTGTTAAAAATAAATGAAAGTAAGGGACACTCTGAAATAATTATAAACTCTAAAATAGCGAATAAATGTCTTTTTAGTTTTGTCGTTAATCATTTCTCTATTTAGAATCATATTAAATTGAAATGCAGGTATTTCGCAACATTTGTAGATTAATATGTTGTTTTCTAAGACATTATATTAGATTAAGTACTGTGTGTTCAGTAGATTATTTTTAGTATGGTTATAATACAATTATGAACTTTTGAGTGTTTACTATTTTTAACCAATAGGTAAACAACGAGGAAACAACAAATAAACAGTACTGAAACAGAATTAACCCTCAATGTAATGTGCCTAAATGAATCAAAGAAGACAGTGAATACGTGTACAAAAATGCACTAATAACTCTTTATGCTGAATTTCTCGTTTCCATTCACAATAATTGTATACGACCCTGTTTCCCAACTAGTGGTCTGTGCGAACGTTCGTGGGAAAGTCCGGTGATTACTTACAGAAACGAAAATATTTATAAATATTTTACCGTAATTAAATAAAAATTACTGTTTCCATTGCAGAGATAAAATAAATAGATGCATTCTGATGGATATCGAATATTTGTGGAATTATATTGAACATAATAGTTATCAGATTATAACGTAAAACAAACATAATAATTTTGCCCTATAGAAAACTAGCTTTAGATATTATAACATGTATACATACGAAGTCCCAAAGCCTAAAATTATTCTTTGAAATGAACTCGTGGCAAAAGATTACCTTTCAACTTTAAACAACATTAACAATTTTAATATAAATTAAATACAATATAAAAAAAGTTTTAATATAAATAATAATGACCTTATAAAGATTGTATGGTAAGAATAAAATAAACCGTGTATACTGAGTAAGGGTTAAATCAGTTTAGTTATAAAAGCTCCAACCCTCGAAACGTGTTAGAGAACCACTTTGACAATATGTTGCATCTTGATAAAATATAGTGCCGCAATGTAAAGTAACAAAATCTTCCCGGCCATGTTTTTAAGACGTACGTTTAATGACCTAATAAATAGCAATGTAATTTTTTTACGTTAAGGTCTGCTCTTATAATTCCAAAGGCTATATTGCGCCAGAAAAAACGCAATAATATTGGATGACGGTTAGGTTTTTCCATTTGGCATCCCATTAACATCCCTTTTTAAAGTTCCATGTCGCTAATATGTTGGTATTATTAATTAGTTCTTATTCAATCTTTACTTTTTATTTATAAGACATTCTTATATTACATTTTATAAGTTATGTTTTATAAACCAAAAAATGTGGTGAGTATAAATTAAACTATATCCGTTTAAATTCTGACTAAGTGGGCGATTTCACTTCATGTGTGTGTGTGTGTGTGTGTGTGTGTGTGTGTGTGTGTGTGTGTGTGTGTGTGTGTGTGTGTGTGTGAGTGTGTGTGAGTGTATATATACACATTTGTGTTTATATATGTGTGTTTGTGTGTGACTCTGTATATGTCCACGTAAGTGTATGTGAGGGTAGGTGCGTGAGCGCGTCTGCGTGTGTGTGTGTGCATACACATGTGTTTATATATGTGAATGTGTGCGTTTGTGTGTGACTGTGTGTATTTCCACGAAAGTATATGTGAGAGTAGGTGTGTGCATGCGTGAGTGCGAGTGAGGGTGTGCGTGAGTGAGTGAGTGTGTGTGTGTGTGTGTGTGTGTGTGTGTGTGTGTGTTTGTGTGTGTGTGTGTGTGTGTGTGTGTGCATACACATGTGTTTATATATGTGATTGTATGCGTTTGTGTGTGACTGTGTGTATTTCCACGAAAGTATATGTAAAGGTAGGTGTGTGTGTGTGTGTGCGTGAGTGCGTGTGTGGGTGTGTGCGTGTGTGGGTGTGTGCGTGTGTGGGTGTGTTTATACACATTTGTGTTTATATATGTGAATGTGTGCGTTTGTGTGTGACTGTGTGTATTTCTACGAAAGTATATGTGAGCGTAGGTGTGTGTGTGTGCGTGTGTGGGTGTGCGTGAGTGAGTGTGTGTGTGTGTGTGTGTGTGTGTGTTTGTGTGTGAGTGTGTGTGCAACACTCATCTCTTGTAGCCTAATATTATACGCGATGTATTATTGTAATATTATTTGTGATATAAAACACAATGCATAGCGTTTAGTTTTATTTGTCTTTTTCTACTTTACGAGCTGTTGTTACATGAAAGTTTTGAAAATAAAATAACATCCATTCACAATTTTACAATTCCTACAGTTTCCAAGTTATGAATAAGGGTATGTTTCAAAACAACATAATTTTTTATTACAATTTTTTGTTTTGGGTAAAGTGATATCTCGCCGGAAACAGGATGTAACTCCCTAAGGCCCGTGTGAAGTTGTGGCTCATCTCTTTCACAATTTATATGTTTCCCGTGTATTACAACACGTTTGTATACGGAATACATGTGTTACTTTCGCCGTTTTTGTTAGTTTATTGTTTATGCATGAGTGGTTTTGTACTTTTGTATGTTTAACATATAATAGATGTCTTAATAACAAAAATATTATTTATATTTTTATTTTAATACTAATACTTATTTTTACTGTTTATTATGAAGAATATTTAATATTTAATCATTGCAAAATATCACAATCATCTCAATCTGAATTACCAAAGGAATGTTGTAAACTCTGACAAGACAGAGAAACAAACCAAAAACAAGCAAAGGTTTAGTGTCCAAGTAGCATTAAACAACAAAATTATCAGTTGACATGCTTGTGATAGTCGAACTAATAAATTTCTGAATAATATCTGAGGACTGATATAATTAAATGAAGGGAAAAATAGATTTTTTTCGGACGTGACAGTAATGTGTCACAGCTAACTTACGTTCCTAGCGTTGCCACAATAATGTTCTGACGTAATTCTGAGAATCTTTAAAGTTTACAGATAGTTCTAATTGATGGAAACACAATCATACAACTCACCAGAAACCTAACATAGCATCATACTTATAGGACTCTGTTTATGTCTTCTGTTTACGCTATTCTTTGAGGTTGATAAGCATTTAATGTTGAAAATAAGGAAGTCCAAGGTTACACGATTAGAAAACACAAGAAGGATATAAAAATGCTGGATTTACGATGAATATACATAAATATTGTTATGGTAACCATAAATAAGAAGTAAATTATTTAACACTAGAAACTGATAAACCTTTAGAAGAACTAGAACATATAGTGGGGTTCTAAGTAAAATGAATCCAAGGGTAGTGCAATTATGGAAATCGATAAAATAGTGTAAACATTCAAACCGTAAACTTTCAAATCTGAATTAAATCTGTGACCAAAGACACTAAGAACGTAGAAAATAAAGTATAGTTCAACATCTTATGTCTTATAACGTTTGACAGTTTTCAATGATACAAGGTACTTTGATGTAACCTAAAAGAGGTCTTTATATACTATAATGCTTTATATGATTGAGTGAAATAAATATCTTTTTAAAACAGATTCGAGGTGTTAATGCAATTTCCAAGAATTTTGTTTGTAACTTATTAACAAACATATCACAATTGCTACACTTTGAATTAAATATCTGCATGGGAATGCGAATATCTGTCTTGCCATATGCATATAGATTATCTCAAGGGTGGAAAGGAACAAAGTTTACTTTATGTACCTCTTACAACAATAACCGAGGCCCTTTAAGCTATACATTCACTTTCAAGAAACGAAATATTTCATGTAAGCAGTGATAAGGTCTTGACTAGCTTTAAACCATTAAGAGTGTTTTTGCAAGAAAAAACATATCAATTTGGAATCTAATGTTTAAAGAATAGTTTTAGTTTGTGTTCTACAAGTGAAAAAGTGATTAATAAAGAGTAATGAAGGAATAATAGAAATTGTTATGTTCTTTAAATTTGAAACATTCCGCACTGAGTTTATAAATAAATAATTCCTTCAATCATATTTAAACCTCAGATTTATTGGTAGCTATATTTTAATTCATTTCACTGTAAGAAACTTTTACCCTTGTGTGAGAAATGGCTTCCACATTGCTTTGAAATAGGTTTGCAAATTGGATTAGCAAATAGGTATTGTTGAAAAGATTAGCTAATTACATAGCCTTAAGCAACTTTTATTTTTATATCATTGTTCTTTGAGTATAATTAAAAAAACATATATTTGTTTAAATCTATTTGTAATGAAAAGTTTGGTTAAATAAAAAAACTTAAGTTTGAAATACTTTCTTTAGATTGATAAACAACTGTGAGTGCTGGTTCGTGAAAAATGAAGTAAGAGGCTGTTGCAAAGTAGATAATCTCTAACTTATTTATCGAGTTTTTGACTTCCTAATCATAGTTTTATTTATTATTATACGTTTCTACCGTTCTTATCTCTGTCTACTTCTTCTCCTTGACGCTTGACGTGGGGTCTTCTTAAACCAGAACTTTGTATCTTCTTCTGAATCATAATAAACTTCGTTTAAAAAGATCAAACATTTAAAGTATAACATTTAAACCATTTATTCAGGTTCCGACTAGGATTAAATTCAATAATTGTAGAAACGTGTTTCAAGAGTAAAAGTATGTGTTCAACCAATGATGTCCATCTTTTAGGTTTAATAATTAGATTATTAATCAATTCAGTCAGTTAATCAGTAGGAGATGGGGGGTCTAGGTAGAAATACGTTTCTCGTATAACGGGTGATCATAGAACATGCTCATGGATTTTGGTAATCAAACTGGAAAAAGAGGGAATGTTTGTCAGTGTGTAGAACGGAGAGTATTGTTATGCCGTTGGGCTTAATAAAAAAACCGATAGGGGACTGGCTGAGTGACATTTTTTAATCTTTTTTTCTACAAATGTACACCCTACGAAGAGTAAATTTAAATAGAAAAAGAGAACAACAAAATGAAACAAATATATCTTTAAAAGTATAAACAGTTGATTTTATACTAATTAAAATATAAAGCTCAATTTGCTCACAAAATAAAACAAAAATAAATAAAACAACGGTAACAGTTATTCAAGAAGTATTATTATTTTTACCTAAGCCAGTAATCTTCTCCTACGACGTAGCGCAATAAATTTAGTATGAAATTTGAAAATACCTATGAAAACCCTGGGGTATATTTTTACTAAAATTAACTAGGTGACTATTTCATTTCATTCCTCACAAAACTCAAAGAAAACCAACTCCCAAGACGCAAAAATTGTATTTCAAAAGTACAAGTTAATTTATTTATGTGATTATTAATTTTGTGAAATTAAAAAATAATTAATACACAAATGCAACTTTACGTTTTTCATAGCTGAAATCTTGTCTGTTGTAGTGGAATGTAAGAAAGTCACTGTAAATGTACATCGGAGCGTGATCCTACGTTTTAGAAGACCATTGCGTAAGGAACATTTTATCAAGCACCCCTGCAAAGGTTCTCCCGAAATACTTGAAGTCTGCTGCTCTCATTTCATACACAAAATATACTCGACTATCTTCCAGCGCTAAACCTACTCGACGCTCTTTTATATAAAAGCAGGTTTTGTTCAGGCATCAACTTATTTCGCGCTTCGTCCTCGTTAATCCTCCCACTTATTATGACTGAAACGGACACGCGTTGAAAGCTCCAACATAAGAGTCGGGTTTCTGCTACTGCCCCATTCTCAAACATACAGGTCTTTGTTCCACAAAATTCTAGGCTCTTTTCGAAAATTAGAATCTGCTATTAAACATATCTTATGTGATGAGCTCGACAAAATCTGGCTCGAATGTCACTACGAATTGGTATTTGAAAGAGAGTTGATGATAATACATAAAGTGGACAGGATAATATTTTTTCTCTTTACTGACTTTAAGAAGATAAAACTGTATACGAAACCTACCTATCAAAATTGAAATATAGGAAAAAGACGAAATGAAATAAAATATAAAGAGTTAATCAAATTATGAACGTGAGGAGGTGGATATGTCAACACATCCTTGGTCCTTCGAGTAAAAGCTACTACTCTTTAACTAAATTTACTCTAAATCTGAGGTAAAATTACCATTTATAGATATTTATATTATGGAACTTGTATTGCGAACTTTTGTTGAAAACAATACCATCGTTGCGTCTTGTGTATGCATTGTTGCTAGGTAAAGCTATATATGACAGACGAAAGGATAGATAAGGCATACGTAAGACTAGATAACGCAAAGGGTATATAGGTAAGACACGATAAAGCATAGGTATGGCCAAATAAAACATAAGTAGGGTAGATAACGGATAGGTAAATCTAGGTATAGCTAGATAAGGTAGATGTAAGGCTAGGGAGATCATAGGTATATCTATGTAAGGCTAGATAGGACATAGGTAATGTAGGGTAAGGATAGATATAGCAGAGGTAAATCTAGATAAAGCTAGATAAGGAATAGGTAAAGCTATATAGTGTATAATTAGGGTTATGTAAGGCTAGATAAGGCATCTTAGTTAAGGCTAGACAAGTCATAGGTTTTTCTAGGGAAAGGTAGAAAAGAAAATGTTTGGCTAAGTAAAGCTAGATACTTAGCTGAGGCAAGTTAAAGTTGGATAAGGAATAGGATGCTAAATAGTGCTTAATGAAGGCTATGATATACTATATAAGAGATAGGTAAGGCTAGATAGGGCGCTAGGTAGGGCTTGCTACTTATTTCAAAGGATACTTTTGGAAGCCAGGATAGGATAAGAATGAGAACATTGGAGCTCAATAGGTGTAAGGGAAGTAGTGATCAAGCTTGCGTTTGTTTCTTGGCATTTATTTATTGTATTTTTAACCATTTGGATAAATTAGCAATAATCCTTAATAGAAAACAAAATTATCCTCTTTACTAAAGAATAAAAGCAAATAAGGGCTATAAATAACAGAAGCTTTGGCAATATGCCAGAGGTAATCTGAATAGAGAGCAAATATATCTCCTTTAACGAATAAAGTGTTCCAATTTCTCCTTTTCAATAAATTAAAGTGCCTGTGACTAAGGTATCCACTAAATGTTTTTAATGACGGGATAGAAAGAAGGATTTATTGCAAAGCAAGTTCATTTAATTAGAAGCATTTGCTCATTTGTAACTCAAAAGTAATTTTTGGTGTAATGAGAATTAGGAATATAAATAAAAAACATAAAATCCGTCTCTTGAAAAAGTAGTTATTGGTTTATTATTAGCTCTACAATTTTTTTTAATACCTATTATATGTCTACTCAACTTTTCGTATTATATTATAAAGTTGAATATCCTTATATAACTCGTTATTTGTAAAAAAATATTTTTGGTTTCGCAAATAAGTCGTCAAATTTTTCTTCTTTTCCATTGCTATCGCAAAACTTGTATAACAGAATATATATGTTAAAATAGTTTAGAAATTAAATATTGAGGTACGCAAATTGATTTATATTTAACTTTTTAAAATGACGGATAAATTTCTAATGAAAGGATTATTTCGAAAAATAATTTATACTGTTTTCCAATATTCTTGAATCACATCTCTAATAATTTCATTGCAAAGTTTATTATTTTGAAAACCTTAACAATAATTATTTAGATCTAAGAATATTAGTGGTGAAATTGTTAAAATATAAATTTACTGAAAGCCGATCTACATATTGGGTATACACAGTATTTCATAGTGTTGGCCTTAATGTATCTCTCAAGGGGTTTGTTATATTTTGAATTACTCCCTTTATTACTGTCGACGCAAAACGCAATACTTTGGAATCGTCACTTTGTAGTACATTGCATGAAAAAGGTAGATTACTTGGTAACAATTTTTTACTTGGAAGAAACTTATTACGAAAACACAGAATTTATTAATATCGTATACAATATTAACCTAATTATACTTGATCTCGTAAGCAACGTCACAAATGAAATATATTAGAATAACTTTGTCATTTATTCAACGAGTTACAAAAATTCTTGATTTCCCCACAGGATAGCTAAATTAAGAAAGCCTAATTATAAATCCAAAACTCACCCGTACGTATGATAAGTTTACGCTAGATTTATTTTATAGTGAGTGTTAAACTGTCGCTTCGCAAAAATATTTTGCTAAATTTGCGTAACAAACTCTCCTTATGGCAGGCGAATACAATTTAACAAAAAAACGTTCTTCTTCTAACTTTTTGTACTCTGGGGACATGGGAGTGATTATTCCTGAATGTTATTAATGGTAAACGCAAAGGGGATGATGAGATTGATTTTAAAACCCAAATTTCCAAATCTATTTACGCACATACATATATCTATATAAAGGAAACTGTATGCCAATCTGATATAATATTCAAGTAGTTTTGCTTTTATTATTTTTTGGATCGTCGATATATGACTGTCATTTAAATGATTTAAGTAATAACAAACATGTTTTGGATAGCTTATTTTAGACACATAACTTATACGTATACCATTCTAAGGTATATTTATAATAATTACTAATATATTAACAAAATATTTCCCATTCAAATAAAAAATTGCGCTTGCGCTGGTGCAAGAACCGTGCCTGGTCAGGAACCGTAAGGAGCATGTGTGATAGTCAGAGGACTAGAAGCCATACTGATTCAAGAATTCTCAACCAGGGACCTTGCGGTGGTTAGAATTCGAGGTAAGAGCGAGATAAGTGGGATCAGGGAGTTCATCGTGGCCTCCACTTACTGCGCCCACAATAGAGAATCGCCCCCTGCAGAATTACGTAAGTTAGTTCGGTACTGCAGGGAGAGGAATATAGGAATCTTAGTGGGCTGTAAGGCCAATGCTCATAATGAGGTGTGGGGCAGCTCAGACATAAATGAGTTAGGCGAGGAGATCCTCACCGTCTTGATTGAAGAAAACCTTGTGGTTTTAAACACAAGTGCCGAGCCAACATTTGTCACTTCAAACAGAATGGAGGTACTAGATATCACCTTATGTAATAGACAGATGGTAAGGTGGATGCATGACTGGCAGGTTTCAGATGAGCCCTCCATGTCAGATCACTGGATCATTTCTGCTGCGATGAGGGGAGTTGTCCCCCATGTGGTGTGGCTTAGGAACCCGAGAAGGACAAACTGGGAAAGTTTTAAGTCCTCAGTGAGGAGGCGGATGTCAGACTTCCGTGGTAAGTTTGGTACATCAAACAAACTGGAAAGTACTAAAGCCTACATCAGGACTGCAATTTCCACGTCGTTTGAGGAAAATTACCCTTTCTCGCGGATAAACACTGGGCTTAAATGGATCAGCGAGTTAGAGGCAAGACGGAGAGAGACTAGAAGGCTCTTTAATAGAGCAAGAAAGAAGAATACGGTGAAGATCTGGCCGGCATATAAATACAGCCAGTGTCTCTATAAAAATCATTTAAAAGAGGTTAAACGTGCTTCTTGGGAAAAGTTGTGCTCAGATACAAGCACACTGTGTGACACTGCTAGAGAGTTTAAGGTGTTAGCAGATGGACCGAGGGAAGTGCTTAAATTTGCCAAGAAGACTGATGGTAGCTTTACTGACACCCCGGAGGAAACCCTGCGTCTGCTCATGAGGAACAGTTTTCCCGATATTAGACCAGTAGTGGACGGTGCTCAAAACCTCCGCCATACTGTACTAAGGACGGACTGGAATATTGCTGGGCAGGCGATCTCAGCGCAAGAGGTGAGAGAGGCGAATCTGTCTTTTGAGCCTTTTAAAGCGCCTGGATTAGATAATATTATTCCAGCAGTACTACAAACCAGATCCCACCACTGCAAATAAAGATAAATAGTCGACTGCAGAAATTAACTTGTAAAGTTTAAATAATGGAAACATATTTCTTCAAACTCTTGTTGCAAACATTTTTAACGAAAACAAGGTCAAGCAGGTTCAAATTATTATTGACCATAGGTCTCAGCGTTCATATGTTCACAGATAAAACGCTGTAGAAATGAGATACAAGGTGAAGAAGAAATAATACAGCGATTATTTGGACGTATACAATATTAACCTTGTTTTCACAAGTCACGTAATGTAAGGTTAAGGAGCATGAACAAATGCATGTAATTTTTATGAATTAGATATTAGATGAAGAAAGTATTTGTGGACATGTTTCAGTGGTATAACCAGGTGAATGGTTTAATGATCTAAAGAGAAAAGAAAATGTTGACCAAGATAGTGATGTATCCATAAATGTTTTAATTGGTTCTGATATTTATGGTAAACTACTCAAAAGTATGAAAACGTTATCAGAATGTGGTTTAGTTGCCATTGAAATTTACGTTGGGTGGATTGTGACAGGTAACATGAGCAATTCCAAACCGGAAAAAGAAAATGAGATTGCAATGTCTATGTTTCTCCTTTCAGACAATGGGTTCAAATTAAGGAATTTAGATATCCTTGGTATTCAGGGTCCTTATAAATAAAGAAGTGCAGAAGAAGAAGCTTTGGAAGCACAAGCTCATTTTAAACACACGGAAAGAGTTTAATTTAGCAAAAATAAATTAGATAAAACTGTGCATAGGCTTACAGAAAATAATTCATTTCATAGGTATGATGAGGCCTTAAATGAGTGGTCAAAGGAAAATATTATTGGAGAGCTTCCTGCAGCTCAATGGAATGAGGGACATTACTTACCACACAGAACAATATTTAAAAGCAGTGGTACAACAAAGGTTAGGCCCGTTTTTGATGCATTTTGGTAAAAGCTATTCATCTTTAAACCAATGTTTACATAAAGGACCTAATTTGTTGGAGGTTATACCTCAACTACTGTTACGTTTTAAAATGAATGAAGTATGACTCATAGCAAATATTAAGAAAGCATTTTTGCAAATCAATGTTTACAATGAGGACAAAGACTTTCTTAGGCTTTTGTGGATGAATGAAAATGTTAAATTGAAGATTTTACGACACACTCGTGTAATGTTTGAAGTAACAAGTAGCACTTTTTTTTAGGTTCAGTCATCGAAATAAATTTAAATAAATGTGTTTAAGATCTCTCATATTCTACTAATACAACAGAACTTCTTTTAAAAAGTTTATATGTTGATAAACTTGTAGTCGGTTTACAGGAATAAGATGACTTGAGAAAATTCATTGAAAAAGCAACACATATTTTTGCAGATGCTTAACTTGACCGAGACGTTGAGAGCACACCGATCCGAATCTAGATGAATCTATCAACAAGTCGGTTTTAGATCTATCTTGGGACAAAAAAAAGAACCTCTAGTAATTAGTCCAAGCTGTTGGCAAGATGAAGATGTCTCTTAGGCCTCACATAGAACAATACTACCTGCCGTACAAAGAATATTTGATCCATAGGATTGACTAGTCCCATATCACTTTATCCCAAGCTAATGTTACAGAAGGTCATCGAAAGGAGAATGGGATGATGAGCTTGAAGAGGGTACAAAACATATATTTTTGACTTGGACTGTGGAAATTAGACTTCTAGAATAGCTCAAAATACCAAAGTGTTTTAAGTTAAAAGGAACTAACAATGTTTGTCTAAACTGCACTGTTCACATGTTTTGTGACGCAAGTCAAGATGCTTACGCCACAGTTGTTTTTGTGAGCATTGAGTATGAAGGAGGTTTTGAATCGGTTCCATTAGTTCAAGCAAAGTCTCGAGTAGTTCCGATAAAAAATGACTATTCCCTGATTAGAAGTGATGGCAGGCACAATTGGAGCAAGATTAGTAGACTCAATAAAGCCATTATTCAATATTG
The DNA here is from genome assembly GCA_036971475.1 of Prosapia bicincta. Taxonomy (NCBI): domain Eukaryota; kingdom Metazoa; phylum Arthropoda; class Insecta; order Hemiptera; family Cercopidae; genus Prosapia; species Prosapia bicincta. The sequence continues at coordinate 18,720,101 of JBAIZL010000001.1, read as the reverse complement.
AGGAAAATAATTATTGTTTTTAGAATGACTCTTAAGTTTTAAATGCTTGGAATCAGGGAGACAAGCGATGGGGTGTTTTTTTTTTTTGCTAATAGAATCAATGAAATAAAACGTTTAACATTTAAAGTAAACTGGAGACACTTACCAAGTTATTTAAACCCAGCTGACCTTCCGTGGATGTAGTTAGTGCAAGCGAACTCATTATTTCAAAATAGTGGGAGTGGCCGAAATGGCTTAAAATACCTCTAGAGTATTGGCCTTCTACAGAATCTAAGTCGGTTGACTATTTAGTACAAATAGAGAAGAAGAAAAGTGTTAGTCACCTTTTGCATAACAGTTCTGCACTGAAAGATTGGTAACATGTTTTTAGCAACAATTTTAACGAGTGCTGGGCTGGATTCTTTGATTTATAATTGTCTGTCGTTACAAACTATCTACAACATCAGAAAGTAACTTGACATTTAGAGAATCAGGATGTTCAGATAAATGTATTGTTAAAACTCTTTGCTGCACGGAACTATTCCAAGTTCTGTGACCCCATGTTGCACGGAACTATGAAAAATTAAAAAATTCTAATATTTAATTGTTTTCTGTTTTATTGGGTATCAGGTAACATGTTGATACAAATTTAGAATTTTTTCCTTTGTCATATATATAAATAATGGGTATTACATTTTCTGTAACACTATGTAAGCCGATGCTAAAGGCTGTTACATTGTTTGTATGACTATGTAACATGTAATTTGAGTAATTTCTACTGAAACACAAAATGTATTGTAGTATGTTTACTAGGTTGTTGTGGAGTGAATGAAAATGCAAATGACTAGGTCAAACTCAGGTTATATTATTATGAGATACACTTAACAAATGCCTATGATTATTGTTAGAGGGAAATTAAAAAAACATTCATTTACTGCAATACACTGAAAGTCTCTTGCCAATTTACTGCTTTGAGTGATACTTTTGGAAACAGTCCTTGTTTTTGCTCAAGCACAGAGGAACACAGCAAATGGAACACATCCAGAATGTCGACACTTGTTTCTTCTTAGTGTTACACAAGGTGCATCGCCGTCTTGTAGCTCTTTTTAGCTGATTGGAAGAGGCGGACCGTAGTATTTCTGTAGGAACATTTGGTTTGCTGCAAGCTACCTGCAGTTTTGTACTGGGACCAGGGCTACAGTTTGCGTGTGTAACATACTGGTTCCCGACAAGTCCAAACACAATTTGTCGTCGAAATGTTTTGAGGTCCATTCTGTCAATGGAAAGGCAGTTGTGAATAGCAAACGCATTTATAACAGCAGCATCGATAAAGAAAAAGAAAACCCTGTGCCACCACTTGCGACTCTTTCGGCTTATTTCATAAGCGGCTTTTCTTTGGTCAAACTTATCCGCGCAGTTTATATGCAAATTATAGTCGAATATGGCAACTGGGCAGATAACATTGATCCGCTCCCCATTAGTTTGTTTCCTCTTGACTATAGTGGGTTCGCGAGGGTCATGGAAATTAGATACTATATGGACCGCTTTATTATCAATCCACTTCACCGCAGATATCCCTTTGTCACTAACGTACCAGTCGTAGTCTCCACGGGTCATGTCTGCTGTAGCCTTGAACAGCAGATGTCATCTTGTTCTAGGTCATCTTCTGATTCTCCCCCTGAAGGTATAGGTTGAAAAAGAAGATACTCTTCTATTTCTTTCTCATCAAGAATTCTCTTCGACATTTTGACACCTAGAATAAAATCTTCAATCAGGATAAGACAAATTTATTGATGTAGTCTAACCTAACCTAACCTTACCGTGTCTCTAAAGAAAATTATTATTTTTAGCTCGAAAATTTTATGTAGGAGTTGTGAATTGAAAAAACGTGAATTATACTTATGCTGAATAAATAACTTGCGGCCAAGAGGAAAAATTCAAAATCTGTAATTGGTATTCCATGTTGCATGGTGTTACATTTTTTGAACAAGGGCCGGACCCCGCTTTCATAGTGTTACATAATTTGTATTCAATGTAACCTATCACCTAGTAATGTCTAACTGAAATAAATCATGTGAATACAACATTATATTGTATAACGAAACCATAAGTTCATTTTCCATTAAGAATAAGTAGAATCAATAATAAACTTACCTCAATAATCACGAAAGTATCAATGACTACAGTAACCACCAACAGAATCACAGTTGAACGTCTCTGAGCACAATAAATAAATATGTTTCCTTCAAATACCCACATACCCCATTTAGTAGTGATCTATTGAACGACAGGGAAATAGTTCCAAAGTAGTAGCGCTGTGTGTCTGGTTAGAAAAAAATAAAACATGTGGTGTTACACAAAATGTAACACTGTGAAACAATGGACAAAAATTTGGTGTTACATTTTCTGTAACACTATGCTGCAAAGAGTTAAAATGATTCCGAGGTAGACCAAGTAGTATTAATACTGATAATGGAACTAATTTTACATTGCATTGAACATGCACTAAACAAGATTGATTGGAATAAAATTCACAAATATTGCAATGTTGACAAAATAAAATGATGGTTTGCATGAGACGCACATTTTGCAGCTTGGTGGGGAGGATGGTGGGAGCGGATAATTAAAATATTGAAATAGCTTCTATGAAAAAGTTTGGGAAAAGCACTATTTATGCATGATGAATTGGAAACTATATTGCGCGACTGTAAATCAATAACAAATTGAAAAACATTAATATTTGTATCCGAAAACGCAATTGATCTTCAGCCCATTACTCCTAACTTTCTTTTTTACATTACGCCAGAGAAATAGGAGTTCCAGACTTGGACAACATTGCCAGTAAAAACTTTACAAAGGAGTGTAATACATTACCAAAATTAGAAAGGATCTGGGTACAGGAATCAGATATTAGTATTTAGGCAGTTGGTTATTTCAGCCCAGAAGAAAACATGAAAAGTTAAATAAATAGTTCTTGTTGGAAATGACAATTTGAAAAGAACAGATTGCCCCATCATATTGGTCGAAGATGTAATTAGTGGCAGAGATGGAAAAAATCAAATTGGTGAAGTTAAGAACACAAAATGGGACTATGCTTAGACGTGTTCAAAAAATCTTAAAAAATGATATAAATGAAAGAGAGGAAAATATAAAAAAGACGAAGAAGCCGAAAAATTCCTTTATTAAAGAGGAAGGTAAAAACAATGGACAACAATATAAGGAAGTGAAAAAATGTGGTAGAAAAGTAAAATTACCTCCAACATATTTTTGATAGTTTAAATATATATTTGTTGTTGCATTTTGAACAAATAGCAAAATGGGAGTATGTAAGATATATTGAAAATATTATCTTTAAATAAATGTGAGCTATCAAGTACTCTAATATTATTGATCAGCTGATATATTTTTTTCCAAGAGTCTAAGAAAAACAAATAATATCAAAGTTGTTGTTGTGAACTATTAAAGCTAGATTGAAACTTATTATTAAACACTGTTCGTTTTATAAGATTTACATTGTGTAATTCCTAAATAAATATTAACTGTCAGAAACGTGACTACTGGATTTGCAATGTTGTCCGATGTAATTAAAGAGATTTAATCATTTAGTAAAGAGATTTTCTCTGTATGTCATATTGTGTTATTATTTAATAACTTTTAAACATTTTCCTCTGTAAAGTCTCGCTACTGGATCTGAATTAATATGAGAGCTGGAAGTAAGTTTCACACTAAAGGAAGAGAATCTGGGTAAATATTAGTTAAGCTGGACCTGGTTTGTGGAACTACAAAATATAAAACATAAATATCAAACGATTACTAACCATGTGGCCTAAATTGCAGTTAAATGTCAATTGCAACCATTCATTTAACGATAACAGAATAAACCGACATCATGAGTATCATTTAATCCATTGTTAGGACACGATGAGCTGATATTTATTAATAAATAAAAGTTAATTCTAAGATTAAATACCTATTAAAATGAAATAAATGGAATGATCATCGTTTATGGAAAGCACTGCGTAATATTACAGAGTTCTCTGACATTATAAGTTCTATTACCATTTTTTTTAACATTAGCATTTTCTAATGAATAAGATCTCCCTGCAAATCCAATAATACGAAAGTAATAAGCCATACAAAGATTAGACAGAGGGAATATATCTCAATGTATTGTTTTTAATTGGTAATAATTTTATAAATTAAAAACACTTCAGTAGTGTTTCACTATTCATAATTACATTTTAATTACTTTGGAGAACAATATATTTGAAACTCATAATTAAACATTTTCCCCTAGTCAATAACTGTAGTCTCTGATGTTTATTTATAAATCTCAATTTTGAGAAAATAATTTAAATATCGTGGCTCAATGTGATCCGTATTCGCCATAAAGACATTCTTTAGAAGTTTTGTCACGAAAAAACTCTTACTTTGAGGGCGGAAAACGGTTAAAAATTAATGATTTCCTGAAATCCCTGGCTGCTTGAACCCACTCTCAACTTAATGCGTTGTTAGAAATTAAGGTAATGAAACTAAATTAAAAATAGATTTATATGTAAAGAAGGTGACTTCAACAATGCTATAAAAACGTAATTATGAAAAAGAATAAAAACACTCTAATATGTTAATTATTTGGAACAGTAAATGTTTAATACTTTTTGCTATAAAAAGTGTTATATATCTGTATAGGAAGCATTTGTGTAGAAATACTATTTATGGATGTTTTATTGTGAAAGGAAAATGGCAAATGTTACATCTCAATAAATTACAGTTGAAGTTTACGCCTAAACAACTGGTTTTGTTATTTAGACAACTAAAGGTATAAACTACAACTGGGTTTCTCGAGACAGTTTAAGTTACAATGGTCTAAGTTGGATCATTATAGCTTACAATAGTATATATTACAAGAGTTTATGTTACACACTTAGAGATCAAGGCACTTGCAACTATGTAAATTGCAATAACCAAAGTTACTTCGTTGTAGTTAAAGTCACTCCATATGACATTGCGAGTCTAATAGAACAAAGTGGTAAGGTTTCGTAAGGTTAAATGACAGTCATTCAGTTATAAAAATACTCTTTTGTAAGACTCTAAGAAAATACACTATAACTTATTAAAATTTTACCCACATTATGTGTGGGCAAAGCGCGTGTTTACGTCGTAAATTACAAGATACACATCACGGACCATTGGTATTGATGTAATAGAGATGTTGTCATTCATATCCTAATTACAAATTTAAACGCTAAATATAAAGACAATTTAAAACAATTGTAAATATAAGGTAGGACACTTAAGTTTTAATGTGTGATTGGAATAAGGATTACTAGTCGTACTAGTAAACAGACCACGCGAATGTACAATATCTTTTCGGGGTTAGAGTTATCACTGTTCCATATGACTGACAACTGATCTTTCAGCAAAATGCATATTTTATTTTATTATTAATTCCATAAAAGAGTCTTGGATTTGCTGAAATAAAATTTTTATAAGTTATAAAATACAATTAAGAATTTAAATAAATGAAATCGTCTATGGAGCTATTTAGTATTAGCAAAGCAATAACTTTACAAAATAATTACTCAGCAGATAAAGCTAAATTTTAAAAGCTTTAATTATGTTTCCAGTTTTACGATAGGATACATAAATAGGTAAGTTACAATGGAATTATATATTTCTGTTAATTCGAGTTGTATTAGGTAAATTTGAAAAGATTATTTCCTAAAAAAGATTTCCAAGTATTAACTAGAACTAGGTTATAAAATAAACCAAAAGCAAAGTATGTTATTTTTGTATTGTGGCTGCAGTTTTAGTGTTGACTGCAGGCTTATATCTCTTTATTAAGCCGAAATTAGTTTATATTTAAAGTTATTTCTGAAATTTACACCTCCAGGTTATTTTTTCGTCTGTATAAAAGGTTCGGAACGTGGAGCTACTTATATTTACATATTTTTTTTGTACCCGTTTCTCCAATACTTTGCACATGAAGATCTCCAGGCATAGTGATCCTAAGTGATATGAATACTGTAATAACGTAATTATTCAATACTATTGATTTATGATTTATGCTCTGGAGAAATTGTTGTCTAAGCTCTTTGTTCTACGTTTTATAATAAAACAGTTTTTTAATAATAACAATACGTTTTAATTACTGCAAAATTTTTAAATTCGTTTAAAAACCCTGCATGGAACTCAAATATTTTAGCAGCGTGTTATTCTGTTACAAATAATATCATTCATATCGTTGAAGATAAAATTAAAACCTTCTGAAACAAATTTCCTAACATTCATTCATAATATAATCGGCTTGTTATGGAATAAAATAGGATTAACTGATCAATGGGTAGAAGTTAATAGCTCTCTATTATTCTGTAACAAGCATATCTGCTTCTGCAGTAACAATTATAACCAGTCATAAAGTTGCATGAGGACATGCAGTCCACATTAATTACCTTAACAATTTATACATATACCTCCCGCACATCCCAACCGTATCCTTACCCGTGATGTAAATAACCACTAAACCACTTTAAAGCATTTATATGTTATGAAAACAATGATCAATTAATAATAATAGATTGTAATTTTTGACCTGTCTTCTGAGATTGGTTGTTGTTTTCATGGATGATAAACTTTGATAATACTTAATGTAATGAATAGTTTTGAAAATTCCTATTAAAATAAGGATTTAAAAAATAATTTAATTTATTTTATTGCATTTCAGCTTCTACTAATCATGATTTAAAATAATTTAGAATGATTTATAATAACACGCTTTTTTTAGGTTTATTTTGGGAGTAATACTTTGTTAAAGTTTTTGGTTGAGGTTGTTACTTAAGGCCTTGATTCACTAAACTTGCCTCTACAAATAATGAGTTTTTACAACATATTAATGTTTCATATATTTAGAATGGAAATATGAGACTTTATGCAACAAAGAAGAGAAGTAGGCCTAAACAGTTTCATTCACTCAACTTCCGTATTTACTTATAATTTACTTTCTTATTATTTACTTATAATTCATTTTTGTAATACATTTAGGTTTTAACATGTTACATTTAAGAGTAACGAAGCTGACAAATAATTAAACAGTGTATTTTAGGTTTAAAAAGAAACTTGTCGCCCCAGGAGATTACACCGGCTGGATATATATATATATATATATATATATATATATATATATATATATATATATATATATATATTTCATTCCATTCTTAGATAGTAATTAGATGTCCCAGATTTAACCTTCTCAGGGGTAGGACGGGGTTTTGATTACCTCATCTGTGACTAGACTAGTAATTGCCCTTAGCCAATCACGAAAAACTTATAACACTGTTTTTCTATATAAAACGTGCAATCCATAGTCTTTAGTTTTTGATGTGTGTATGGCTTGCTCAAACATGTGTTGAACAATTCACTAATGTTTCTAATTTAATAATTGTTAGGATTATATCATTTACTGTGTTTAATACATACACACATACACACACACACACACACACACACACACACACACACACACACACACACACACACTCACACACACACACACACACACACACACACACACACACACACACACACACACACACACACACACACACACACACACACACACACACACACACACACACACACACACACACACACACACACACACACACACACACACACACACACGTTATACTTAGACAATATACGTTAGGCACAAAAATGTGATTTGCATATATTATTCTGGTAAAAAAACAAATAGTAATTTTCTGTTAAGTATAATGTAGTCTAAATATAGAAAGTTCATTTCAAATTATAGTTGTAATGTTGGAAACTGCTTCATTAGTAAAAGTAGTAGAATTTACGATAACTTGGAACTGCGTATAAGGTATCAAAATCCCTTTGACAACAAAGGCATCTGCCTCTAGATGCATACAAACTATTTCCTTCCATGTATTTAACCATATTTTCTACTTGGATTCAAATAAGTAAGGTGATTTCATTTTTTGTGTTTGTAATACTGGGAACTAGTTATTAAGTCGAATATTACTGCAGCCCCTCCTTCTCTCAGAACGTGTTGTACATAAGCAGACGTTCTGACTTACTAGTAAAATTAATTCACATAATAATTTTCAGAATATTTTAAAAAAATCATATTTTAATAAAATATAGATTAGGAGGTTCCAAGTAGGGTCGACTGGTTTTACTTATTATTTAGACTTTTGTTTACTCTATTCTTTAATATGTTCTATGGAGCGTGGGAAATAAAATCAGATTGTAGTATATATAATAAGAAAAGCAGACACGAATAAATATATATTTTAATAATTTAAAACATAGGTTTAAAAACAAAGGCTTTAACATCTGCATTTGAAAGCATTTCCAATTAATTTAATTCCAAGAACAGGTGAGATGAATTAATACATTCTTGGGATCGTAAGAGTTTCTACAAACTTCACAGTATAATTGGATATACTTACTTACTTTACTTTATCCAACGCCTGCCCTTGGTAACTCGACCATTTGGCATCGTGCAGACCAGTAGAGCTTGGAGAGTCTGGTTTTTGGGTCGCTATTGTATGCTTCGAGCTGTGGGCAGGCAGGAAGGTGGTCTCCATCCATCTTTCCTGTTTGGCACAAGGGGCACCGATCCGTGTCTGCTAGCCCAATGCGATGAAGGTGCGCCTGAAGGTAGTCGTGTCCCGTGGTTAGACGGAACAGCGCAACACTGATAGGTCGAGGCAGGTTTTTTGGAATGGGGTTGGTGCAAAGTTCTTGCCATCTCTTTCCAACAGCCAGGTTTTCTTGTGATGTTTTCAAGTACGTCTTAGCTGCTGCGTGGATCCTGGTGTAAGCAGAGCCCAGTGATATTTTGATTTGTGGCTGTGGTAGACGGCACCCACTCTTGGCGAGGTTGTCAGCTTTTTCGTTCCCTGTTGTGCCAACGTGGCTGGGAATCCACTGGAGCGCAATTCTGAAGCCTGCCTCTTGGCATAGTTGCATTTGATACTGACTTACTAGTAAAATTAATTCACATAATAATTTTCAGAATATTTTAAAAAAATCATATTTTAATAAAATATAGATTAGGAGGTTCCAAGTAGGGTCGACTGGTTTTACTTATTATTTAGACTTTTGTTTACTCTATTCTTTAATATGTTCTATGGAGCGTGGGAAATAAAATCAGATTGTAGTATATATAATAAGAAAAGCAGACACGAATAAATATATATTTTAATAATTTAAAACATAGGTTTAAAAACAAAGGCTTTAACATCTGCATTTGAAAGCATTTCCAATTAATTTAATTCCAAGAACAGGTGAGATGAATTAATACATTCTTGGGATCGTAAGAGTTTCTACAAACTTCACAGTATAATTGGATATACTTACTTACTTTACTTTATCCAACGCCTGCCCTTGGTAACTCGACCATTTGGCATCGTGCAGACCAGTAGAGCTTGGAGAGTCTGGTTTTTGGGTCGCTATTGTATGCTTCGAGCTGTGGGCAGGCAGGAAGGTGGTCTCCATCCATCTTTCCTGTTTGGCACAAGGGGCACCGATCCGTGTCTGCTAGCCCAATGCGATGAAGGTGCGCCTGAAGGTAGTCGTGTCCCGTGGTTAGACGGAACAGCGCAACACTGATAGGTCGAGGCAGGTTTTTTGGAATGGGGTTGGTGCAAAGTTCTTGCCATCTCTTTCCAACAGCCAGGTTTTCTTGTGATGTTTTCAAGTACGTCTTAGCTGCTGCGTGGATCCTGGTGTAAGCAGAGCCCAGTGATATTTTGATTTGTGTCTGTGGTAGACGGCACCCACTCTTGGCGAGGTTGTCAGCTTTTTCGTTCCCTGTTGTGCCAACGTGGCTGGGAATCCACTGGAGCGCAATTCTGAAGCCTGCCTCTTGGCATAGTTGCATTTGATACTGACTTACTAGTAAAATTAATTCACATAATAATTTTCAGAATATTTTAAAAAAATCATATTTTAATAAAATATAGATTAGGAGGTTTCAAGTAGGGTCGACTGGTTTTACTTATTATTTAGACTTTTGTTTACTCTATTCTTTAATATGTTCTATGGAGCGTGGGAAATAAAATCAGATTGTAGTATATATAATAAGAAAAGCAGACACGAATAAATATATATTTGAATAATTTAAAACATAGGTTTAAAAACAAAGGCTTTAACATCTGCATTTGAAAGCATTTCCAATTAATTTAATTCCAAGAACAGGTGAGATGAATTAATACATTCTTGGGATCGTAAGAGTTTCTACAAACTTCACAGTATAATTGGATATGATTACATTAGGAAAAATAATACTTTTAAGTAAACAAATGAAGCAAAGAAGTGAATAAATATTTGTTTTTGTAAAATCTATTCAGCTCAAACATTTTATAGTTAAAACATATATTTATTCATACATTCTCAAAACAAAAATTGTTGTTTTAATGTTGGAAAAAAACATTATCAATATCTATATTCGTAATGTTAATAGCTTCCCACCACATAGAAACCCTCTGTGCCATAGTGTAAATGATCTCGTGTAATAAGATGCAAATTTGCTCGACGTTCTTCGAAGAGGAATATGCGCCGAGACAGTTTAATCTGTGTGCAGAGGTGAGTAAAGGCGTGCTGTAGACAATTATCTAAGCAATCAATATTAGGAAGTAAATGCCATAAACACAAATCTCTTGTCTCTTCTCTCTGCTTCTAGAATTCACTTGAGCTTTTGTACAGAAGAAATAAAGTCATTAATAGATCGTTAAGCTACCACAAAATATAATCTGTATTCACAGCGTAATACATTTTTAACAGTATTCTACTTTTAAAATGTTTAAACATATTTCTTTAATAATTACAATAGTTAATGATTTTTATACACAGATCCGATGGTGTTATGTTATTTTATTTAAATAAACAGTATTCCATATGTCGTTAAAATAATAAAATATGTTTGTGTATTTGTATAAACGTCCTATTTATCACAAATGGAAAGATGCATAGTAATATATTCTTACTACTAAACACAAACTGCAAATAGTTAACATCTGAATGGTAAGGTATAATATGCAGTGACTCAAAACGTCCTAGACAAACCTTTCGATGGAGTTTTGGTTTGCAAAAATGTTTTGTTTTTATACGAAATGTTACACTTTATTTGTGAAAAGTACGTTTCATACGAACTTGAATCAGTAAGTAAATTTTAACGCTTCATTAGTAAGTATTTTTTTACATAAAACTTTAAATTGTATTTACCCTTAACTAATAAATTCATAAAAGGGTAGAAGCCAAATTTACTTTTCCCTGTACACAAGTAATATATATATATATATATATATAATCGATAAAAATAAACGCAAGCTAAGTATAAAACTTCGACATAAATTATGATCTGTGACTATCCGAAACACCACCAACCGTATGTATATTTTATTATATTTTGTTACTATTTAGTTAAATCTTGTGTATGAAGTAATACAGACCGGAACTTTATGTATTAATTTCAAAATAAACGAACATTGTTTTCATGAGATGCATGGAAACAATTCGAGCAATATCAATGATAAAATTGTAACATTTGTTTACAAACACCACATAATATCTTCCACTAATCCAACTGAAAACCAAAGGAGAAGAGGATAATAGTTCCTTAAATATATATATATATATATATATATATATATATATATATATATATATATATATATCAAGATTTATACTTAATTAGTTCCTTAAGTAATTAAATACCTACATTGATAAGTATTTTCGGTCAGGGAAATGACATGACAAGTCAAAGATATGGCCATATTAATAATACATGCATACTTGAAGTAGAGGTAACATTATACATATGTATATGTGAAGCAAAAATCTTAATCGTAGGACTCTTGTTGTGTTCCTATTTAATTTGTTTATTTACTCAATTGTCGCATTAATTATTTTTCAAAAACAGATTATATAAAGGAAATAACTGATACGTTCATTTTAACAATAACAGTAAACAAATATGATTTAAACATAATAAAATTATTACAAGATTAACTAAATAAAATCAAATAATAAATCATGTCTCATGTCTGCAGCTATTTTTCATAATTGATTGTTTTGACCTAAAATGATATATGGTTTTTTGAATTTTTTGAAAATGTTATCCTGAATAATTATAAAAATATGACCTAACTAGTTTTTTCACTGTAGTACACATTTGTTATTCGTGAACTAAAAAAACAGCTAAGAAACCGGGAATTTTTGGATCTTAGGTAGAGTTAAATAAAATCAAACTTTAAAAGAAGTTTTTGCTGAACAATGGTCCATTACTTTCTTTTTATGAATGGGGAATAGGGCGAATTTATGTTATATTATCTTCGAGTAGCGATAGAATTAACAATTTGTTTTCGTCGGATGTTTTTTTTCGGGGTGGGGGGATTCTAAAACAGCTGCGGTAAAAAGTATCTCGGTAGATTTGACGTTTTTCCCTCGGTGATACTAAGTTCTTTTGCTGGTGAGGCTGGGTTTACCAATAAATAAATTTACTGGAGTAAAATAATTATTATGGAAGTATTGGGAAGTAAGGAATGAGAATTTAATAAAGGTAAATAGTCAAAAAAACAATATATTTAATGGAAAATATAATGTTTAGTAATATTAAATTCAAAGTTTGGAAAATATTCTTGGTTTTTATTGAAATCACTTTGCAGAAAATACCACTTAGAACATAAAAAGACTCACGACAACACATTACAACTGAGCAACAGTATAGTCAGTGTACAAAACTCACTCTGCAAGTGATACTATCTATCTATAAACTTTCTGTGGTAATATTGAGATTAGATAATTTGAATATTTAACTTGCATGTTATAATAATTGAAGCATAAAATATTTTCCACAAACAAAATTTTAAAATGTTTTCATAGATATAGGGTGGAATATGATTTTAAAATTAAGAGTTGTTGGTAGCAAATGTTCACACGTAACGTCTATTTGATGACAATTTATGGAACGAGATGAGTAAAGGAGACACCCATCGTTTTCAAACCGCATCCGACTTTTTGTCTCAACGTAGGGTGCATAACTCTGATAACAATTTTTGAAAACATTAAATATTATCACATTTGTAATTATATACAAATGAGGTACAGAAAGAAGTTAAATTATAAAATATAAAAAATACGTTTTGGTATGCACGTTTTAATATGCATAGTTAATATTGGGAGATGTGTATATAAGAACTGATTGAAGTGCTAAGATTAAAATATATTTATAATAAAGGCAAATGAACCTGTTTGATAGTTTTTCTTACAGTTTTGGGATGATCAGCCAGTATAGGCACTATGGCCCTACGAAAGATAAGAGCGAATTGTAAATTCGGGTAAGATATGGGCAAAAAGCCCCCCCCCCCTCAGTATACGAAATAAGTAAGACTGAGGGTATCATGAGTGGAGGGTCGCTCTCCTGGAATATTCTTATTCTATATTGGGATTATGGAGCTGTCTATTCATTGTACGTCATTGTAATATCAATGATTAGAAACAGCAGCTGGAAATAGAGTGTACATAATTAAGTAACATTGGTGGAGGCGTCAGCTCCGCTAAAATATTAGAAAGAAGACGAAAGAGAGCGATAGTCGCGGTCGTTATTGTGATTGAAATTGTACATGAATAAAATTAAGGCTGGCGGCAAAAATGCCTAATCGACAAATAAACAGTGTTTATCAATAATTAAGCCTCGGGAAAAATAGGCACAAGTTTATGCTAAAAGTATTTGGAACTGATTAACACTTACCCTAAGCTGAACAAAGGGGTTACGTGCACGGTAGGTTTGATGTCTTCTGGACTTCTGCAGCAGGGCCCTGGGTGAAGTGGTGATGGTCAGACGGCTCGTGCTGTAAAACTTAATAAAACGGAGTTCAATTCTCATGATATTCACAATTGAAATAAGTCTTTAAATGATTGCGAGCGACTCCGTAACGGCGAGGTTAAAGGTGCATTCGAACACGGCACTTGGACTAAATAATGTACACTTTCGCGGTTAACGAGCATATAAAGCAAATACAATACGAAACACTTAAATTTAGACATACGCGGGGCGAACTTAACGTCCACGAGGTTAGCAAATAAGGTTAAACCCGCAACGGACGTGCTGGTCTGTCTACGGCAAGCAAAAGACTGGGGTGGTGGAACTGTGTGTTAGGGTGGGGATTAGGCGCGCGCCAAGGGACAACGTGGTCTTAAACTATCGACGATAAACCATAGATTGAGCTATCGATTAGACAAAGCACAGGCTGATTAAAGTCGATACTGGAGCTGTTTAATCTACCAAAGCTGACTCCAACATTCCGCCCACCAAAAACGGATGTTTTTAATCCGCCAGGTGGGTAGAGGGCGAAGAACTAGAGAGCACCGGAGACCGAGGGTGCCGAAGAAGAAGTGGTCGGGGTACGAAGAAAGCAGAAAAGAGCAGATGAAGTGAATAGCTCCATTAGCTGTGCTGAAGACAATAGACTACCGCCCACCCTGGGTAACCACTGGGTGACGGTGAACGGGGTTGACTGGAAGAAGCGAGGTGCTGAAGATGTAGCGAAGAAATCTATGGCGTTGAAGATACTTAAAGAAACGAGGTTGGACAAATTGCTGAAGAGGCGAAGAAGTCGAGTGAGATTAAGAACTCGAGGAAACGCGGTTGTACCACACAGGTGCTGATGAAGCGGTCAAGAGATTAAGGTTGTAGCGGAAAGCCTACAAGCTTATGGACAGGTCGCTTTAACTGTCCATGTGAGGTCTTGACGGTGACTACGCGGGTTATCCGGTCGGGTCCAGGGTGAAGACGTACGATCCGACCCATTGGCCAATGAAGAGGGCTCGGATGTTCTCCAGTGATAAATACAAGCTGACCCTCCTGGAGGGGTGAGGCGTCTTTGTTCCATTTACAGCGTTGAATCTGCGAGTGTAGATATTGGGTAGACCAGGTTTTCCAAAACCGATTGGTCATCTGCTGTAGCATAGTCCATCTGGACTTGAGCGCGGGTTCAAAATGACATTCCTCAGGGAGTGCTAGAAGGGGACGGCCGATGAGAAAGTGTCCGGGCGTAAGGAACGAAGCTCCTTCGTTGGGGTCAGGCGAGACCTCGAAAATGGGTCGACTGTTGAGAATAGCTTCGATGCGTATAAATAACGTAGCTAACTCCTCGAGGTTCAATAACGTAGTGCCAAGAGTACGGCGTAGGAGCCCTTTGACGGATTTAACGGCGGCTTCCCAAAGTCCGCCGAAGTGTGGTGCGGCTGGAGGGTTGAAGTGCCATTCAACCCGTTGTGCGGCGAGCTTGCGTTGGATGATTGACTTGGATTGGTCGAGCATCTTATAGACCTCGTGCAGGCGGTTGGCGGCGCCGACAAAATTGGTGCCATTATCTGAATAAATGTCTGTAGGCAGACCACGTCTTGCGACAAAACGCTGAAGCGCGGCGAGAAAAGCATCAGTAGAGAGGTCTGATACTACTTCCAAATGTACAGCCTTAGTGGCCATACAAACAAATAGGCATAAGTAAGCTTTCAGGATCTTTGCCGTACGAAGATGGTTGGCTTTAGTGTCGAAAGGTCCAGCAAAGTCAATGCCTACCTTACAGAAAGGTGGCGACGGAGTGACGCGAGCAGACGGTAAAGCTGCCATCATAGGTGGCCGAGGTTTCGACTGCAGTCTAAAGCATCGCATGCAAGCATGAATGCGTTGTCGTAACAACGAACGTAGCGCAACGATCCAGAACTCACCATTGATCATCGCTTGCGTAGTACGCGGCCCAGCATGTAAGGCGAGGCGGTGATAATGATCGCATACAAGATTGACATAATGATGCCGCTTAGGCAGTAAAATGGCATGCTTAGCTGCGTATGGTATATCAGCATGATTAAGACGTCCGCCCACCCTAAGTAGCCCCACTGAGTCGATAAAGGGCGTTAGGTTGCGAAGTTGAGCACTGATCGGGACGCCGCGGTGTAGGCGTTGCAACGTTTCGCTGAAGGCGAGTTCTTGTACGAGCTTAACGCAAAGATTTCTGGCGTTCCTTAATTCTTGTACTGAAGGTGCAGCGAATGGAATCTTGGCTACGGTGTTCTTGGCTTTGTAGCGAGTGTTGTGACAATGGCTGGTAGGCGGGGTCTTAATGCGGCAATTGTTAACGAAACGAAGCACGTAAGCGAAGACATGATGCAGCGTGGTTAGATTGGAATGACGCTCAATAACGTTCAATAAGTGGTTAGGCGCTTGGACAGTCGCGCAGAGCACCTGAGGCTCGGTCTTGAGCTCGGTCAGGTCGCGGTTCGGTCCAGTTGGCTTAGACAAACGCCAAGAGGTAGTACATTGTAACGCCCATGGTGGTCCGTGCCACCACAGTGGATGTGTAGCAAACTGCGCGGGTAGACACCCACGGGAAGCAACGTCCGCGGGGTTGTCAACAGTTGAGACGTGGTACCAATGATTGGTCGAAGTGTTCGAGGTAATTTCAATAACTCGGTTGGCAACGAAAGTTTTCAAAAGATGTGGCGGGGTGCTAAGCCAATGCAGCACAATTTCTGAGTCGGTGAAGAAAAGCGTAGTGTTGTCGGCCACAAAATTCACAGCAGGCTGAACAGACTTATAGAGCTTGGCCAGTAAGACGGCGCCGCAGAGCTCCATTCGAGGTATAGTGAGTGTTTTGAAGGGAGCCACTCTGCTTTTAGCCTTTAGAAGGCTGACGGAAACTAAACCGTTCCATTTAGTTCGCAAGTAGATGGCGGCTGCGTAACCAGCTTCGGACCCATCACAGAAGCCTAATAAATGATGTTTGGCATCACGTGTGCCCACATGTCGAGGTATTTGAATGTCAGCTAACTTAGCGAAGTGGACAATGAAGCTGTCCCAACGACTGCGCAGCGCGGTTGGCAAAGGTTCATCCCATGATAACCTTTCGAGCCACAATTGTTTCAAAAATGACTTGATCCAAAATGTGATAGGCGTAAGGAAGCCCAGTGGGTCGAAAGTGCGAGCGACATAAGAGAGAATGGTGCGTTTCGTAGGCACCGACACAAAGTTTTGAATACGATAAGAAAACGAGTCATTAACAGGATGCCATTGGAGTCCCAATATTTTAACAGCGGTAGAGTCGTCTTGGAATAGCAACGGGTGCTCCAGGTGAGAAGATGGCAGCGTCGACAGCAGCGCGGGATCGCTGGAAGACCATTTCCTGAGCTCTAGTCCTGCCAGTGCGAAGATGCTAATAAGTTGCCGTATTAATTCCTGGGCGTCCTCGGACGTATCGGCGCCAGTGACGACATCATCAACGTACGTTTGATGAAGAATGGCGTGCGACGCAGCAGGGTAACAGTCGCCCTCATCTTTGACGAGTTGTTCGAGTGTACGTAGGGCTAAATAAGCAGACGGGGTAAGCCCGTAAGTGACAGTGGCTAGTTCATACTCCATCAGTGGAGAATGAGGAGTCGGTCTGTACAAAATGTGTTGATGACGACGATCATCCTTGCGCACGGCAATTTGGCGGTACATCATTTTAAGATCCGCACAGACGGCGTGAACAAACAATCGAAACGAGATAATAACGTTGGACAGGTCCCTTTGTAACTTAGGGCCAGCCAGCAATTGCTGGTTTAAAGAATGCGCGTTGCAATCAGGCGCAGAAGCATTGAAAACTACTCGTAATTTAGTAGTAGAACTATCGGCCTTGAAGACGCAATGATGTGGTATTAAATAATTCGAAGGCTTAACGGCAGGGTACATATGACCTAAAGTCATATATTCTTTCATGAACTGATGATATTGTCGTGAGACATCCGGTTGTCGGCTCAGACGGCATTCCAGAGCATGATAACTAGCAAGAGCGACATTACGGTTTGACTTAAGTTCGACGGCGTCAGGTTTAAAAGGCAAAGCTACGACACATCTCCCAGTGGCGTCACGTTCAGTAGTGGTGGCAAATAAATTTTCGCAGAGCTGCTCATCAGGGCTCAACAAGTTAGACTCGTTTACCTCTTCGATTTCCCAAAATCGTCGCATGTTTTCGTCGATAGACTTGAGCGAGGTGATAAACACGCGTGGTTGTTGTGGCGTACTGTAAGGTACAGATCCCATAATGACCCAACCTAAAAGTGTGTTAAGTGCCGATGGTTGGCCATGAATGATGGTACGAGGCCCGTTGATAATTATTTGCGTGAAGACATCGGCGCCCAGTATAATGTCAACAGGGGCAGGTAAGTCGAACTGAGGATCAGCTAACGGTAAGTGCTGATATTGAGCACTTAAAGCAGAGGATAATTTATCAGCTGGCAGCGGGTCAGTTATATGGTTGAGCACAGCGGCTTCCGTAGTCAGCATGACGCCAGGGTCATGTCGTGAGAATAAAATTAAAGTTACGTATTCGTGAATACGTGTAGACTTGGCAGCGACGCCAATTAAAGACAGGTTCGATCTTCGAGTAGGCAGGCTCAACATATCGCTAGTTTGTTTCGTAATGGCAGATATCTGACTGCCGGGGTCGATAATAGCTCTTAGAAAACGAGGTTGACCATAATGGTCCTGTAGGACGACTTGCGCGGTACCCAACAGGGCGAGAGACGAGGTAATGTTGAATGACAAAGAACGAGGTTGAGCTTTAGTATCGATTGGATGGCTAGCGGTTGGCCTAAGGCGTCGTGGGGCGGCTAGTCATTGTTGTGGCGGTGCGTCGTTGTGCAGCAGTGTGTGATGTGCTTGGCTGCATTGTCTACAACGATGACGAGACTGACACTGAGCTTGATAATGAGAGCCGAGACAATTATAACACCGTTGTAATTTTGAAATAGCGTCAATGCGTTCCGCTATTGTAAGAGAAATAAATCGTTGACAATTAATGATGCTGTGACTTTCTCCGCAGTAGTAGCATTTACCTACACGCGTGGTAGGCATGTTAGACTGATTGAGGTTAAGCGGTGGCGAGCGATTGCGAAATGTTGACGTTCTAGGCGCACTCATAATAGGCAACAAGTTAGGTTGTAGTGGTTGATTAACCGGTTGCATAGTGACTGGCGCAGCAGGTTTGGACTGAATAGTACCTTGGGCGTCCTTATTCTGATGGCTATTGTCATTTGACGCTACTGATTGAATAATAGGGCTGTGACCCACAGTGAGGTTAGGTTCAGACAAGTAATTATTCGGTTCAAGGGCCCCTTGAAACCCGGGTTTATCCATCGATGACACCAACATGCGGGGTCTTTGACCACGTCCGGCGTTTGCTACAACCACGGCAGCTGGTTGGCTAAGCATCTCCAGGGCTCTAGCCTGTTCAGTTATAAAGTCGTTCAATAATTTATATGTCGGCATGCGGTTAGTGCCTAGTCGGCTTTCAAAACTTAATCGTGTCTTGGCATCCAAATTATTAATTGCCATAGAGAACAATAAGAAATCCGCTAAGACTTCGAGAGGTATAGCTCTTAATGCACAGACGGCATTAGAGTGCGCGGTTAAGAAACGATTTAGTTCCGCGGGTGAAGCATTATTGATGCGCTGAAAGTCTTTAATTATGTTAAAGTAATGATCTGCGAGACGTCGCGGGTTCGCGTATCGGTTACGCAACGCATTGTAAGCAATGTTGTAATTTGCTTCGGAGATGGAAAGTCCGGTGACGATGGCCAGTGCATCTCCCTTTAAGACGGACTTTAAGTATTGAAAACGTTGGATATTGCTAAGCGTCTCATTGTTATGTACCATAGAGTCGTACATCGTAACAAAATCTATCCAGTCGTCGCTCTGGCCCGAAAAGCTTGGCAAAGTTAGACTTGGAAGGTTAGGTGAAGTCAGTGTTGATTTGACAGGCGAGGTCGAGGTAACCTCCGTCTTAACGAGGTTAGGATATTTTACTATCATGGGCAGATAGGTGTCCTGAAATTGACGTTTTGCTATAAAGACATTCTTGACAAATTCGGAAGCTTGACTGTCAAAAGTCTGCTCCGCGCGGTCAAAAGTTTCGATAAATTCGACATGAAGGCGCCTGACTTCCTGCACTATGCCCTCAGACATTTCACTATCACCGAGCAAGCTGTTTACTTGCTCTAAATCACTGCATATAGCCTTCAACTTATCAAGGCAATATGCGTTGTTATTAACCATCGTGACAAAATTTAAATTAAATTGCAATTATGTTTAAACCAAACCTAATGACTACACAATGGTACATTTAATTACGAAAAGTGGACTGTATAATAAAGTTAATAAAAGACATAACGTTTTACAAATCATAAGCATTAGATTAGAACGGCTGCAAGTTTTCCTTATTGAACAGGATAAATCTACAGTGTAGCTTTCACGGATCAATATTGAGCCTATCTTGTCTAACTTGTTTAGTCAAGTGTTCCTTATCTGCGCAGGTGTCCCATAAATCTGCTGATAACAGCGGAAAGCAGCTGCAAGCTACAGCTTGTGACGTCACTATTGCGCATTGAATTTAGACAAAGAGGGAAGCGGGAAAATTACACAGGATTACGCAATGCTTGCAACTTAGCTTATTACTATGAAATTTAACACGCTTCGAAATTGTTCGCACAATAAATAACACTTATAAATCACTAATAAAACTTAATTATAAAGCAAATGCCTCGCTATTAAAACTGAATAAGGTTCGAGGTTACTGAGAACTTTAACACTTGTTCTTTGCACTTTAAATGTTTATAGGTCGCTACAATACAAAAAAATCCGGCACGGCGGGACCAAAATGGAGGCGTCAGCTCCGCTAAAATATTAGAAAGAAGACGAAAGAGAGCGATAGTCGCGGTCGTTATTGTGATTGAAATTGTACATGAATAAAATTAAGGCTGGCGGCAAAAATGCCTAATCGACAAATAAACAGTGTTTATCAATAATTAAGCCTCGGGAAAAATAGGCACAAGTTTATGCTAAAAGTATTTGGAACTGATTAACACTTACCCTAAGCTGAACAAAGGGGTTACGTGCACGGTAGGTTTGATGTCTTCTGGACTTCTGCAGCAGGGCCCTGAGTGAAGTGGTGATGGTCAGACGGCTCGTGCTGTAAAACTTAATAAAACGGAGTTCAATTCTCATGATATTCACAATTGAAATAAGTCTTTAAATGATTGCGAGCGACTCCGTAACGGCGAGGTTAAAGGTGCATTCGAACACGGCACTTGGACTAAATAATGTACACTTTCGCGGTTAACGAGCATATAAAGCAAATACAATACGAAACACTTAAATTTAGACATACGCGGGGCGAACTTAACGTCCACGAGGTTAGCAAATAAGGTTAAACCCGCAACGGACGTGCTGGTCTGTCTACGGCAAGCAAAAGACTGGGGTGGTGGAACTGTGTGTTAGGGTGGGGATTAGGCGCGCGCCAAGGGACAACGTGGTCTTAAACTATCGACGATAAACCATAGATTGAGCTATCGATTAGACAAAGCACAGGCTGATTAAAGTCGATACTGGAGCTGTTTAATCTACCAAAGCTGACTCCAACAATTGGGATAATGGTTTTCTGATGCTGGAAATAGGAGATAAATGTCAACTGAAATATAACTATTCTGTATTAAGAACATAAAAAGATGTCTGTACATTACGGCCCCTTGTAATTATAATGATTAGAAATGGTAACTGAAATTATTCTAAGTAAAAGACACAGCCTAACGATCTCATTGGTGATAGAAGATAACGTGTCACTAGGTGTCATTAACTGAAATATACCTATTATTTATTAGGGTCATAAAACATTACAACTCCATGTAATAATAATGATAAGAATTTTAACTGAGGTTTTTCTAAGTAAAATACATAGGCTTAACGCTGGCAATAGGAAATATTATATTATCGTATGGGAATAATATTATCATTACTAAGGGCCGTTTAGTAACAATAAGCTGCAATCCAACGAAATAACTATCTATCTTATTTTTTTGCTATCTATCTATCTTTTCGATATTTGTTTTCCACCCGGAATAATAGAGAATAGAAAGTATACATGTTGGCCGCTTATAGTGCTAAACATCTTACAAACATTATGTGCTATAGATGTCTTGTTTTTAGTCATGAATTTAGTAAATTGATTTATTAGGGTCACTTAATAATTTTATGTTAGGTTTGGAAATCAATTTGTCAGGGATCTTCTTAGTTATCCATTAAGTTTAGTAATTTGTATTAATAACTATATCAAATGACATTTATCAGAGACAAGCAGGTTTCTGAAGATGATTTAATATCAACGTTTAAAGTCCGAAACCGAATTTATAATTTAGGTTCCTTGGTACCATATCGTGTAGAAAAAGCACAAATTTTGCAATTATACTTTGTAAGTGGAGACGAGTGAGATGCGAAATTGGGATACCGAGGGTGAAGCCGCAACGGAAAGCACTATCACAATTATAAAGTAACATTAACATTAAGTATATAATTTACCAAGCGTGTTATTTTTGTATACCATAATTTACTTCTAGGTAATCCTGAAAACTGGAATTAAAATATTGGAAATGTATTGCACTAAGGATGTCTTTTGATATGTTATGAAGGCTACTGTCGCCACGAAAAGCTTTTACGGCCCTTCAAACGATAATACCGAGTAGATTGATGTCTTCAAATAATTGATGTATCGCGAGATTTTAGGAATTACTTGGACGAGGAAAATCAATGAAGAAATTAGAAGGAAGAAAATAGAAAATAAATATATCAATAAAATTTAGAAAAAAAATTCAAGGAAACGTAGCCTGTTTCGAAAAGTGAGTGATACAAATAACGTTTATTGATTAGCAGAAAAAAATTACATATAATAAATAATAACAATATTAAATAGTGTAAATACAGATGTAATGTCCATATTAATATCAAGTCAATGAATGGCAATAAGACAACTTCCTTAGTTTAAGAAAAATCGAGAATGGGAAAGCTCTACTGACACACTGTCAGGTTAGCAACAATGGATTAATGATCCAACTTTAAAAGCAAGGATGGCTCGTTACAAGGAACTGAATCACTTTATTAATCTTCTTTAGACCTACACACAGCCCGGAGTTCGACTAAATCACAGGGTATTCATTTTGCTGTGAACTGTTTCGACAATATTAAATTGATTGTTTATGTTGGCAACAATAACTTCATTGTCTGTTAATAATTAATGGTGCAAATCAAGAGCAATGGGGCATAACAGGTCATTTATCAGAGCTTGTTGTTTTGAGTTTGTTTAAAAAGTATAAACAATAAACTGCTTATTTGAGCGTTATCTGTTTTGTATTCGTGTTTTTGTTTATAACATATTTGTTTAAATTATAGATTTCGCAACATTTTGAAAAATCAACAATATCATTACCAGAAATATATAAAATTTCAGACGTAGATAAACTTTAGTTTTGGTTTTACTAATTCATCATGTAAAGTTTTACGTAGATTCAATTTGTTTATCCCGGTGTTCAATTGTGAAGTACTAATTAGAAATTAAATGAACCATAAAGACTTTAGTTAATTTGTTTGTATTTCTTCCTCAAGTGTGGTATAACGAAAGAACGTAAATGATATATGTCGTGTAGTTCAGGGTAATGCGATAAGTGTCAAATTCGTCAAGAATATGTTTAGTTGAGCCTATTTGAGTGAAATATTCTATGACGTTTTTTGTGATTAGAAATACTGATAAAAGTTTTTACTAAGACACATATAATTTCTTTCATAAATTTAATTTTCACTAAAGAATGGACAAATGCGTTTTGTTGATTATATAGTGTTTACCTTATAAATGATACACAAGCTCCTTTCTGCAAACCAACAAAATATTATCTAATATTTTGTTACAAAAATTCACAAATTACTAAATATTATTATAAATTATTTTTTTAATGTTCAATAATTTTTTTTTTATTGAGATTAGCCTACACATGTTTCTTATGTGTAGGCCAAATTGTGTATACAGTTTTCTTGTGTGTGATGAAGTGTAGGGCAATTATGCTCCAACATACGTTTAACCACGTGCCAAGTGTAGCCTATCCTAAATAACCTAAACGAGCCTACATTAGCTACACATGAGATTTTTTCTGAAACCTTTCTAGTTTCGTCAGATATTGTTCTCCTGTTTTTATCCCCATTAGTTTCTATTTTGTTTCGCACCTTCGCTTGCACATTAAAGGAATTCTTCCCTTGATTAAACATTCTTGACTGAAACTTGAAGTTTTTGGCTTATACATCTTGAGTTATTATAGCATAACTATTGACATGATTTGAAAAAAAAACAATTATTACTGAAAATTTTAGCAGACGAGTTTCACATTAGGTCAGTTTACTCTTAGCATTAAACAATGCACTGACGTTGTCTCAAACTCAACTGCTGAGCAACATCAATAAGTAGTGCTTCTTGCCAAGTGATATCAATAAGTATACATTCATGCTAAACCTCCTTGATCCCTTCCTATAGAATGCGGAACTAAGTGCGCATGTCCAGATAGATGTTATTGCTTAACGAAGTGGGCCAAGAGTTTTCAGCGAGTTT
Organism: Prosapia bicincta; assembly: GCA_036971475.1. NCBI lineage: Eukaryota > Metazoa > Arthropoda > Insecta > Hemiptera > Cercopidae > Prosapia > Prosapia bicincta. The sequence continues at coordinate 18,695,631 of JBAIZL010000001.1, read as the reverse complement.
TAATGTTGAGGGGTTAACATGCAATGCATATGCACTTTTTTCTATTCAGATTTTCAAATAACACAATCTTCAAAAACAATATTTTATATCATGTTTTGCACTCATCCAGGGTAGTAACCACAGATGTGTGCGTCTTATATATATATATATATATATATATATATATATATATATATATATATATATATACATATGTCACCTTATACTTTCTTTGGTCATGTATTCCGAAGTGTTCATATCACTAATGCTAAGTATGATTTGGCCGACATTCGTTGAATTGTTTCGCAGGAAATTAGGTTTTTATCACATTCCAGGTGTTATTATAAATTTCAGTCGTTGGGTTCTGGAGTTACCCGATTATACATTACATTTTTGTGACTGCATCTATTAAATGGTAAATTTAAATGGTAATTTTGACTGTAAATTGATGTGTAAAGTTCGAAGAATTTTTAGAGGCCTTAGGGCTTATTATTATGGCTTTATACTATTTCTACTTGGAATACCTTAATGTTGTATTCAGTTTGTAATCACAATACAACCCTTCCTAAATAAAGATTCTTTGTATTCATTGTATGTGCTAATTATGTGTATAAAATAATAGGGCAATGTACATATTACACTGCATTATATTGTTTTAAGAGACACAATCAAAGAGACAAAAAAGAAACCATCAATAAAGGACAGATAACAAATAAAAATTGAATTAAAGAATAATACTGTTACTATAAAGGTGAAGAAACTGTAAAAAAAAAAACAAAACAAAAAACAATTCATCTTACTGTTTAGAAGTTCTTTGCTTACATAATATCCTAACATCTTAGCTTCTATTACTCTTTAACAATTAATGCCGATGAAAATACGTAACAAGGAGTAACTTTGAGTGTTGATTACATTCTGCTTTGTGGAAAGTTATACTTTGTCTAGGTTATTACAAATACATTTGCCATGACTTTTAATCTATGTTTGCAGTAAAATCGTTTGTACTGTTGGTACTAATCGTTAATACTGAATGTACTATTTTTTTATACTTAAATTATTTTTGTTTACGAACTATCCTTATCAATCCTTTGTATGGATGGAGAAAAATCCTCGATGAATTCTTGGTCTAATCTTTGTAATTGATGAAATCTAATTCTATATTTTTACGTTGTACGGCTAATCCAAATTTATTTTTACACATAGTAATATCATCGTTAAAGTAAAGTAGTTAAAAAAAGTCTAAACATGAAATTATAATTTATTAGTCAATGCCTAATTAAAACTTTTTAATTACAAGATTAAACCCCAAAACTTAATCTTTAATTGACGTTACTTGAAGTTGAAAGCATGAGCTAAAAAATTATATTTTTTTAGTGTTCAATGTGTAATTTTCCTAAAATCCCTCTAATTGAGAAAAGTATTTTTTCCCTAGGGAATTAATTTTTTTAATTAGGGGATTTACGTTATGTAGTTATCAGAGAACTTTCAGAGTAAAATCGACGATACAATCTGGCCAAGAAGATCTTTCAGAAGGATATCTAGGATACCTTCGGCCCATGGAGATAATCCAGAGAAAAATCAAGGATACCGTCAGCCCATAGAGGTCTTACAAGATATAATAAAGGATACCATCTGCTCATAGAGGTCTTCCAGGGGGACATCAAGGATACCGACTGCCCATAGAGGTCTTCCAGAGAAAAATCAAGGTTACCATCTGGCCAAGGAGATCTTCCAGAAGGATATCTAGGATACCGTCTGCCCATTGAGATTTTCCAGAAAAAATCAAGGATTCCGTATGCCCATGGAAATAATCCAGGGGGAAATCAAACATACCGTCTGACTATATAGCTCTTCCAGAGAAAAAACGAAGATACCGTCTGCCAATAGAGGTCTTTCAGAGAAAAATCAAGGATACCGTCTACCATGGAGATAATCCAGGGGAAAATCGAGGCTACTGTCCGTCAGTAGGTCTTTGATTCGTTGAGATCGTTAGAATGATAGTTGCTACGCGTCTTCGCATCGGCCATTCTATACATGGTCCTGACTTTTTGATATGACGGGAGCACATCGTTTTTAGTTCTGTTGCTCTAGCATCACACGCGTATCGCGTCATCATCACACGCTCTATCATTAGGCATATTCATATTTATTGGAATGTGTTAAACGATGCTTTTAGCAGATATGTCCAACAAGTGTATAGATGCCATAATGAGATGATGGTGCATTAACCGAAGTGTAGTGAAGCATTTTCCCATCACCTACACATATTTTGAAAAAGTTATATTTTTAAAAAAAGTTAATTTTTTTTTAACTACTTTTTATTGAAGAAATATATATGATATACATTTATACATATATAAATATACTGTTTTTCAATTATTATAGGCCATAGTAGCCTTCTTTGGTTTTTCTCTACAATAATAAAAAAATAATAATTAGTGATGAGGAAACAAATGGTAACCGTCCTTGATAAAGTTTTTAGTTAGCTCATTCTCGACAGTCACGGTATGTAGAGGTGTTGGAATGTATGGTCACTTTTAATAAATAAAACGCGGGCGAGTTTAGGATCCTCCCAAGAAAACATCACACTCAAACTGACGTTGCAATATTTTAAAACTAGTCTCTTGAACGTAAAACTTTCACACACTAAATATTCAAAACGTTTTAGTAAAACACATATTTAAATGATGACCATTAAACTTTGTTTTATGAGTATTAAAAGCAGAAAAAGCAATCGTTATATAAGTGAAATTGAACTAAAGGTTGTAATAGTGAAACGGGAAGCCGTACGAACGCAAACATTACTCAATGAAGTCGAGTAAAGTAAGCAGCTTTGTGGAGTGGAAGTGAACTGTTGGTAATTAAATTTAAAAGCACTTCATTTTGTTCCTTTTGGGACGGATGTGTGCAGCATTCAGTATTTGGAACAATTTGAACAATTCTCATTTTTCTTTCATTCGTCATTTCATGGTTTTTTATTTTTAGTTCATTTTTACAATAATAATTTATATTGAAGTGCCAAAAGTACTTTCTGTAAAGCGACGAAGTACAGTAATATTTCTTCTTTTATTATGAGGTTCATATTTAAATAGTTATGCCACCTTTATAGTTTCTGGATGAAATACATTTACATTTTTTATGTGATGAATAAATACGTATACGATTAATTCTTCAAGTGAGATTTTCATTCTAACTTCCGGTTATACCTATGTAGTATCCAGTCAGGATAGATTTAGTTGTACTTTCATACGTTTAACCAAATTTACACATGTAAGGCTAGAATAGAGAAGACTTGACGAAGTATTACTCCGCGGAAGTAGACGTTTAATTAGATAATGTTCTATGAAATTACAACCAAATAACCTGACTGGACATTTTACATATATATTTTAATATAGGTATATAGTGTTGTATAAAATTACAACCAAATCTATTGTAACTGAACACTTTTCAGGTAGACCTATGTCTAAATATAAGTATACGTAGCACGGCGCGCGGTAGATACGCGGACGTAGTGCTTCTTATTATTCCACAATAAATTTTTTACCTAACTTCAATTTCATAAAAAATTATAAATTTGTCTGAGCGAGAGTTTTAGTTATTTTTTCGTATCTTTGATTACTTTCTGCGTCGCACGGTATAATGTATCCTCTTATCGAACAAGTGGGAACGGGAAAGAAATACCTCAAATTTTACAAGGACATTCTTAGGGTCCCTGGTTTTTACATAGGCCCTTTTTTATTTAGAAATTCAGTAAGAGGACCGCCCCACTGGCTTTAAAAACTCCCTTAAAGGTAGGTTTATAAACTATGGTTTGATATATTTATTGGGCTTTAATTTCAGTAAATTTTATTCAACCCAAATACAAATTAAATCATTACAAACATACGTCAATCCAGTACGACGGACGAGTAATCTGCTAGAATAAATATAAAAATATATATACCTAAGCAAGGATTCTACTTTGTATATTTGCGAGTCGACTTACGAAAGCCTATCAATTACAGTGCTCAGTTTTGAACTTTAGAAAACATTTTGAGAAGTTGACATTAGATAATCTAGACATTACATTGTGATTGTAGAAGTGACTCAACATATACACTGTTTATTAGTTGCAGTAACTGTGTTCTCCTTTATCTACCTTTTACTTACATACTAAATTTATATTAACACAATATTTTTATGATTTTAATACGAACCTGATTTCCGTAAGGAATCTTCTAATTTTAATGTCAAGCCTAACAATGCAGCCTATAGTATATACATAGCTTTGTATTTAAACTTTAGCGGAATTTATGATATTTATGTAACATGCAACTTACGATTTAGCATATAATTTGTCCTAAAATTGAGATCATTGCTCACGGCGTTCTAAATATGGCCTGAAGTATTAATGTCGATCGGTATTAAACTTTATAGTTAAGGTGGTTCGGCAGTGGAAGTAATCCCAGGTTAAAAGAGTTACAACAATGTATCCTAAGAGAGACTTGAAATTGTGACCTAGGTATGTTTAGTGTGATAAATGCCGCCGTATAAAAATTTAATAGCGATATTATTGTTCCTCAAAATAGAATATAGAATGTCCCCGCTTTAAAAGGATATTTGGCAAATAGCCCTCCTTCGGCCGTGGGTAGCGTGCATACTTACAATATTCATAAAAATTGAAAGATTTAAAGTCTATAAAGTGCTGAGGTCTATATAATGACTAGAATCACCTCTGGTGTTCGCTGGTTCCCTTGGAAAGCGTCAGGCCGATCGGAAGATATCTCCGCAGTCACCAGCTAAACATGTACCATTATGACAGCTTTCGATTCGACTCTCCCCTTACGACTCTATTTAAATTGATATTAATTTTAAAAAGGACCGGAAAAGTCAGGTTTGTGGCAATCAGCTCTTTATAAACGGTTCGCTGTTGAGTCCCGCTCTCTAGCGTCAACCACTAAAATGTATTGCTATAACTATTTGACATTGTTTACTTTTATCGGCTGTTTGGCGGCATTACGAAAAAACGTTACATGTGTCTATGAATGGAGTTATCTAAACTGATTTTAACTGTGTGTGTTTGTGTGTGTGTGTGTGTGTGTGTATGTGGGTTTGTGTGTGTGTATGAATAAATCAAAATGAAATTAAGCAAGAAACACAACTTAATCGCTATTGGAGATAAAAAGAATTAATAACGCAACTGTGCAGCATGACAAACTACAGGCTATACATTTCCAGTAAATAGATCTTAGTAACGTTACCTTATATGTTCTATCACTCATCGATATTTCTTCTGAAGTGTAACAACTGGGATTCGTTGCTTTAGGAACCAATATATGCATACTTTCAAACCATTTCACATGAGTAATTTTCACACAGGAATATCCTTCTACACTCTTATTGTGAATCGGTGAGACTTAATGCTGATTCTCTGAAGGCGGTTGGTCTATGGTTATACCGTAACTACGAATAAGTATGTGAAGGGGTCCCAAGATGAAGCATGAAACATACAAGGCTTGTTCTGCAGGTAAATATATATATTCAAACTCACGTATCACTGGAACCGCTTTTTAACGAGTTAATATAAACGAATGATATTGCTTGAACTTAAGTTTTCCCGTTAAAATGTAATTATGATAACTTAGGTATAAAATTTGTTAGATGGAATGTAAAAAAACTGAAAAAATAATTATTATGTCAAACACCTGTAGATACAATTAATTTTAAATTATCTACCGAAAAGTCAAAGCTCAGTATGCAAAACATGTTACGTACAGGTTTAAAGCTCAGTAACCAGGGGCGGATTCGGGATTTATTTTTTGGGTAGGCATAGCTTAAGGGAGTTGTGTTTGCCGGAGGTGGGGAAGTAATTATTAAAATATATAAATGCTGTGTTTGAGAGCAGATAGAGATATAAACTAAACAAAAGCGTGTTTATATGCTACGTTATTTGTTGCTTAATATTATAAGCACATTTTCAATCTCAGATAAACTATATACCAGTAATTAGTTTATTTTTAAACCTATAATGATTTTAACATTATAACAAATTTGGTTAGGCCCAGTCCTACCCAGCCTACCTACTGTGGCCGCCCCTGAGAGTAACTCTAATAAATAATTAACAATTACGTTTTATTTTTGAACAAGTCTTGTAGAGTGTTTAATGCCGAAAGGAATCGTGTAAAACATTCTCATAACAGATGCTCACAGTTTCCTGAAAAAAAGCTATTACAAATATATTTGTTTCTGCTTTTTGTCTCTATATTGTATATTACATATAGAAAAAATAATTTCTTCACTCCGTATTATATATTTTGTATTGCCAGCATTGTACGCTGAATCTAAATATACCGTTGATAGTTTCAGACATTTTTCGGCATCTATACATCCTTAGTTTTACTGAAGGATATTGTATTGTCAACAGTTGTACCATTTCAACATTTTCTATTCCATATTTCCTATTTTTCTCAATACCTACTGGTACAACACGTGTTTAATATTTATTTATTATTTTAATTTTTTTCCTTTTATATTTTTTATTAATTTTTTTACACTACTTGTTATAGAATTGAATAAAATATAATTTTAATAAAATTGTTGCAGTAAATATAAGTACTTACTACTTTTATAGGTCTTACAATATACTCATGTAAAACAAATTACTGTATATACTCACCGAAAAATTGATATTTATAATTCTAAGATGTATTTATTTAATGTAAATCATTTTCAGTGTGGACAAATTTTGTAGTTTGCATTTTGTAAGCATTTGGTTCAAGTTTGTAGTAGAGGAAACAGTGTATTCAAACAAATACATTTTTTATCACATTATACACTTGTATTTGATGGTTTTACGAAATACCGTTGCGAATTGACAAATGTTAATAATAGCCTTTTAAAATTTTCTTTAATAAAAATTTACCTTATACCCACGTACTTATCAAACTTGTAAAGAATTTATAGAAAGTGCAGTATTGAAGCATATTATTAAATGCGCGTATCCATCATACTACGCCACTATATAAATAATAGAAAAAGCCTAAATGTGAAACAATAAAGAAACTAAATTTTAAAATGCTATTACATTTTTATGATCTTGTCTATTATAAAAAGACACTTTTTAGAACTGCTTTTACCCTCCGTACTTTGTTAAACCACGATGTCAACTTATTAATTATTTATAAAGAGCGGAGTATAAAAGGTGAGAACAGGGTCCGTAATTAAATTTCTAAATTTAACTTCCAGTTACTGAGACCTAAATTAAACTAATTCAGCTATTTGTAAAGGTTTGACTGTAATTTCATTTTATTAAAATGCAGCTAAAATTACGTTTTACATAACCACTTACATTTACTTATTTATTTAAAAGCGATGAACTAAACATTGTTATTTTTAATAAGTTAGTAGAACTGTGGTATATTATTAAAAAAAAAATTATAAATAAATAAAACCTACAAAAGAACAAAAACAATTTATTTATGTTCTGGTGTATATTCCGGATTATCTTCTTTAGAAGAAATTATCACAAGATTAACTTGTGTTGCCTTGTACAAGAGTACATTCAAAATGTACAACAGGTTATAAATCAAATTTGTGTGTGTTTATAGAGGTTTTATTTACTTTAGAGGTTTATAAAATATTTTAAAATAATTATTCACGAATAACTAGATGATACTGTTAAAGTATTGGGTCTCTTAACTGTTTGGGTCTTCAAGAATTAGGAAAAGACTGAAGGATATGATTAGCCGCTGCATAAAGACAAGAGGATGCAGGGTGTGGAAGACACTTACATCGACACTTATGATCGAGTATCCCTTATCAATATTTTTTAGATCGACTGAACGAGTTGAAAATGAAATCACTTTGGGAAACTTTATAGGAGAAAATAGTATCAACTCAGGAACACTTCCAAGTAGAAACGAGAAATAAAGAGAAATATGTACTAAAACGTAGCAAATACAAAGTGAGAAGGACTGAGTTTTAGTGAGAATGACTGAGTTAAAGTCACTTTCATGAAATGTGATGCATTGTCAGTATTGTTCTACGGAGTGGAAACTTGATCGTTGAGAAGATCGGATATAAAGAGATTGAAGGCATTCGTAATGTGGATGTACCGTCGACATTGAATGTTTCCTGACCGTAGAAGGTTGTATATCAGAAGTCTAATAAGAGATTATTAATATATTGATGAAAGAAAGAAAGACTCTAGAAAAAGTTAAAACTGAAACGTGGAACACATCATGACTAGAGAATAGTTTAGACTCCTGAATTCCATTCTACAAATCAGGAATATGGGGGAAAGGATAACTGGGAGAGTGATGTAAGAGATTGATCTATGAAGGGCCCAAAACAACAGTTCAAGCAGCTGTACGAAAAGTGCTAGAGTCTTTATGAAGCCAAAATTTGAAATTAGGAAGGAACTCAAAGTCGGAAAAGAAAGAAATTATTTATTAATAAGTAAAGGGATCTCACACTATAAAGATTTATATTGGTAATGTTCATGAGTGTTAACTATAACTGTATGAAGCAACTGTGGCGTAATGTTTATTTTTGAATAAATAAAACCTCTAAACCACAAATAACATTTATTTAAACCTTATGTACATTTCGATTGCCCAGCAATCATCTTTAGAGGTATTTAAAAATACAACTAACTTTAAACAACATAATACAACAAATATATAGGTATAAACCTGTAACTACTTCGCCACGCCCCTTAATTTAAAAAACTAGTACGACCAATCACTTTGCAGTAAATTCCCCCTCTACAACTTGGTCCGGTCTTCTAACTCTCGTGGTGAAGAGTTACAGTTACAACCATTTCAATTTTACTAAAAAACAAAAATATTATTTATTAACAAAGTTATAACTATATCCTAATTAATGAATATAACTGAGATTTAGGGACAGGCCCTTTATCACAATTTAATAAATTATTTTCGTCATATTTGTGAATGTACAAACTTTCAAAACTATTCAAAAGACCTTTTGAATTAACAGTTTTCAATAATTTTAGATCATTTAATTCTAAAGTGTGTTTAGTGTTTAGAATATGTTCTGCAACACTAGATTTTTCAGGTCTTTGAAATTTTATGTGGCTAATAAGTTCAATAAATCTGGTTAATATTTTCCTTTTTGTTTGGCCAATATAAATTTTACTACATGAATTACAATTTATTTTATAAATCCCAGATTTATCTATCATCTTTATTTTATCTTTAGGGTTACCTAATACATTTTTTAAGCTATTTAAGCTTTTGTAAGCTACTTTTAAATTAACCTGTTTAAAAACTTTTTCTAGACCTTTTGTTAAATCCATATCGAATGGTAGGCTAATGAATTGATTTTTAATATTTTCTTTTTGTGTTATTAAGGTAGTAGAATCGTTTCTAAGCTTTTTAAATTTTTGTTTCCTCAATATATTATCTATTACTTTAGGATCATATCCATTGAATTTAGCGATCTCTTTAATTTTGGCCAACTCACATTTAAATCTATTTTTATGCAATGGAATAGTAATTAATCTATTAACCATAGTATTAAAAGCTGCTAATTTATGGGATTTGCAATGGTTAGAATCTACCGGGATATATCTATCATTATTTGTATGTTTCCTATATATATGAAATTCAATTTTATTATTATTTCTAATACATAATACGTCAAGAAACGGTAAACATTTATTATGCTCTATTTCAAAAGTAAATTTAATGTTTTTATGTTCATTGTTAATTAATGATAAAAAAAAGTTTTTAAACAGGTAAATTTAAAAGTAGCTTACAAAAGCTTAAATAGCTTAAAAAATGTATTAGGTAACCCTAAAGATAAAATAAAGATGATAGATAAATCTGGGATTTATAAAATAAATTGTAATTCATGTAGTAAAATTTATATTGGCCAAACAAAAAGGAAAATATTAACCAGATTTAATGAACATATTAGCCACATAAAATTTCAAGGACCTGAAAAATCTAGTGTTGCAGAACATATTCTAAACACTAAACACACTTTAGAATTAAATGATCTAAAATTATTGAAAACTGTTAATTCAAAAGGTCTTTTGCATAGTTTTGAAAGTTTGTACATTCACAAATATGACGAAAATAATTTATTAAATTGTGATAAAGGGCCTATCCCTAAATCTCAGTTATATTCATTAATTAGGAGATAGTTATAACTTTGTTAATAAATAATATTTTTGTTTTTTAGTGAAATTGAAATGGTTGTAACTGTAACTCTTCACCACGAGAGGGGGAAGACCGGACCAAGTTGTAGAGGGGGAATTTACTGCAACGTGATTGGTCGTACTAGTTTTTTAAATTAAGGGGCGTGGCGAAGTAGTTACAGGTTTATGCCTATATATTTGTTGTATTATGTTGTTTAAAGTTAGTTGTATTTTTTAAATACCTCTGAAGATGATTGCTGGGTAATCGAAATGTATATAAGGTTTAAATAAATGTTATTTGTGGTTTAGAGGTTTTATTTATTTAAAAATATTCATGAGTGTTACTTGAAGCATGTCAGACACTTTTCAGAGGTTTGCAAACCTTGAAATCGGATCTTGTTGTTATATTTGATGTAATCAAATGCGTGAGTGGAAATAGTTGTGATTTTTATTTTATAATCAGAATTGTTTTATATATAATTATATTCATATGACAGAATCGAAATGTCAAATGGTAAAATGAAAAGCGAATTTTTTTTTGTTGCAATTTCCATTTTCCGCTCTATACAGTATATGATGTATTTTGGTTTTTTACTATCTATTATTTTTCTTCATTACTAATTTATGAAGTTGATGGTGACCTATTATTTCTCAATATATCGAACTCTTGTATTATTTCATTATTACAAGGAACCTCTCTCTTTTAATTTCATATACATCTTTAAGTAATAGATTTGTAGAAATGGGATAGTCGGTTTAGTGCTAAGGTCTTGGATTTTAAACAGGTAGTCATTAAGATTTAATACGACCGAGGCACCAGCTTTATAAATTTTAATTGCTGAATAAATATTTTAAATAACTGAATTAACAATAATTTTCATCCACTACAGGTTAAAAAAAAATGCATTTGAACTTGAATGAATAAATAAAAACGTATTTTTATTAACAATTGAAACTTTTTACAAGATATATATAAGGAGAGTGTGAGCTAGTAGAAAAAAAAAAAAAAAATAAATTTATGTTATAATTTTAAGTCAGTTTTCCTATCTAACAACTTGAGAGTAAACGTATAGCTGTTAAAAAATATGTAAATAGATTGTCTATATAATACATCGACGGACGTAACTACGGATGACGTATATTTCAGAAATAAGATGTACAAAAAAACTTTTAAAAGGATATTCTATGGCTTACGTTTGTAAGAGAATCACTTGAATAGTAAGATTTCATTGACCCTATAAAGAGTTTTTGTAGAGGGTTTTTTGTAAGTCTTTAATATAATAAAATTAAATTTGCAGTTCCTTTTTAAGTCCTTTCACTTCTCCCAAGTCTTTAACCTCATTCAATAGATAAATATCACCCTTTTGCAAGTAGTATGCTTTTGGATTTGAAATGTATTTAACATGAAACGAAATATAATTAATTTATTTTGACAACTTTTTTACGAAAAATGTATTTTTTGTTTTAATATTTATTTATCAGATTTAGCTTTGTAACTTATTCTAGAAAATATCTTTCTATAACAAACATTCTGGCATTACCTAAAAAAAATTATTTTAAATATAAAAGATCATTGCAAAACACTAATGATATTTATAAAATAAATTACTTTTAAAAAAATCTCTCGGGAATTTCTTTAAACGTAGATAATTCGAATAATACCGCAATTTATTTATCGCATCAGTCGTGTATTTGACAATTCAAAAAAAGAAATAATTTTCAAAAAGTAAATACAAAAAAAAAACTTATATTAAAAATACTACAATAATTTAAACGAAAAACTCTTATTTCAAAACATTGGGTTTTTGTTACGTCTGCAAATTTCCCTCCTGTTTATCCAACACCTCATGTCTCAAAACACCTGTTCCTTCTCTGAATATGGTACTTGCATTATAAGAGACTTAATCTTCTACATCTTAGTCGTCGGAGGCTACTCTTTCAGTCTTACAGTTCTCTGGAAAATCAAGTCCTTCCTTCTTGAAATATGGTCTCTTCATCTGTAATGCTAGAAGCATAATGGGGGTTCGAAATTCAGAGCGAATATATCTTGCCGAGTGGAACCGGCTCAAGCGGGATAGTTCTGCGGAGGCGCTCATTGTGAAAGAGGACCAACGTGGTACAGATCACACTGGTAGAGTCGATATTTCTTGGCTGTTGCGGATGATGCGACTACAGCTAAATGTTTTAGGAAAATAACAGAAGTTTCTAATATTTTTTTTCGAGAGCATTTTCAATCCAAATAAGTTTGAACACTTGTACATCCAGTCTTTATGTTATATTTTAAAGAAGGTTGTGGAAAAACAGTGAAGTTCCGTCTACGAGTTAAGGTGAGAACCTAACTCACCCTAGCTAATTTTTTTATACGTTCTCTCTATTGGAGTTAGTATTAGTCCACAAGTAGCCCAGTAACAGAAAAACTAGCTTTTGTTCCACATTATTATTTCTAGACGTCTTTATAAACAAGAAGACACAACTTATAAAATCATTATTGTGAAAGTATAAATTTGTGGGCCATTTAGAGAATAATGTCCTCATATTATATTTGTAGTATTAAGAAACACTTGTTTCACACAATAATAATTCTATAGTGAAAGGGGAAGAATGGAAAATACTGAGCCGCTTTGAAATTGTATCACGACATGCTATTCGGTCATCTGTGTTACGAAGAAATATTTCTTTCACGCCCATAAAGTATTTACGAAATGAAATGATCATTTCTAATGACGTTTCCAATTGAAATTTTACGTAATATTTGGTTGAGGGATCTAATATATTGCCATATTTGATTTTTCAGAAAAAATTAGATAATTGAAATCATATTTAAAAATATTTGTTTTGAAAATATGACTTGTAAATATTACCTTTATCACATCGAACCTTTAACGAATAGTGTTTCAGAAAATAGTACTCTATTATTTCTTTAATATAACTCTTCTTTTATTGCTAATATTTACTGTTAAATATTTTGTAAATTTATATTAATAATCTCAATTTTTAAAAATAAATATAAGTTTTATTCCATATAGCCTATCTTATTATTAAATGAAAATAATATATGAGTTTTTTTACCGTTGTTTTTGTTGTCGCAGTCATTTACTTAGACAGAAGGTAAAGCCGATTATTGTCTCTTTCTCAACAGAAGTCATAGAACATATTCAGGAGCTGTAACCTTCAATTACCAAGTGTCGAAGCCATCTGAATATTTGAGTTAATGCAGTATTTAATTCTTGTTTGTGTGTGTTATGATGTCTCAATATTTTGCGTACTTTGAAGAAATTAGCTGAAACGGAACAAAAATTAACATCCGAAGAGAACTATTTCTTTGACAAAATATCGCATGAATTGTAAAATTATGGGAAATAAACTGAACGATAAGAAAGTTTATTTGAAAACTATATTAAAATTTTACAGAACCTTATTTATAGCAAACATGAAGAGTATGTAGGACAAATACTAATTATTTTGTCATATAATCTATTAATCCTGCGATAAAGTACATTAAATACATTTAAATAATAAATGGAATATTCATGAACATAATTAAATCATATTATCCTACAGATTATAAGACGCAATGGAAAACATGACGAAAGCCCTCAAGGAATTGAAGAACAAAATGTCATGCATATTTATCTCTAGAACACAAGTCAAATTATTTGCATTTTCTAATATAAGCAAAGCTATGATAATATTTAGACTCGATAAATATTGTTTTAGTAAAATTTTATTGACAAATACAAATTGTTTTAAAACATTTTGAGAAATTGATTTTTAAGTGTAATAAATATTCTAATTTTTAAAAAATCCCAATAAATATTACATAATTAGAAAATAAAGTAAAAACCTTGGCAAGACTTAAAAGTTAAATAAAATAATAACAATATACAAAATCAAAGTTTTAGACGTAATCTAATTACACGGCACACAATTTCTAGATATAAATTTAATGTAATGTTTCCAACTAGTAATTACATTTTCCATAATTATTTCGTTTAGTTATGAAATATTTATTAGGATCATAAACTCTATTTGTTATTCCTTAATACACACTGCTTCCGATAATTAAATGTTTTAAAATAACTCTGGTTTTACATTATGTCAATACTTTTAAATAACTAATTCCTTTAGTAATAAATATCCTTAATAAATACCTAATTAGCTTCACTTTTTTGTTTTGATTTGAAGTAAATATTACAAAATAATGCAGAATAGTTTATTTGAAGACATATGTTAATGTACGTGGTCTGAACGTTGCCATTACTTGACGTCTACGTAAGGTGTCCAACACAGCACAGGTCTCCATAACAGTATAAAAAGTTCACTAATACTGTATAACTTACCACAGTTTATAGAGAAAAGTTTCACTGCACTAACCACCTATTGTAAGTTACGTAGTTTAAGTTATAGTTACTTTGGATACGTTATAGTATCAAAGTGACACATTAAAACGGAGATTCCTCGATTACAATAGAAAATAACTTTATCACACAACAAAAATTGTTAACTGTTCATTATAATAATTATTAATTATAAATTAGGTACACAAATCTAACAGTTACATAAGTCAAAGTTACAATGGTATAAACTACATTACTCCGTGTTATATACCTCTAGGTAGCAACTGAAGTACAATAGCTTCGCTTATAGCACTATAAGTTATAATTTATTCTTGTTTCTCGAATAGTCACCGAGGCCCAAGTTTCCCCAAATAACTACAAGTTGCTTCTGTCTTCCAGAGTTTGTATTGCTGAGGTAATTATAAGAAAGCAGTGGGCTAAATGCTACCCCTAGAACCACTTGCTGTAGCTTTAGTGATAATAATTTAAGATCAACAATTCTAATTTTTAATGTCTACGATAACTTTTAGTAGTAATCTGTTTTCTTTTTCGTTCACAATGTTTAACCTGTATCTAAATTCATGTTGCTTATATTATTGAACGCCGTGTTTAGTCTGAGTCTGGAGTTTAATATCCTATTAGGCCTTGGTAAACACTATGATAGTGAATTTGTAATATTGTATTATATAATATATATATATATATATATATATATATATATATATATATATATATATTAAAACAACATAGGTTATTCAAATATAAGAATACTTATTAATTTATAATCAAAGCTTTTAGTTGGTAAACAGTACAAACATCATCAGGAATGAAAAATTACAATAGTATTGTATTTTTCATTCCTGATGATGTTGGTACTGTTTACCAACGAAAAGCTTTGAATATAAATTAATAAATATACTTATATTTGAATAACCTATGTTGTTATAAATTATTAAAGAATAAAACGTATTACATATATATATATATATATATATATATATATATGTATAAATTTAAATAAATAAAAGTTTGAGATTTCAAACTAATAAATCAAACTTTTAAAGCGAATTATAGTTGTAATACTTAAAATGCATACTTTCTTATAAATATGTGATTTTCTTTTAATCATTCAGATTTACGTTATATTAAAATTAATTTAATTTTAATTCATTTATTAAACTTAGAACTGTAAATTCACGTACTGTAACGTTTTCCTTTTTTCTAATACTTTGCTTTAATTCTAAAATCCTAAATGTTCATTAACTGCAATCCTAAATCATGTTCATTCAACTGTATTTTCAGGAACCTGTTGTTTACCCATCTTTTTCACACCTCTTAAGACTTAGTACCGTTTCGAAGTTACTGGTATCGAATTGATTTCTTCCGTACAAAATATATTACTTTCCAATCTTCCAGGAAGACAGTGGGTTATTTTATTTAGAGGTGAGATCGTCCAAATGTGTCCACGGCAAGTGAGAATCTACAGATGTATTCCTCGAGAGACGCTCGTGATGCAAGCCAATGGAAAGTCATTGCGATAATTTAGAAACTATTTAAATCATGCGATTGAAATGAACTCCGCTAAATACCTCAATCTCTATAGAACGTTGGTTTATTTTAAGTAGGGGTGAGTGATTCTATACATGATAGCTAAATTCCTTCATCTCAGTATGATTAGACGTCCTTACCTTAGGATCATGTCTATAATACAATTCTACCTATAATTCATATCCTACCCTGGAGTATACAATTCATATAGCTATCCATGTTCCCGATACATATTAAGCTACTCCCCTTGTAATGTATAATTCTATTTGATTTCATTGTACATTCTTTAATAAATCATATATACTGCTAATCTCAAACATGATTTGTAATTCAAAAATACAAATAGTATTTGCAGTTTATAGGTAGCTTTATTACATTGGACCCTAATTAATGCAAGTAAAATTTAGACTGCATAATAATCTTAAAACATAAGATCAACACACATAGACTAAACATATACACAAAACACTTTTTAATGTGTGAGAAGAGGCTCCGTATAAAATAAATAGTTGTGTATTTCTTACAATACACGTAAAATCCCACACAATATGAATAAGAAGTATATAATTAAAGGCCGTATTTGATGAAATATACGCCGCAATACAGTACTGAAACGATCTGTAGATGTTTAAATTTATTATGTGCGTTTTAATAATAATTTTTCTAAACGTAAGTTATTATGAAATTGAGTTTATTGCTCATTTTCTTTTGTTGATCCACTGTAATTAATTTATACGTAAATGAATCCATCATTTTTCTATTACGAGGATCGGGAGGATTAGTAAGGGATGAATAATTTCATAAACACCACATTTTACACCGTGCAAGATACGGAATATAATTGTTTCCCTTCGTGTAACAGTCCTTTCAAACAGGCTTTGAATTATTCATTAAATCTCGTATCTGCATAGGCTTGTTTACTTTTTAGGAATGAGGATAGAGTCTTGAAGGAAAAGGATTTAGTATTTCTTGTAAAGAAAGTTTAAAGATATAATCTTCACAGTAATAACATTATCACATTGGTTCCTTTATTCTCAATTGTTACAATAGAATGAATACAACTGCATTTAATAAAGATGGCGTTTTTGTTGAAAAAATAATATTTAAATGATTTCTGAAATAAAAATAATAATAGAAAATGAAGAAGATAGATTTTCTCAGAGAGAAAATAAAGAAAAAACGATAAAGAAAAACAAAAATGAAGAAGTCTAATTTTGCGCGATAACGCGTAACCTTTTGTTTCGCTCAGAAGACACCA
Organism: Prosapia bicincta; assembly: GCA_036971475.1. Taxonomy (NCBI): domain Eukaryota; kingdom Metazoa; phylum Arthropoda; class Insecta; order Hemiptera; family Cercopidae; genus Prosapia; species Prosapia bicincta. Next base: position 18,678,362 of record JBAIZL010000001.1, on the reverse strand, counting down.
AAGGATGACGCCAATTTTGGATGAGTCAAACAACCTAGATGGCCAGCTGCATGGAAGGGAGAGACGGCACCAAGGCTAGGTGGGCTGGATAGCGATGGGACCCGGAAGAAGAATTAACTCCGATAAAGTCATATTTTACGAGTAGCTGCTCTCTCTCTCTCAAATAGATTAAATATTTATGTTTAATTTTTTGTTGAAAGTTAAAACTTTAAAGTTTAAATTTAAATAAATATGCAAAAGATATAAATGCGCTTTGAATAGTGGCTTTGTTCAGGAAGAATCTAGAGGAGATAGCGTTAGTAGAGGAGGGTAGCTATCTTCCTCAAAATGCCTGAGTACCCTCTTGCAGATTTAACAGATACTAATAACAATATTTTGTAATAATTTTGAAAATTAAAAACAAAGTAAAGACAATTTTGATCATAAAATAAATAATTCAAATTTAAATTTTAAATGTAGTTAAATGTGAATAACTATTTTGTAGAAAAAAGAGATTTTAAATGTTTGTTAAATAAATTATTTTAGAATTTTATAAAGATTTTTAAAGGAGAGAAAATACGTTAAAAAATGACTCTGAAATTTTCGTTATATAAAAATTAAATTATGTTGAGTTTTAGCAAAATGCTTTATTAAGTAAAATTTTGGAAAACAGATATGTGGGTCCTATGCATTAGTTTTTGGTTGTTCTCATGTTGTTTTAAACTTAGTTTTTGTATAACTTTAAGAAAGATAAAATATTTAAAAATGTTTGTTGAAATGAATTTTGTTTTTTAATTGGTTCTTTTTTTTGGTTTAAGATACCAAAGCCAAATATTAAGAGTTTTCAATGTCAAGTGAAAGGATTGGTTAAATAAATAAATTGAAATGAAGTTTTTAAAAATAAATTAAAATTTTGTAGAGAAAAATATAGTAATTTTTTGCAATTAAATTAAAAGTTTTGATTTAAAGAAAAAATTAAATATTACATTTTGAATTGTTAAATATTAACAAAGAAAGTATTAAATTTGATTTTAAATTAAAATTAAATTTATAGTAATTTTAGTAAAATAATGAAAGTAAGATAAGATGATATAAAAGTTTATTTGTTTACAAAAGAAGTATTAAAGTTTATATTGAAAGTTAAAGAATTGTCAACAAATTAGGAGGAGGTTAAAATATAAAACAATTACAAACTGTGTTGTAATATAAATTGAAGTTAAACAAAATAAAAACAAAGTTTTTTACTACTTACAAACAGAACAGTGATTTTATTATTTAAACAAATTTCTTACTCAATCCTAAACCAAGTGGTCATTAATTTGTAAGATGCCTTCAAATGAACTCTTTCCCCTGAAATGGATACACAAAGGGTTAATTTTCAGAGAGTTAGAATTTTTAAATAAAGTCCAGTGACTGGTTTTCTGGCAAATTTTGGCTAGCATTGCTCTGGGGTTTGGCCGTTGGGTCGTTTCAAAATTTTTACCGAGCAACTGAAGGAAGGTGGTGTTCTGCCAGCGGGAGGGTGACGGACGAGGTTGTAGGGACAGTCCGTTGCAACACACTCAAAAAAAAAAAACACACACACACACACACACACACACACATATATATATATATATATATATATATATATATATATATATATATATATATATAGATAAATAAGTTTTCTTTTATAATCAAAACAACTGAGGTATTCAATATAAAATAAGCAAATGTTTTTTATACAAATCTACGTAGTTAAAATAAACCAAAGAAATAATAAAGATAATAATAATTGTTTATAACTATATAGATAAATTTAAGGTTTATTTCTAGGTGGGTATCTTATTCAATTTCAGAATGTAAATGAGGGTGGATAATATGCTTTGATACTAACAACAAATTTTTCATTCGGCATTTAAATGATGCAAGCGTTTTAATTTTTCCAGACACAATCGTAATTTCACATAACTATTGATTTTTACTCCGAAGAGATTCGCCTTGAGACCTACTTAGTCCGCCTTTTACATCTTTATGGCCGATTTATTGATCCACTTTCTCGTCCACCTTTATACGATTATGTAATAAACTTCGATTCACTACAGCGTAATTCATGAGCCATACAGCAGGACGTGGGTTTAATGGGTAGTTAGATGGTTGTATAAACATCTAATTCCTTGTAGTTTCTTTGTAAATGTAGAATAAATTGTTTAAATAGAATAATAGGTATTGATTTGTTCATTGAAATAAAACCTGTTTCTCTGTAATAATGTTTAAATATCTGGCGTTTTAGGAAACCAAGAAACTTTATTTATAAACAATATAATTAAAAATAGTAGCCTAATTTTGTACATAAACACTATATTGAGGTTACATGAAATTTTACGATCTAAAATTATTTGTTTCTACAAAGAGTAAAGTTATACTACCTGGTAAGCGTTACATGGTTTTAATTAAATAATTTATGAAGTAATAAGCTTGATCAAAAGGATTATCCTCCACGTTTATTAAATTTTAATTCAGGTGTTAGTCTTACCAACGAGTTAGGTGTTTGTAATTGAACATAACTCAAAACTTATGAGAAATGTTACAGCTGCAAATTTAGGTTCTAACTCGAATACTGTACGTTTTATTTAAATGCACATTTTACACATGAATTGTATATTAAAGTGAAGATTTTATACAACTGAACGACCCGTCATAAGTCATTTAAATATGAAATATTCACTTGTTTTACAAAATGAAATAGCACTGTTTTCTATATTTAGAGTTGTAAAAGTGTATAAAGGCAGATTTTAGGCGAGATAATCCATGCGCACTAAATATAAACGCGTAGGTTGCTACAGTAGGCAGTAAACACAACTTGTCTTCATTGAGTCCCCTGAGAAGGCATTGATGGAACTTTATCTAAATTCGGAATTGTAGCCGATACGAACGCACTCTGGTGGTCGAATTTACTGAATAGAGTTTAATTACAACAAAAAATGTTAACATTTTGAGAAAACATTTCAGTAGCATATAATTATTATGAAAATTATACGTCAAAACATTTTGAAAATATTACAATAAACTCTGGAAACGCAAAAAAGGACAAGTTATTATTCGTAAAGATTTACAAAATTTTCAAATCTGTTATAAAACACGTGTCTCCTTCAGTAATGTAAATAGGAGTTAATGTTTAGCTTATTGGAATGTTTAAGCACTCTATACATTTATGCCGACTTATTCCGTAACTGTATGGTTATACTTTTTCAGAGAGTTTTACTAATCGTGTTCAGACATCCTTATCTCCATTTCCCAATGATGGTTTCCAGTAATGTGTTGTATATTGCGTCTTTCACTTTGAGACCTAAAGTGATGTAATTGGACCCCTACTGTATCTTTTTCCCTTCAGGTAAAGCAACAAAATAGACAAATAAAATAAATTGGATATGCCTTAACGATTCTTCTAGGGAATTATCTACCGTATTTTATTCTTTTTAGTTATATAATACTCAAAATCCTTCAGGGTTCTCATTCGTCTTACGTGGTCACAAGTATAGAATTTTTTATTTGCTCTGCTCAGTGTTACCAAGCGATGATAATTGTAATTGTAAACAATAAAAATAATAAATATGTATGCCTCCTTACAGTAAATAGCGTTCTTTAGAAAGTTGAATAAAAAACCAAATAAAATACTATTTATAATTATTATATTAAATTATATAATTATAATACAAATCATATATCTATATAACTATTACCATTAGAAATAATAATATAAAAGTCAATTAAATTCTTGCATTCCCACTTTTTCCCTGTGCCCTCTCAGCTTTTAACATTGCCTAATCCTCAGTTTTCCCCCATATTCCACAATATAGGGTCTCGATATCATACATTTCATCTTTGATCACTGCCTGAAGTATTTTTGGATCCTTATAACACCACATCTCAACATAATATCCTTTCTTTTTGAAACCCCCTTCGTCTAACCTGCAGTAGGTTTGGCATTTGTCATAAGTTCTGTAACGAAATTAAATTTAGGTTTTAGGGGTATTTAGTTATTACACAATTCAGTTAATAAGTATTGTTATAACATGTAAACCAATTAGAAGAAATGAAAAATAAAACACGGAGAATAAAGACAAATTATTGCATATAAATTTCGGTCAATTATTTCTCCTATAAATGTAGTATATAAACTTGTTTTTTTATAGGATAGAACTCAATTCCCTCCAACGCTTAAGAAATCATTTTTCCTGCACTCCCTATCCCTTATTCCTAATCACCTCATCCCTTAATAATATAAGTAGTCATTTTATGAAACTTTAAATGACAGGCGCTACTAAACCAGATCGCCCTCCTTACATGACTGACGAGTGCATCCATGACGTTGAAATAAAATCATATTAAATTATTACTTTTTAATATACCACAAAATATAATTAGAATATTTGTTTTCGTTCAGTAGAAATTTAAAACATTTATTGCGATTAAAGAAAAGTAACTACACAAGTGTTATAAAGTAATCAAATATTTTAGCCAGTATCTGAAGTAAGCTATTATTAGCCAAGTGAAATCTCTGTAGAACAGCCTATCTCACAAAGATTTAATCCTTGCTTTGTGTAAATTGATTCAATCTCTGCTTCACAAACACGTCGGGAATGCTGAAGCAGAGAGAAGACAGATAACCAAATAACTGTTCACCATTACAAATAGCTTAATCCAAACTCTTACTGATTTTATACTGGATGAAATAAAACTTTATTAGAAGACGAATGTAGACTACGTTTTGAAGATCCACTTGCTAGTTATGCAAATTGTTATTCAGAAATATTTACAGATGTTTTATAGGGAAACTATATTTCATTGTACTTTACACATAATTAATGATAATCAACACGGAACCTTTGTAAAAGTAACAGGGCTCGGTTGTTTAAATATTCAAACTTTTCCGCTTGCGAAAACATTTTAAGCAGATGTGACCATGCACTTAAATTTGAAATTGAAATTCCTGTAACTTTTGGAATATGAAAGCCTCTTTATTAACAATTAAGTTTTAAATAGGAAACATTTTGTTTATTTTCCCACATTTATTTTCCTAATAATACCATACATTTTAAGTGTCATCACATATTTTAAACCATTAACCTTCATCACTATGTTTGAAAATGAATGTCAATCGATGATCTTTCACAAAAGAAAAAAAACTTCAAAGCCTATATTTTACCATATTAGCGCCCTTTTCTTATTTTAGTATAAAACACTAAAATAAATAATATTAAAGTGCACACATATTTTGGTTACCTATTTGGCTTTACAATACAGTAGAGTCTCAATTATCCGGATAATGAGAGCTAATTCTATCTCGGATGATAAAATATTCGGATAATACGGACTCTGCAAAATCGAGAATAAAATGTTTAGTGAACCAGGTGAAGAAAGTAGTTTGTTGCACATCTGAATGATTTTGAAAACGTTCATAATTTGTACTTACTTAATTTTACATTGCTACATATAAAAATATGTAAGTATATATGTATTATTCTTTCCTGTATAGTATTTTAATTGTATTTTAAATACAAATACACATTTTATATATAATAAACGTTTTATATACTAAAACGTAAAAAATACTGATACTGTTACAGCCTAAATAGCAAAACGTTATATAAAGGCGCCAGTATTTACTTTGTTCTGAGTGTTAAGATGTGAGCAACATATAAATCGCCAACATCACGCTACGTTAGGATACGAAGGAGATCCGATGGGTTGCAGCAATATCTCCTAAGGGAAACTTTTGGAATGACGTTTTCGTACGTTAATTGCTACCTACAAAAATTAAAATCACCTTTTGACTACAATTCGTACTCTTCAGAGCAGACTTCGCTTTTAAGCCTTAACGTTTGTGACAAAAAGTGGAAAGAAGGTACTGTAATATAACGAGTTTTTGCTGGTAACTAGAATGTGTTTGCGTATAGTATAAAATATTACAAAGCTTAATTAAACTCCAATGAAACCAGCTTCTTAAGAAATAAAATCAGGTTTGCTTTTTTTGCTAAGCAACGTTTTAACGGACTTAACCAAGAACTTTTCAAAATGTTTAATATGTTTCAAAATCAATTAAAAAAGTTTAAAACCATATTACTTCGCGTAATGGCACCCACACATACCCTCCAATCTACAAACACACTACGTAAAACATATACTTAATGTATATATATAAATATAAATATATATATAAATATATATATATATATATATATATATATATATATATATATATATATATATATATATATTTAGAACCACAAACATCTTAGAAATTAAGAAACAGTGAGCAAATTATTTCATCAGATTTTTTCCTATTATTATTATAGGGATGCGTACATCTTCTAATCTGACGGACATATCTCTCAGCTTTACAATATTTTTTAAAGAATTCATCGTGTTTATACCACTAAGGTGAATTGTTTTCCTGATAGTCTTATTTCTTGATACGAAAACCATGCGGTACCTTTTCCACCGCAATGAACGAAATCCCCTTCGTATCTTTTATACAGTAGCGTTGTATAAATCTTTTTAAAAGATTCTGTTGCTTACTCCCCCAGAATACGTCAACTTATTTCACAGCATATTGATTTTAGAAATCAATAAATAACTTTCAAAATATTAATTTATTTCATTTCATGAACATAACTTTTAAAAATATTAAAAACCCTAATTTATTCTTCTCATTTTGGAATTAATTTTTCGTTAGTTGCAACTCAATGTTTGTACAAAATTATGTCTATAAATATTTTTCAGATTCTTTTACAGTATTATACCATAGACATACTCTAACGTTTCTTCATCCTGTAATGGAGAATAATCTTATGGAAATAGAATCATAATTACGTTTATCATTGAAAACAACATATTTGGTAGACATTAGCAATATGTACTTCCTATTATTTTGGTGGCTGTTTTTTTAAACTATTAATATTCATAAAACCAAAATGACACTGTTGATTATTATCGAGAGATTATTTAGCGTCCTCTGTTAGAGCTACGGGCTTACCTTCTACACATTGAAGGGATTTAATTATAACTGCTTCCCTGAGATTAGTCTTGAGATCAAAATAGCTAGATGATATTAATAACACTGGTTAATAAATCGCAATTGTTGTTTGTCTTGGCGACATCGATAATAGATGAAATAAAACAGTAAACACCTATAACTCTTCATATTTTTATATCTTACTGTTATTTCTTTGTGAAGTAATAGTTAAGTAAATTCTTCAGTAAAATCTTCTCATAAACGTTAGATTAAACGTTTACTTATTTATGACATTCGAAATCATAAGTCGTCCATATGAGAGTTAATGGTGTTACACTTGATTAAAATATTCTTAAAACAAAGCCAGAGACGTAGTGTTGCAATTTATCAGCTGTAACGAACTGGTCAAATTACGAGAGAGTTTCAAATAATGTTTCGTTTGAGATTCATATCAGGTGAGATACCACCGAAGATGTTTAGAAGTAACCGAATTGTTTTAGTGTTTACGATTTCCAAATACGAAATAACATTTAATAAATTCAGTGGACGCGTTTGAATGTCTTACAGTAGGTTTTGGGATAGTATTGTGATGCGACTTTCCCATTTATCATCAAATTCAGCAATCGCACGATTGACAAATAGGAGATGACTGATAGGGAATGCTGATGGGAGGATGGAGAGATTAATATCGTAGTGGTAACTTAGTAGCCCCATATATTATATATAGAAACTATAGCTACACACCAACACACACACACACACACACACACACACACACACACACACACACACACACACACACACACACACTTCACCAGAGACGACTTACGCACTTCGAATGTTAGCTATCGATCAAGAAAGTTTTACTTCATTTATTGTAGCGCAGAATAGCCCAATAGTAGTCATGCCGATCCACGATCATTGATGTATCAGTAAGGATATACTTATTGGTCCGAATCAGTTCCTTCCAAGCAGATTTCCTGGTACAGCCTTTATTAAAACATACCCATTGCCGTCTCTTAGCACTTGAGTTAATGTCCCAAGTAGTTGATTTTCATATCTTTACAACTATTTACAACCTTTGTCTCTTCTTATCATTTCTAGGAGTACCTTAATGTTAACCTCATTTTATAACACATTTTTTTTATTTCACAATATTTAAAGAACTAAAAAATCATGATAGACATGAACAATCCATAGCAGGCAAAAAATGTCCAAAGTAAAACTTATTCTATCGAATTCTTTGAATTCTTTATGTATAATTGAATTTTCAGCATATTATACTTCTAGCATGGCATCCTTCACTAGATATGCAAATATTTAGAATGTCTTTCTGAACACTTTTTTTTAATAAGTTTAACACCTAACACTTAAATATGCAAA